>CM024763.1:59090583-59258459 GCA_014218235.1 Colocasia esculenta | reverse complement strand
CACACAAGCCACAAATAATGGCAAAGCACGAGTCGGAAAGGAGCGACGCCACCACACGGGAACAGACTACGGTTCATGACGCTAGTATCCAACCCGGACAACACAGCACAAGAACAACCTCTCAGTTTCACAATTACGGACGAAAGGTCCAACTGCCGCTCCACAACATTAGCCAAAGAACAGTGGGGACCAACCAACACCACACCTACAGACCACACAGTTGCAGGTCCATGCCTGGCACCTTTAGGGACTCCGGCCCGAGCTCCATAAAGTGAGGCACTAGAAACACAGGACTATATGGGTACCATTACGTCTATTGGTGTCCATCCCCCCAGCCACGAGCGCGCTGCAAGCGACTACACACCCACAAACACAAGTCACTGCCCACTGTCGTCTTCCCTCAGCGGACGTACATCTCAAACACATGAGTGAGGGTGTCCAAGAAGACAACACAGACCTCAGTGGTACACACTATACTGGGACACGCCTCGAGCACAACAAACACACGTGCCTGGATCACACAAAACCTGGGGTACCCGACTGAAGAGTATTCCAGAACAGACGCAAGACAGCAAACACGGCAAACTCACAAACCACGATATATACTTATGTTGGCCCTTTTGGTACGGCAGCAAGCTAACCTAGAGGGGGGGGGGGGGGTGAATAGGTTTTTCTGAAATCTGAAATCAAAACGTGAACACTTAAGTTTGGTTAGTGTTAGTGTGATGAAGAGTGGCAGTGCGGAAGCAAAAGAACAATCACACAAAGGACACAGAAGATTTATCCTGGTTCGGCCCTTCCCACATGGAAGTCCTACGTCCAGTCCCCAAGCAACCTCTTGGGATTCACTAACCAAGGGTACAGTCCCCCCTCAAGGACACTACAACACCCAGCACCCTAGCTGGTCTTCTTCTCTTTCCCAGGCAAGAAGGCAGCCCACTTCTTACAGGTCAAGAAGCCAACCTCCTGGTACAAACCCGGTGTGGTTCTGCTAACACAAACCCCTAGCTAGGTTCTACACTGTATACAGTCCTACAGCTGGACAAAGATCTTTCTTAGAAAAGAAAGAACACTGCTGAGAGTTGGAACAGATGAAAACAACTAAAGAAACTCTCAGCTAAAAGACTCTCACCCCCAGATTACAAGATGCACACACAGAGAGTGAAGAGAGGAGAAGGAGCTTGAATGCTTGAGTGCTTCAGATGCTTGAACACTTCTTCTTGGGCTCAGGCTCTTCTCTCTTTCCTTTGAGTGTATTTGGAGTTCAGGTTCCTCACTGGTTGTACACTCCTTCAAAGATCTTCAGGAAAGCTCTCTCATGTTCTTCAGCAATGCTTCATCTTATATGAGCAATTTAAATAAATCGTTGAGGAGATCCGTTGGAGTTCTAGCCGTTGCTCATGTTCTCTTTCTTCTGATATTTTGTGGTCTACGAGGTCTGCAAGCATAGGATAAAGTGTTAGTTAAAAGAGTGTTTCTGTCAAAAAGGCTCATACCTCTATGTTTCATGTTGCCACCCAGAAGTAGTAAGTAATCCCATTTTGTTGGCAGGAAAGAAAAGATCTAGAAAGATAAGCAAAAAAGATCTCCTGTCAGAAAGATAGAGGATTACGCAAATCAAGAATATTTGACTTTTTCACTAGATGCCAAAAAATATTTTGGAATATAAATGAAATCTATGTTTAAAAGATCAAAACCATGTTTCACTTATGAAATCCATGTTCTTTCAAAGGAATCCATGTTTTACAAAGGAATCCATGTTTTACTTACCAAATCCTTATGAGAGCGAATCCTTATAGCAGTGAATTCTTATGAGAGTGAATCCATATAGCAGAGAATCCTTATGAGAGCGAATCATTATAGCAGTGAATCCTTATGAGAGCGGATCCTTATAGCAGTGAATCCTTATGAGAGCGAATCATTATGAGAGCGAATCGTTATGAGGGCAAATCGTTATGAGAGCGAATCGTTATGAGAGCGAATCGTTATGAGAGCGAATCATTATGAGAGTGAATCGTTATGAGAGCGAATCGATGTGAGAGCGAATCGTTATGACACTTTGTGAATTGAAATCAATGTATGTTGAATGAACATCGATTTATCGTTTTAGTGCAAATCACACATCAATATTGTCATAAAATATATTTATTAGAAAATCATGATATTTAATTTATTATTAGAAAAATCATGGTATTAAATATATTTAATATTCAATTAATCACGTAAATTTATATTATAAGGAAAAACATGATATAAATATTTTTAATAATTAATTAAACATAAATTTTGTTATCATCAAAATAAAAGAGTAAATATAGGAGTGGTTCAACAATCTCCCCTTTTGGTGATGACAAAATTTATGAGAATTTTCTGACAAAAATACGTAAAACATAGAAAATACAGAAAATTCAAAGATAATGCATACCATGCATACTCTCCCCCTTTTTGTCACAAACCAAAAAGGAAGGTTCTTACCATTGCATTCTCTCCCCTTTGTGAAAGAAATTCTTACCATTGAGGGGTTCAACAATGATTGACATAAATGAATAACTCCCCTTAGTCTGTGCTCCCCCTGAATGAGAGACTCCACCTGAATGAAACTTGTAAATAATGTTAGTAATAAAGACTAATTCAATTTTGTGACTACTCTTTCTTCAGATGTGATTTGAATGAAGAGTCTGCAGTCACTCCTGCCTTGAGCATCCTTAGTTTTTGATGCTCCAAGGCTAACCTACAAATAAATTACTCAGTAGTAGGTACCCAAATCTTTTTGGGTCCTTGATGGTTAGATGCATAAAAGTATCCTTTCGGGATCCATAGGTGCCTTGTTGTGCAGGTGTTTACTGTGTGTCCTAATTTATTGCAATGAGAACAACAATAAATGTAATCTATTTTGCAGTTCTTATTATTTTTATGATGTCTGTTTAGAACACAATTTTTGGAAACTTTTTCTTTTACATGGGCCTTTTTCTGGGGCATCTTGGTTTCTTTTACAAATTTTGGTGGTGGAATTTTTCTGGAATCATGGCTTGTTTTCCTTTTTCCGGAGGTATGTGTCCATGCCCTTGTTTGTTATTTCCAGATTTTGATCATTTAAGCATAAGGCTAAAGATGTTTTCCCTTCAGTAATTTTCTAACTGATTCTTTTAATACATTTCTTCAGTTAGTTTTTTTAATTTTTCTTCTAACTCTAACTTCTCATTATTCTTGCTTTTCAAATCGTCATTTAAAAAATAATTTTATCTACATTCTTTTAATTGTTCTTCTAGTTGCTCCAATTCAGATTTAAGATCAGAATTGGTGTTTTCCAAGCAAGTAGAGTTGTTTTTCAGATTTTTTAGTTCTTTTATAACCCCCTTTTATGTTTTCATATAGTTCGTTAAAGACTTCTTCTAAGTCTTCTGATTCTGACCCTGAATCTGTGCAAGAATTAAAAAATGAGTCAGAATGTACCTCATCTAGTCCCACTATGAGGGCTAGATTTACTTGCTCCTTTTCAGAATCTGAGCTTGATGATTCTGAGCTTGTGACCTCATCATTTTCCCAAGCAGCCACCATAGCTTTCTTTTGAATTTCTTGTGCTGCTTCTTGGAATTTTCTAGTTGACCAGCCTTCTTGAGTTTAGGACAATCTAGTCTTAGATGTCCAGGTTTTCTGCATTCATAGCAGACTGGTTCTTTTTCTTTTCTCTCCTTCTTTTGAATCCTTCTTGGTCCATTTTCTTCTTCTTGAGAATTTTTTGAAGCTTGGACAATACATCATCTACGTCACTGTCTTCAGAATGCATCTTTGGAACTAGAAGAAGAAGAAGGAAGAGCAGCTGCAACTTTAAGAGCATTAGTACATTTTTTTCTTTGATGATCTTTCAGATAGTCACTCCATATTAATTTCATATGCCATGAGGGAACCTATTAAGTTATCAATAGATAATTTGGTTAGATCATGGGCCTCTTCAATAGCAGTTACTTAGGTGTCCATGAGATAGTTAAAGACCTAAGTATCTTTCTAACATTTTCTTCATCAGATAGGTTTTTACCAAGAGAGCTTAAACCAACTACTATGCTCAAAAATCTATTATACATCGAGTGATATTTTCATTTGGAAGCATTTTAAATTGCTCATATTGTGAGACAAGAATATCTATCCTAGTTTGTTTTACTTTATCTGTTCCTTCATAAGTTATCTGCAGTTTATCCCATATTTCTTTAGCTGATTTACATGTAGATACTCTACTAAATTCTCTTTTGGATAAAGCACAACATAAGTAGTTCTTAGTGTAATCACAGGGATTGTACCCCCCTCAACACAGACATGAATATCAAATATGATAGCATGGAAAATAGGATGTGATCGCCACCTAGAGCATTGCTAAACGAAAAGAAATGTATAGGCTAATTACTCTAGGAAAGGGAGAGAGAGAACGGAGGAATACTGATGTCGCGGTCATCGGGACGACCGCGGACATGCTGAGGAAGCGTCAGTCCTGGTAGACGCATTTCTTGTCGCGTCGCCTTCTTCCGTCACGTTCTATTCTTGTGCGGAGATGATGGATGGGACCTTCTTCCCGTCCTCCAGCCGGCCAGAGGATGAGAGCTCCTCGTAGATCTTCACTTGGATGCTTGCCAAAACAAAGAAAACAAAAAATAAAACCCTGTTAGACTATGTTAAGTGTAGTAGCTATTCTTAAATGAAAGAAAGATTTGGAGCATGGAGGGAACGGACTGGGGGTGGTTTTTAAACCCCTTTGGGTATAGGAAAATGTGGGTGTGTGCTGAATATGATCTATCTAAGAATAACATGAAAAATGCATGCAAAAGAAGGGGAAGGGAAAAGGGAGAGAGTGAGCCCCATCAGGGCGACTCCTTGACGTGGCTGCAGCTCGAAGGATCGTCCAAAAAGCTTCAGGCGAATGCTGAAGTCGCCCCTCTCACGTCCCGTGCTCCATAGATGATGGAATGGGTTGCTTTTGGTGGAGAGGGATGTGAGGAAATTGGAGGAAAAGGGTTGCTATGAGACTAAGTATAGGTCAGAAGAGATTTTGGCAGCCTTTGGGGTAACAATGAGGCTCTCCTCGTCCTTGAGGAGGGGCCTATCTTTTATAGAGCCATGAGAGAGAAATGGGTGATATTATCTCTTAAAAATGGTTCCAATTAAGAAATGGGAGATAAAAGCCTATTAAAATCGGATGGAGAGTCCTTAGGGATCCTCACAAGAGTCCCTAGGGCCGAAATCTCACCCCAAGGGGTTGAGATATTCCCTAGAGATAAAGATAAAGCCATGGGAGGATAAATAGGAGGTGGTTGCGGAGGTCTGCATGCGCAGCTGCTGTCGCGACGTATCGTAGGACCGCAACATGGAGACGCGACAGGGCGGAGCGTCGCGACAGTATGCCCACGTGTATGGATATGCATGGATTGTCGCGGCGGCCTCTACCGACGCGACTCAGAGACGCGGTGCTACGATGCGTCGCGACTATGAAATCGAATTATCAGAAATTATCAGCTAACCACACGAAAGGATCAGAGTTATTATGCCCCAAGGACTCTCTCAAAGTGATAATGTGCGGGATTTTAAGGCATTTTAATGGTTTAATGGGCTCAAAACAAGGCTAATGATGGGCTCAAGGTGAGTGACCAATTGGGGGCCCACTGAGATAACAAGAAAAGTGGTTCGACCCATTAGCCGAAACCGGGTGTCTACACTTAGCTTTCAAGTTTAAAGATAATTTACTTTTTCTGCTGCTATAATGGCAGCAGTAGTGCCTGGAATAGGAATAATAACATAATCATCTACCTCGATTACCTGCCACAGATCAAAGTCTGTGCCTCGAATGAAGCATTCCATTCTCATCTTCCAATATTGGTAGTCCTCTCCATCAAAGAATGGAGGTCTGGTGACTGATTGACCTTCAACATATCCTTGAGCTGCCATGGATCTTTGCTCTAAGAACATTAGATCTTCTTGAAAGTTCAGAGACCCGCTCTGATACCACTTGTTGGCCCTTTTGGTACGGCAGCAAGCTAACTTAGAGGGGGGGTGAATAGGTTTTTCTAAAATCTGAAATCAAAATGTGAACACTTAAAAGTTTGGTTAGTGTTAGTGTGATGAAGAGTGGCAGTGCGGAAGCAAAAGAACAATCACACAAGGACATAGGAGATTTATCCTGGTTCGGCCCTTCCCCATGGAAGTCCTACGTCCAGTCCCAAGCAACCTCTTGGGATCTCACTAACCAAGGGTACAGTCCCCCTCAAGGACACTACAACACCCAGCACCCTAGCTGGTCTTCTTCTCTTTCCCGGGCAAGAAGGTAGCCCACTTCTTTTACAGGTCAAGAAGCCAACCTCCTGGTACAAACCCCAGTGTGGTTCTGCTAGTAACAAACCCCTAGCTAGGTTCTACACTGTATACAGTCCTACAGCTGGACAAAGATATCTTTCTTAGAAAAGAAAGAACACTGCTGAGTTGGAACAGATGAAAACCAACTAAAAGAAACTCTCAGCTAAAAGACTCTCTCCCCCAGATTACAAGATGCACACACAAAGAGTGAAGAGAGGAGAAGGAGCTTGAATGCTTGAGTGCTTCAGATGCTTGAACACTTCTTCTTGGGCTCGGGCTCTTTCTCTCTTTTCCTTTGAGTGTATTTGGAGTTCAGGTTCCTCACTGGTTGTACACTCCTTCAAAGATCTTCAGGAAAGCTCTCTCATGTTCTTCATCAATGCTTCATCTTTTATATGAGCAATTTAAACAAATCCGTTGAGGAGATCCGTTGGAGTTCTAGCCGTTGCTCATGTTCTCTTTCTTCTGATATTTTGTGGTCTACGAGGTCTGCAAGCATAGGAGAAAGTGTTTAGTTAAAAGAGTGTTTCTGTCAAAAAGGCTCATACCTCTATGTTTCCTGTTGCCATCCAGAAGTAGTAAGTAATCCCCTTTTTGTTGGCAGGAAAGAAGATATCTAGAAAGATAAGCAAAAAAAATCTCCTGTCAGAAAGATAGAGGATTACGCAAATCAAGAATATTTGACTTTTTCACTAGATGCCAAAAATATTTGGAATATAAAGGAAATCTATGTTTAAAAGATCAAAACCATGTTTCACTTATGAAATCCATGTTCCTTCAAAGAAATTCATATTTTACAAAGGAATCCATGTTTACTTACCAAATCCTTATGAGAGCGAATCCTTATAGCAGTGAATCCTTATGAGAGTGAATCCTTATAGTAGTGAATCCTTATGAGAGCGAATCCTTATAGCAGTGAATCCTAAAGAGAGCGAATCCTTATGAGAGCGAATCGTTATGAGAGCGAATCATTATGAGAGTGAATCGTTATGAGAGCGAATCAATGTGAGAGCGAATCGTTATGACACTTTGTGAACTTAAATCAATGTATGTTGAATGAACATCGATTTAACGTTTTCGTGCAAATCACACATCAATAATGCATAAAATTATATTTATTAGAAAATCATGATATTTAATTTATTATTATAAAAATCATGGTATTAAATATATTTAATATTCAATTAATCACGTAAATTTATATTTATTAAGAAAAACATGATATTAAATATTTTTAATAATAATTAATTAAACATAAATTTTGTTATCACCAAAATAAAAGGGTAAAATATAGGAGTGGTTCAACAACTTAAAAAACCTTTATTTATAAACCACGATACATCAATATCATAGTTAGCTTGTCACCGGTCTACCTCGCGACGTGTTAAGACGTCGCGTTTTGTGTTAATGTGTGATGGTCTACCTCGTCGTGATTTGTGACAGACACCAGAGGGAGTTGTCGCGGCTCTTATAGCTTTTGAGAGCTTTCAGATCTATGACCAACTGAACAGTCACGATTTGCATTGAAGAGCGACGACTGAACTCATCGCGATTCAGTCTGTTCATAGAAAGCAAAGGTTTTCTGTCATATCTTGCATTATTTGCATTTGCAGGGCATACTTCGGCTGAGGGACCTCCTTCCCTCCTTACAATAGGATCCAAACACCTTTCTCAGTGAGGGCTATCTCTCCATTAGGCATTCCATCTCATTGGACTAGAGAATCCTCACCGGGACCTCTGTAAGTCTCCGTACCTCGTGGATTCCCTCACGGTGGACCGAGTAGGTTGTACCATCCCAGAGACCTGTGATAGAGTACCCACATTGTGACGTAGTGTGCTTAGTGAACCCGGAGTTCTCTTCCTACCCATTCAGGTTCATACCCACATTGGAGTGAAATCATTTCAATAAAAATCTACATTGAATCATATTGAAACAATCAATTGGATGTAAGCATCCCTAAGTGTGTGATTAAAAGGCATTAACTTCTTCTCTCAAACTTGTTTGAGTAGTTGTTTGTTAATCAACTTGTGTGTTTAAATTCCATGTTGCTTCGTTCAGGAAAATCCCTCAGAATGGCTGAGTACGAGAATATGGGTTATCAAGAGGATGTATATGATGAGGTCTATGACTCTATGGAACCACTTGCACAACTCCCAAATGAACCCCATGCTGGTCCATCCTCTTCGCATGTCCATGCGGTGGATTCAAAGTCTCCTCACCTTTCCCCGAGGCATGTTGCTGGAAATGCCTCCGATCTATCCCAACTTGTGGACCTCCTCTAGAACCTCCAACCCTCTCAACTCCAAGAGGTTCAGGCTGCTTTGAAGGGGAAATCTATCCCTGAACCCATCCAATCTCTCCACCCAAACACGGGTGTTTTCTATGAACCCACTCGCGACCCAACGGTCCGAGCCTCCCCTGCCCCCTCGCGGGCTAATTCGATTACTCATTCTCGCCCCCATAGCCCTGTTGGCCCTCCCATGTCAGGCCAATCCTCTCCGCGGCAAGGCCCATTTACCCCTCTCGGGCTTCGGCCCACACTTCCATGCCCACTGGCACACCTCCCCGCTACCACTCCGTCCAGGTGAGTGCACCCCAACCTCATCCTTCTGGGGTGCCTCCCAAACCATCATCCGATCAACTCACCTAAGCCCTCCTGGCAAAGGTGAGTCGGTTGGAGAAAGATCTAAAGAGGGTGTCTACACCCAAAGATTCCTTTGAGCTGGCTCTCCCTTCTATGCCAATCTTCCACCTCCCTCCCTCTGAGCTACCGGTCTACCGCTGTTATAACGGCACCGATAATCCATTCGTACACATCTAAGAATTCATGTACGAATCCTCCTTCAGGCAAAATGATAATCATGCCCTTGCTTTCCTATTCTGGCGATCTTTAGATGGGCCTGCCCTAGAGTGGTTCTACTCTTTAGAGCCAGCTGATTCCGAGGACTTTGAGGCAGTGCAGAGGAAGTTCCTACAACGATATAGGGATCGGGTTGGCCCCTTGCTATCCATTACCAATTTGATGGCTGAAAAGATGAAGGCAGATGAGGATTTATTGCATTATGCTGACAGGTGGAGGGCACTAGCTGAGTGGTTGAGGGATCCACTGTCAGAGCTTCAACAAGTGAAGATGATTACTGCAAATGCTACTCCGCAGTTCAGACACATTCTGGCCATGAGAAAATTGACGACTATGGATGAGCTTTATGAGAGAGACAGTTACATCTAGACTCAATTGAAGGACTCTCCCATTATGGCTATGTTTGAGCCAAAGGCCAGGGCAGTGAAGAAGAATGGCAATCCCCCGACTGGTGGTCCCACA
Source organism: Colocasia esculenta (assembly GCA_014218235.1). Classification (NCBI taxonomy): domain Eukaryota; kingdom Viridiplantae; phylum Streptophyta; class Magnoliopsida; order Alismatales; family Araceae; genus Colocasia; species Colocasia esculenta. The sequence goes on along the minus strand of CM024763.1, from coordinate 59,248,800 downwards.
ACTAAGGGGGTTATGCAGCACGAGCAGATGAGTGCTATGGGCAACCCAAGCTCCTCCACCTACCTCCCGAATCCAAACCCCAGGCCTCAACAACCGCAATAACCCCAATTTAGGCCAACTAATCCCCCAGTGTTTAGGACACCACAACAACAATCCCAACAGCCTCAGCAGCCATAGCAACAACCTCCAACCCAATACCGTCAAGCCCCTCCACCTTCTCAATACCGTCGAGCACCGCAGCCTCAGTACCGCCAACCTCCTCCTCCCCAATATCAACAACAGCAACCAACACCTCACCAACAACCTCCACAATACAATCAAGTACCTCCTCCAGGCACCTATGACCCCCAACAGCCTAGACGCCCCCTGGCCCAAGAAGAGCCCATTACCCTTCCCTGCCGGAGACTCTCCCTGATATCTTCAATGCTCTTATGGCTGCCAACGCACTCACCATGCCGAGGGAACGGTTGCAATGGCCGCCCAATGTTGATACCTCACACTATTGCGCATTCCACCGCGGGCCAGGTCATACATTGGAGGCATGCTTCCACTTCAAAGATTATATCTATGATCTGAATGACAACGGAGGGATATATTGGGAGGAGATGAGGAAATACATAGCTGACTGAAGGAGAGGAGGCCGCCCAGGCAAGAGCAACAGCAGCAGCAACCCCAACAGAAACCCCAGGCACCCCTACAACAGCCCAATATGGGCATAGTCCAAAACCCACTTCCGGAGCATCAGGCTCCGAATCAACAAGTCAATGCTGATAACTACTAAATTTTTCGTGTTAAATTTCATACATTTAGTTAAGTTTAGACATCAGTTGTCCATAAATAACATGTAATTTGACTTTAATTTTCATTCTATCCATGATTGAGATTTTTAGCATGTTAGTTGATATTGGGGTAGAATACATTTTCATTTAATAAATCATTTCTTTTAGATTAACTAATTAGGTTCATTTTGGAAAGAAAAAAATCCTTATAAATAAATGTTGTACATAAATAATTTTTAGTCTTATTATTCCTTCTATATTTTCATAAATTTCTTTTAATAATTTTGAACATATTAGTTTGAATAAATCATATCCCATCCAATCATATCATGCCCCATACCCCACCTCCTCATAATCCATTACACATTATTCTCCTCTCACCATAAGTGAACACATGCCCCCCTTAAAATTCATATTACCATTTTTAATATCTCACCAAATACACGTACCTAATCCCATTAAATAAACAAAAAATTCATTTTCTTAAATACTCCACCCCACCCACACACTTCACCTAAACACTTTTTTTTATTATTTTTATTTTCACCAGGTTAAGCAGCAGAAGCTGCTGGAAACGCCTGAAGCTGGGAAGAGCATGCTGGTGCGGCCGAGATGAGGTGCTGGCATGTGAGCTGGTGCAGGAGGCGGCCAGGACTAGGGGCGCCTGGAGATGCTGAGCTGGGTCTGCCGGCTGGGAGGTGCAGGGGTGCTGGGCTGGCGATGGTGATGGCTGGCTGGCCATTTGAAGGCGCCAAGGCGATGGCGCTTGGAGGCCGGTTGGCTGGGAGATGTTGCGACCAGGTGGCGGCCATGGTTGCTGCCGAGCTAGAGGCGCTTGGAGCTGGCTCGTGAGATGTGTGATGGTGTGGAGGCAGGGAGGTCGTGCGGTGCGGCTGCACAGGCTATGTGGGCTGGTGTGCGCAGAGGCCACGCTGGCGATGGGCCTGCTGGCGATTTGTGCAGATCTGGCAGTGTGTGAAGCTAGGGCAGATGGCGGGCTCGTGCGGCTGGAGGTGCTGGTACCCGTGCGAAGCAAATTTGAGCGGGAAGAGAAGCTGCGCAAAGGCCCAAGTGCCTATATAAGGACCTCAGGTCCTCTTCTCCGCAGTCCGGGTTGAGATTTTAGGATTTCCTTAGCTTTTATTTCCATAGTTTTCTTTCCTGTGAGAACAATGGAGTGATGTTGGTGCTGGCGAGTAAGAGTTTTGTTTGGGGAATTTCTAGTTTTATTGTTCTTCTTTCCATTCTGTAAGCAGAGGAGGGAGACTCCAGTTCTCCAGTTCGATTTCTTTGGAAATTTTATTTTCATCTGTTCTTCCAGAGTTGAGGAGCTTCGCCAGTTCAAATTTTTTTAGATTGTTTTCTTTCTGCCATTTATTTCTGTAATCTTCTTTTTAGCATCTGGAAGGGTTCGTTGTTCGGATCTGGGGAGGTTGGATTGTTGTTTGTGTTCCATTTTGGTTCATCTTTGTGAATTTAGCATATTAGAGAATTCGAGATTCATATTTTAGTTTACTCTTTCCTGTAAAGGGCAGTGGCTTTTCTTTTCATTTTTCTTCTGATGTGTAGTGAAATCGACCTAGGGAGCTCTTACTTGTCTGCTTTTGTTCTTCTGTGAGGATTGGAGAGGCACTTCCTCCAATTCTTGTGTGAGAGATCCAAGAGTTTGACAGAGGAGAATTTAGTTTTCAGTTTTGTTCTTGTTCCTTATCTCTACTGTTAGTTTTTGTTGAGAGATTGAGTTCTGCTGCTTGCAATTGCGTTGTTCTTTTCTTCTGTGCTAATTTTCATTTCATCTGTGTTTTAGATTTGTTTATCCACTGCTCTTGTTTCATCTCTGCTGTGATGCCATCCGAGAGGTCTGCAGAGCGGTGGAGGGGGCTTGCTGCTTGGAGAGGTTTTAGAATTAGATATTTTAGTTTGTGACTTCTGTTCATATGGCTGCGGGGTTGGGTTGTTCTGTGAAGTTTGGGCTGGGGTTAGCATCTGAGAGAGTTGGGATTTTCGGGTTTTAATTTTTGGTTTGTTCTTCCTTCTCTGGTTCTGCAGGGGAGATGAGCTTGCATTTTTCTTTGGAATTGTTCTTTGTTATCCGGTGGATCTCGGCTACTGTAGGGCAGTCTATTTCCATTCCTGTTATGTTTGATTAGATCAATCCGGTGGAATTGGCTTCTTACATTTCTTCTACAATACTGTTCATTTCTTTTGCTTTACATGGTTTGATCCGTGGTCTTGTTTGCAATTAATTTCCTTTATTTTGTGCTGAGGAGTTCGACATCTTTGCTGGGAGGAGGACGACTGATGTGATTTGTTTGGAAATGTGTTTCCTTTCTACTGCTGAGAGGAGCTTGACTATTCCAATTTCTATTTTTTTTGTATTTTTCCTTCCAGTAGAGCAGGGGAGGGTGACAACTTCTTCTATTTCTGGGGGTTTTGAGCACATGATTTTTTAGATTTTCATTTGATCAATCCGAAGTGTTTCTTTCATTTCTTCATGCTGTGAGAGATCAGTTATTCTATATTTTTGTTTGCTGTGGATGATTGAGCTGGGAGGAGATTTCGGCATCAAAGGGTTGGTTAGTTTGATTAATGTGGGATTTTAGCTTCTTCATGTTCTTCTTGCCGGAGATCAGAGGGTTTTGGGTCCAGATTTGTGGTTTTGTTCTTGCTTGACAACATCTATTTTCCATTTCTTTGCGTTGGGGAGAAGGGACCAGAGCAACCCAGGGAATCCATCTTTGGCTTGTTCTGGGTACTTGGGAGAATGGAACATTTCTTCTGAATTTTGCTTCTGATGTTTGGATCAGTTGGAGTTCGGCATCTGGGAGTTTGAATTTTTTTTTTTCTTCTTGTTGAGCATTTGAGATTTTGACTGCTGTGAGGGGTTTGGTTGGTTTTATTCTCTCATTCACTTTAATGCATTTTCGATATGAATTCAAGTCAAAGTAGTTTAATTCAAGCTCTATTCAGCCTCTTCGTGGATATGACCTGTACTCACCATTTTGCTAGTTCATTTTTTTGATTTTAAGTTTGTGAGACAGTTTAGAGGAAGTGCGCATATTGACTTGTGCGAGGACTCTGGACAACGAAAATGCATAGTCAACAATGTCGCGCGTACCATCTTGGCGCCGTTGCCGAGGAGGCATTAGAGTTTGATTTAGATTTGCTTTAATTTGATTTCATTTACATTGGGCCTTTCATTGACTTGTGAGTGGGTTTTCATTTCAGATTTGCAAAAAGGGACTTGGAGATTTGGGCTTGGCATTTGAGGCCCATTGGAGGAGGAGAGCTTGCTGAAATTTTTTTAATTGCTTTTTATTCTGAATTTTAGATAGAAAGAGTGTGAGTGAACTTTGTAGTGAGGCTTTGATGTATTCTCTGTGCATGTACAGAGATTTCTTTCACGTTGGCATGTAATAATTGGCCTCTTGGTGGTTTGATTGGTTTGGCATTAGTCTATAGTACCACTTCATATTTTCTTAGTTAAATTTCATTTCATTCAGTTAAAAAAAAACTAAATAAAATTAAAAAATTCTAAAATCTAAAAAATTCTAAATCGCTCTTTCATGTTAGCTGTTTGTTTGTAATTAAAAATTTCATCTCTCAAGATTAGGATCCCATGTTTTAGGACATTCATCACTTTAATTGACATTTGAATTCAATTTTTGTTCTTTGCATTGAAGAGTGCGGGGGAAAGGTAAGATTTCTCTCTCTCGTTTCATGCATTAGACTTAGCATTAGAAAATCCATTGATTGGATTTGATCTTCGCATTTCATATTTGAAAAAGGGACTGTTTAAGGGCTTAACCCATTAGAATAAAAAGATAAGGTGAGGGATTTCATCACCCTTTCCTTTGCCCAAAAATCACAAAAAATTTTCACATCTTTGCATTTGCCCAAACTTTCAATAAAAATCAGTAGACTGGCCCTATGGTTCATAATTAGATTTGTTCTTTCTTAATTCTAAGACTTCTCTTTAAGTCTGGTGTCTAGGATTGGAGGTTAAAAAGCTTACGCTTAAGTGAGTTAGAGTTATTTAATTGGGTCCTTGCGAAAGCAGGGGGGCCTCCCTCTACTCCACCTCTTACCTGGCCGGTACAAGAAGAGTTAGAATTGGATTTAAGCAAGCATAAATCTGATTTTGAGAAAATAACACAAGTCCAAGGAACACTTAGTGGTAGGTTAATTTGATTTGAAAGTGTTTGTTTGTTTGTGTTTGTTTAAACATTCATCAAAATCAATAAAATCTTAAAATTCAAAAATCATAAATAGAGAGGCTTTTCATCTGTGCATGCTTAGTAGACGATCCTTGAACTTCGATTTGGCTCAACTTATAGTAGAAATTGAAAGATTCTTTCATAGGAAACTATGATGGCCAACCAAGAACAAATCCAAGCTGTCCAAGGTTTCTACAAACCTTCCTATGATCCATATCTAACCACATACAACCCTGGTTGAGAAATCACTCGATTTTTTTTTTTATGAAAATCAATATGAACAAATGTCTCAAACTTCTTTTAACCAATCCATGTACGGTCAATCCTATCCCAATCAGAATCTGGGATTTGACCAATCTTCTTATTCCAGACCTCAACAATTTCAAGAAAATCAAAACTTCAATCAATTTGCTCATACCAATTTTCAGCAACCCTTCATACAATCAACCACCATCTTCTCAACCCAATTGGGAAGATAAAATGAATCAACTTCAAATATGATGATGACTCTTTGCCAAACTGTGCAAAAACAAAAAATCAATCAAAATCAGAACCAAAATATTCAACAAAATTTGGATAGGATAGAGTCTCAGATTGCTGATGTGTGTAGGAAGAATTGGGTCAGTTACCAAGTCAACTATAGCAAACCCAAGAAACAACCCTCATGGATTTTATCTGAACCAGCAAAACCATCAAATCCAGGGGTACATACCACATGCACCTCCACCATCAAACACACAACAAACTTTTGTTCAGAATATTCCTGCACCACAATTTCAAAATCAATTTATACAACATGACCATTCTCCTACCCAAGCTAGGGGTCCCTCTACAATAAGAAGTGGAAAAATCTTGATAAATCCTCACCCACACATGACAACTTTGCGTGAGGATAAAGAAAATGAAAATGAACTTAAAATTGAAGAAGAGGTTGAAGAGAAGGTTGAAAAGAACAATCCAAGGAAAAAGAAAGTTGTCTGGTGGTAGAAGAATCTTGTGAGGAAAAAGTAGTAGACCAACCCTGTGCTCTAGGGTTTGAGGAAGAGGAAGGACAATTTAGTCCGTTTCAGAATAATGATCCATCATTTTCATTAGAATGTCCTCCTAAGGTTGAGCTAAAACCACTCCCTGCTAATTTAAATACATCTTTCTAGGAGAGAACGAGACTTGGCCCATCATAATTGCTAGCGACCTTGATGAAGAGCAGGAGAAGAAATTGATTGAAGTCTTAAAAATTCATAGAAAAAATTTTCAAGTGCATGATAAGGTTTGGGTTGTTTAATTCCGGCTTAGAGTGTTTTAAGGAAAATTGAAGTCCCGATGGGATGGTCCTTACATTGTTGTCAAATCTTACGACAATGATGTTGCCATTATTCTGGATTCTAAAACTGGACAATCATTCATTGTTAATGGGCAAAGATTAAAGCAATTCTTTGAAAGCCCACATTTTTTTTAAAACGGATTCTACCAAGCTAGCTGAGCCAAACGAAGCCTAATTGCGTCCGGCTGAAGACGAAATAAACTTAGCGCTTCTTGGGAGGCAACCCAAGTGTACATATTTTCTTTTATCAGGTAATTCTCTATCTTACTTTCTTTTCCTGTAAATAAGTAGGGGGGAGGTAGAATAAAGCATGCATTCATAGTCTCCACCCCATCCATGCTTCATTTCATTTTCTTAGCTTGTACATAGAAAAATAAAAATTTCACAATGTTTCATCTTTAAATAAATCTTTGAATAAAATGCTTGTCATTTCACAGACTATGTGTCTGATATTTAACCATTAAAATTTTGTGGTTGTCTCATTCCCTTGCAAGTATCCATGTTAGGTAGCCTCTAGTAAAGGATTACATGTACTTCTTGTCTACCTTATGTAAGGATTTATGGCAAGAAGTTTTCATACACACACTACACAGCCACTTAGACTAGCTGAACCCGAATGTAGCAAATTTGTTAAGGCTAGTAGGAGAGAGTTGATTGTTTTCTCCCCTCCCCTTAAGTGAATTGCGAAGAAAGTGAAGGCATGTGATCGAGGAACCTGATTGTTCAACCTTTCGTAAAGAGGAAAGAAAGAAAAATCAAAAGCAAAAGCAAATATATCCATGAAAAATGCCCGGATCTAAGTAAAGTTGGACTTGATACTCTTGAAAAGTGATGGGTTGTGCAGCATTGTGGATGAAAAAGAAATAAAGAAAATCTGAGTGCACAAAGTGCAAATAAATGGACAAAAGTCCTCAACTCAGAGAAATAATCCTCAAGGAAGATGAGCAGAATGGAACTGAGAGAAACAACCAGATCTGACTGAGTAAGGATCCTTATTCCACAATTCTTTTCTTCTCCCTCAAATCAATTTAATCTCAAATACTAGCTAAAGCAGAGGAGTTTCAGAAGGGCTGATGTGAACTCTTAAGTGAGCTACCATTTGTGCACAAATTTCTTGCCATAAGCCTTTACAATTAGGAAAGACATATACCCACATTAATCTTTTACATGATGGTTGTTTATCATGAGACATTATATCTTCTAGTCCTACATTTGGAGTAATTTTCATTGCTAAGGGACTAGCATGTTCAAGTAGGGGGGAGTGATAACTACTAAATTTTTCGTGTTAAATTTCATACATTTAGTTAAGTTTAGACATCAGTTGTCCATAAATAACATGTAATTTGACTTTAATTTTCATTCTATCCATGATTGAGATTTTGAGCATGTTAGTTGATATGGGGTTAGAATACATTTTCATTTAATAAATCATTTCTTTTAGATTAACTAATTAGGTTCATTTTGGAAAAAAAAATCCTTATAAATAAATGTTGTACATAAATAATTTTTAGTCTTATTATTCCTTCTATATTTTCATAATTTCTTTTAATAATTTTGCAACATTTTAGTTGTGAATAAATCATATCCCATCCATCATATCATGCCCCATACCCCACCCCCTCATAAATCCATTACACATTATTTCCCCCATCTCACCATAAGTGAACACATGCCCCCCTTAAAATTCATATTACCATTTTTAAATATCTCACCAAATACACGTACCTAATCCCATTAAATAAACAAAAATTTCATTTTCTTAATACTCCACCCCACCCACACACTTCACCTAAACACTTTTTTTTATTATTTTTATTTTCACCAGGTTAAGCAGCAGAAGCTGCTGGAAGCGCCTGAAGCTGGGAAGCAGTGCTGGTGCAGCCGAGATGAGGTGCTGGCATGTGAGCTGGTGCAGGAGGCGGCCAGGACCAGGGGCGCCTGGAGATGCTGAGCTGGGTCTGCCGGCTGGGAGGTGCAGGGGTGCTGGGCTGGCGATGGTGATGGCTGGGCTGGCCATTTGAAGGCGCCAAGGCGATGGCGCTTGGAGGCCGGTTGGCTGGGAGATGTTGTGACCAGGTGGCGGCCATGGTTGCTGCCGAGCTAGAGAGCGCTTGGAGCTGGCTCGTGAGATGTTGATGGTGTGGAGGCAGGGAGGCCGTGCGGTGCGGCTGCACAGGCTATGTGGGCTGGTGTGCGCAGAGGCCACGGCTGGCGATGGGCCTACTGGCGATTTGTGCAGATCTGGCAGTGTGTGAAGCTAGGGCAGATGGCGGGCTCGTGCGGCTGGAGGTGCTGGTACCCGTGCGAAGCAAATTTGAGCGGGAAGAGAAGCTGTGCAAAGGCCCGAGTGCCTATATAAGGACCTCAGGTCCTCTTCTCCGCAGTCCCGGGTTGAGATTTTAGGATTTCCTTAGCTTTTATTTCCATAATTTTCTTTCCTGTGAGAACAATGGAGTGATGTTGGTGCTGGCGAGTTAGAGTTTTGTTTGGGAATTTCTAGTTTTATTGTTCTTCTTTCCATTCTGTAAGCAGAGGAGGGAGACTCCAGTTCTCCAGTTCGATTTCTTTGGAAATTTTATTTTCATCTGTTCTTCCAGAGTTGAGGAGCTTCGCCAGTTCAAATTTTTTAGATTGTTTTCTTTCTTTCTGCCATTTATTTCTGTAATCTTCTTTTTAGCATCTGGAAGGGTTCGTTGTTCGGATCTGGGGAGGTGGATTGTTTGTTTGTGTTCCATTTTGGTTCATCTTTGTGAATTTAGCATATTAGAGAATTCGAGATTCATATTTTTAGTTTACTCTTTCCTGTAAAGGGCAGTGGCTTTTCTTTTCATTTCTTCTGATTGTAGTGAAATCGACCCAGCGAGCTCTTACTTGTCTGCTTTTGTTCTTCTGTGAGGATTGGAGAGGCACTTCCTCCAATTCTTGTGTGAGAGATCCAGGAGTTTGACGGAGGAGAATTTAGTTTTCAGTTTTGTTCTTGTTCCTTATCTCTGCTGTTAGTTTTTGTTGAGAGATTGAGTTCTGCTGCTTGCAATTGCGTTTTTCTTTTCTTCTGTGCTAATTTTCATTTCATCTGTGTTTTAGATTTGTTCAATCCACTGCTCTTGTTTCATCTCTGTTGTGATGCCATCCGAGAGGTCTGCAGAGCAGTGGAGGGGCTTGCTGCTGTGAGAGGTTTTAGAATTAGATATTTTAGTTTGTGACTTCTGTTCATATGGCTGCGGGGTTGGGTTGTTCTGTGAAGTTTTGGGCTGGGTTTTAGCATCTGAGAGAGTTGGGATTTTGGGTTTTTACTTTTTGGTTTGTTCTTCCTTTCTCTGGTTCTGCAGGGGAGATGAGCTTGCAATTTTTCTTTGGAATTGTTCTTTGTTATCCGGTGGATCTCGGCTACTGTTAGGGGCAGTATTTCCATTCCTGTTATGTTTGATTAGATCAATCCGGTGGAATTGGCTTCTTACATTTCTTCTACATTACTGTTCATTTCTTTTGCTTTTACATGGTTTGATCCGGTGGTCTTGTTTGCAATTAATTTCCTTTATTTTGTGTTGAGGAGTTCGACATCTTTGCTGGGAGGAGGACGACTGATGTGATTTGTTTGGAAATTAGTGTTTCCTTTCTACTGCTAAGAGGAGCTTGACTATTCCAATTTCTTTTTTTTTGTATTTTTCCTTCCAGGAGAGCAGGGGAGGGTGACAGCTTCTTCTATTTCTAGGGGTTTTGAGCACATGATTTGTTTTAGATTTTCATTTGATCAATCCGAAGTGTTTCTTCCATTTCTTCATGCTGTGAGAGATCATTATTCTATATTTTTGTTTGCTGTGGATGATTGAGCTGGGAGGAGATTTCGGTATCAAAGGGTTGGTTAGTTTGATTAATGTGGGATTTTAGCTTCTTCCTGTTCTTCTAGAGATCAGAGGGTTTTGGGTCCAGATTTGTGGTTTTGTTCTTGCTTGACAACATCTATTTTCCATTTCTTTGCGTTGGGGAGAAGGGACCAGAGCAACCCAGGGAATCCATCTTGGGCTTGTTCTGGGTACCTGGGAGAATGGAACATTTCTTCTGATTTTGCTTCTGATGTTTGGAGTTGGAGTTCGGCATCTGGGAGTTTGAATTTTTTTTTTCTTCTTGTTGAGCATTTGAGATTTTGACTGCTGTGAGGGGTTTGGTTGGTTTTATTCTCTCATTCACTTTAATGCATTTTCGATATAAATTCAAGTCAAAGTAGTTTAATTCAAGCTCTATTCAGCCTCTCCGTGGATATGACCTGTACTCACCATTTTGTTAGTTCATTTTTATGATTTTAAGTTTGTGAGACAGTTTAGAGGAAGTGCGCATATTGACTTGTGCGAGGACTCTAGACAACGAAAATGCACAGTCAACAATGTCGCGCATACCAAATGCCCTCCGGGTGTCTCCCCGTGTCGAAGGTACGTCCAGCAGGTAAATGGAAATACCCCCCTCCACCTCTACCTCTCAATCTACCTTTACTCTACCCCTCTTTATCCGCACACCTACACCCTCCAACCCGCTGCCATCCTTCCTCCGCATTCCCACAACCCCCGTACAATGTTCGTCACCCTCTAGTCAACCATCCAACCCACCTCTCATACGCCAACCACCTGTAACCTCCACACCACTACCCCCTAATCTCTAAGCCCCTTTTCTACTCAATACCGCTACCGTACCGCCACAACCTAACCGCCCACTCATAGGCATACGACCCACTACCACCTCGCAACCATCATCCAATCCACCTCTCCTCTGCACACCACCAACTACCCTCATTCCACCCCTAACCCCCAAGCTCCTTTCCTACGTACCCCCATTCCACCTCCAAGTGCGGTAACTATTCAGCTACCGCATCAAATGTTCAACCCACAACACCCCACCACCCCTTCATCTTCCACTCTGCCAGCCGCGGTGCATACATCAAGAGACGACAATGAGGAAACTATGGTGCTCTAGAGTGGGCGCATATTCAGTCGAATGTTCCATCAGCAGCAAGACCAGGCACCCCTACCCCAAGAAGAAGAAGCTCAGCAAGAAGAGTCCATCCCAGGGACTTAATATGACTTGCTTAAACACTTAGACAAGACACCGGCTAGAATTTCTATCTTAGAATTGATCAATGTGGACACGTGAATTTGGCTCCACCGCCGGAAAATTTCATATTGCGCCATAATGCCACAAATGGCCCTCTTTTTGCCTCGCAAGAGTGTTTTTTCCAATATTTTTGGATCTCACCCATTCTTTCTCAGTGCTTCCCCATGTGGTTCGGTCACAGATCATGGGCAACTTCATTGATTCACGTCTGCTTCAGTGGTCACTTTTCTGGCACATTCAAAAGGCGTCTGGGGATGTGGACGCGATTCAGGATCCTTGTTGCGACGACTTTGGCAGACGCGTTTATGAGCACATGTTTTAATAGAATTGCGTTTTGCCGCCCGGACGCGATTCAAAGTCAAAAAGGCTACGCCTGCGAAGTCGTCGCACCTATGGTTGCCACATCGTGCAATCATGAGGAAATCCTGTAATCGCGTCCGTGTCAGTGGACGCGATTCAGAAGGTCAAATCTGAGCATTCATGAGCCTATTGCCTCGAAACTATGCAAGTCTGAATCGCGGCGGGCTAGGCGGACGTGATTTAAGTCGCGGCGGCCTGGCCAGACGCGATTCAGAAGCGTAGCTCAAGCTACGGCCATCATGCGCCCGTCACATCGGTTTGACTTTCTTAATCGCGGCCTGCCACCCGAACGCGATTCAATTCATAAATGCGGCTTCCTGTGTGGACGCGATTCAAGAATCTAGTGCCTATAAATAGCCCCCTGAGGGTAGCCATTTCATCCAATCCCATTCAAACTGGCGGAGCCCTTCCGGATTCTCCCCGCGACTTCCCCACGGTGGAGCCAGCTGGATCGGTGACCCAACTCCTCCACCGTGCTCGGAGCCGTCTGTCTTCCTCACGCGCGTCGGAGCAAGCGGGAGTGTCACGCCCCGAATATTTAGCAGCGGAATAAGACCGGGGGACGTGAACGATACAAACCGGCGTATCACAGTTGAATAGTGCAGAGTCACAATCGAATATAATAACACATTCAAGACTATAATATGGTCACCAAAAGTATACTTTAATTCATTCCATTCAACTAGATACAACCTCACATAAGAAGAATCAACCAAAGGGTCCATCATTCAAATAAAACTTCTAGAAAAGTTTCACTATTACATAGACTACTCAAATTTCTATTTCTAAACTATCATCTATTTCTAGGACAGGTGCTCGTCACTCTTGCCCAGTCCCATCTGACTCCACTGGTTCTTCATCACTACCTGAAAAAGGGCAGAATGATAGGGGTGAGCAAACTAGCTCAGTAGGATTTATATCTCAATAACGTGCGGGCACTAGTATACATGATTAACATTTTAAATAGGCAGATATGCACATGAATATGCTGACAATGCATGCTTTTCTAACAAGTTGAATATCATAGTAGAATGGATATCATATCAGATCAATTGTCGAGTTCCATATACAATGGACAGATATTGCAAGAATAGAATCATGTCAGAAGAGATTGGCCATATTCAAGCAGAGCTCATGTGTTCACAAGAACAAATGTATCATATCATGTCAAGTCAAACTTATCACGTCAAATAGAAGGCACATTTTTCACAATCTTGCATGTCAGTTGTGCTATGCCAAGCACCAAGAGTCCATACTCCCGCGGTTAACAAGTACGTTGGGGCGCTCCTCCCCAGAACCGGACAGGGCCCCTATTGCACAGGCATTGGATCAAGTTTTGGACCGGAGTCCCACGTTGTGCCGAACAAACATATTCATATTATGGCCACAGAGTTTCAATGACAAGCTCATAATAAAAAGATCATGATCATTCATAGAGTCAAGGAATGACAAACAGCTCAAAAGAACAGGGCAGGATAAGGACGTATCTTATGTTTCATAATTCATTATTGTCTTGACATGAGGGTGTCTCTAAGGACAGATCATATACAGAACATGTGCTTTCCTAACATGTATGCATATGACAAATAATAAATTTAACACCGGAAAACATGTAGCCATGAAACTCATATGCAAATCATAACATTAACACCACTAACATGTCCATACTAACATGTATTTATCCCACATTCATATCATATTCTTATCTTATCATTGACCATAAGCAAGATCACAAGATAATCTAATGAACATAAGGACAATCAAAATTACACATTAGAATCATATTCGTATCATTACCATTTTCTTTAATGGTTGATTTATTTTAGGTCCATGCATACTATATAACATCATGCACATGCTAGTAGACATCATGAGATGATGAACCTAAATCATGCAAATTTCTTGTAAGGTAGTGTCGACACTAGATCAAGTGGTGTCGACACCATGTTCCAAACACAAGACAAAATCATGTAAAACTGGTTAGGTAGTGTCGACACTAGTTCAGGTAGTGTCGACACAGTGCATCAAATACAAGTCAAAAAGGTCAAGTAGTGTCGACACGAGATCAAGTAGTGTCGACACTAGAGACAGCTTCCAGAAAACCTTCTGGCCAATATGGGACAGTGTCGACACTAGCACAGGTAGTGTCGACACTAGATCAGCTCCCAGAAAACCTTCTGGCCAAGCTGGGACAATGTGTCGACACTAGCCCATGTAGTGCCGACACTAGAGTCCTTCCCAGAACCCCTTCTATGCTGGTTTGGGACAGTGTGTCGACACTAGCCAAGTAGTGTCGACACTAGAGCCCATCCAGAACAAGACTTAAGTCATGTGGAACCCGAAAAACACATGCCATGCAGCGATTCACTTCCAACACTTATAACTCTCTAACGATTGACATTTGGACAAAACGTTCAACACGAAAGATGAAGAGGACAACTAGTAGAAGAATTTTGGTGTTGAGGGTTTGATCAAATTTGGTCTCGAATCCCGAGAAAACAGTGAAGAACAAAATCAAGTGAAACCCGAAATCACAGTATAAGCAGAGACTCTCTTATGGTGCTCCTAACTCTCTAAAGAAAAACCTTTGGACAAAACGTCCAACATGGAAGATGATCGCGACTTCAAGTAGAAGAACTTTCATGAAGAAAGTTTAGTCAAATTCGGTTTTGAATCATGTGCACAATAAGACGAACGGGAAAAGCCCTAACTGTGCAAGACTTCGGGAAAATCACCAATACACAATGAATACTCCATGAAAATTGGGCAAATCAGTGAAATGAACATAGACTCGATGCTCTACATAATGGTATAGGTTTTTCTTTAATCTTGGCCCGAGAACACCTACCTTTATGAAGATCCAAGACCAGTCGACGTTCTGGACGCAGCAGAGGATGAAGGGAGATGAAGCTCCGGTTTCCTAGCCTTTCTCCTTCTCCTCTGAAGCTCTAGCCTGCCTCCAAACGACCCCAACTCATGTTAAACCTTCCCCAAGAGTTTAGGGACGAGTTCTTATAGTTTTAGGATGTAGTTAAGAGTCCTAATGGAACTAGGAAAGGGGCTACGAGCTCTGTTTCCTAGTTTCCAGAAATCTGGGATTCTCTCACCAAAGGAGGTAGCAAAAGTTTAGGAAACCACCTCTTAGAGTTGGGTCGGTTTTGGCTTACCTTACATGACTAATCACCCATATTTTAACCCTATATTGCCCTATCTAATTATTGCATAATTACATACACGAATTTCAGGGTATTTTCTTGTCCCATTTTTTATCCTTGGGCCAAAAGTACTCCATTGGCCCAATCTTGTTAATGGGTTATTAATACATGATGTTGGAAGTCTCTCCAACATGTTTATTTATTTATGGTCGGGTTATTTTCCGTGTTAACAATTTTTCGACTTAGTTTCCTAATTCGGGTAACTTGGTCACGTGTGACGTACACTTGGCCAATCAGATTTTTCGTTGCAAGAATTCCTTCGTGGAACGCTTAGGGATAATATTTGCGGTTGGTTTATAATTTTTACGGAATTTTTCCGATGTGTCTTCTCACGTACGCTAGTGGTACGTAAGTTCTATCATTCCGATAATACGGAAGTTATTTATTTACTAATTTCATACTTGGATTTGTTCATGAGTCATAAGTTGTCCATTGGTCCAATTTATTTTATGAACTATCCCCACATATTGCTTGGAGTCTACCCATCATTTTACTTTGGTTTATGATCATATTTTATACACATGATAATGGATTTCTAACTTATTTCTTAATTATGATAATAAGTCACAATAACTCTTGAATATATCCCAGATGACTTTTATTGACCCAAATTTCTTTATGGATCATTAGAGGATATTATTTTAAGTCCATCTATGATTTTTATTTATTTTCTGCCTCCTCTAGGTATGTGTGATAATGATTTCCTGACTTATTCTCGATTACGACACTCAGTCGCAAAACGCCTTAAACTTGGACCCTCCGATTTCCCTTTGCACAAATTTCTTCATGGGTCATTAGGGAGAATTATTTAGAGTTGAACTATGGTTTTTATGAAATTTTCTAATGGGTTTTTGTGTGTACGATAATGACACGTGCATTTTTGCTATTTCCCAATTATTGAATTTATCATTTTCGATTTATTTCTAATTTTCCAATTACCGAATTTTCTGGGTGTTACATCCTCCCCCACTTAAAAGAATTTGGTCCCCAAATTCACATGTGTTTACGGGCTAGACTTACAGGGAATCAAATTGTGAATTGCTCAAATATAATGATTGGTTGGTGATGTAACTTCAGGGTCAAATAAAAGCGAGTTAGAAAGAATACCTCTCTCATACCTCTTTCCTTGGTTTGTTCTGCCATTTATTCCCTGAGCTTGATTTCCCTTAAGGCAATCCTTAACCTTGTGGTCTTGGCTGCCACAACAGAAACACTTGCCCTGAAATCTCCAACACTCCTCGGACCGATGATTTCTTCTGTTGCAATGCTGGCATCTTTCTGCAGGAGCGTAAACTAGTTTCTATTGCACTTCTTGCACTTCTTCTCTTGTGCGATCTATTACTGTTGTTGGGCCGTTTCCCTCTGGCTATAGGATTGGAGTTTCCTGTGGTTGTAATCTGTTCTTTCTTATTAGTTTCGCCAACTCCTTTGTCATCCATAGACCTTTCTTTCCCATTTGTATCTCCCTTAGCCATTATTAGGGCATCCTCTAACAGTTGAGCTTGTCAGAGTGCTTTGGTTAATCTTTGAACCGAGCTTTGTCCGTCCATAGATGGTGTAGGTATATCCTCCCTTGTTGTTTATTTAAGTTCCTTCAAAACAAACTATCACACGGTCAGTCTTCTTTACTCCTTGTTGATGCCTTGTAAACTACAATATTTAGTTATTAATAAATTTTTGGACTAAGCCCAAGTTTCTACCCAATCTCATCAGGTAGGTATAGAGTTCTTGATAGTCAACTGGTTTAATTGTCTGTAATCTATACATAGCCTCATCGACCCATCTTTCTTCTTGACGAAGAGGACAGGTGCACCCCAAGGTGATGTACTTGGTCGGATGAAACCCTTCTCTAACAGTTCCATCAGTTGCTCTTTTAATTCCTTCAGTTCTGCGGGGGACATTCTATATGGTTCCCTAGATACTGGTGCTGCTCCAGGGACCAACCCGATGGTAAAATCGACCTCTCGCTCAGGAGGAATTCCTGGCAAGTCTTCTAAAAAAAACGTCAGCGTATTCACTGACAACATGGATGTCCTCAACTTTGACTTCCTTCTTTGTGATGACAACAGCAGCAAGAAAAGCCATACAACCTTACCTCATCAGCCTTTTGACTCGAAGTGCAGAGATAAGTGACAATCTCCTGCGGTTTCTATCCCTATGGTTCTACCCAAGCTCACATTAGGTACGACAGATTTTGACTCGTGTGATCTAGTTTCATTCTACGTTCCTATTCCCTTGGACCCTAAGGTTTAGGGCTCTGATACCAAATGTCACGCCCCGATATTTAGCAGCGGAATAAATATCGGGGGATGTGAACGATACAAACCGGCGTATCACAGTTGAATAGTGCAGAGTCACAATCGAATATAATAACACATTCAAGACTATAATATGGTCACCAAAAGTATACTTTATTCATTCCATTCAACTAGATACAACCTCGCATAAGAAGAATCACCAAAAGTCCATCATTCAAATAACTTCCAGAAAAGTTTCACTATTACATAGACTACTCAAATTTCTATTTCTAAACTGTCATCTATTTCTAGGACGGGTGCTCGTCACTCTTGCCCAGTCCCATCTGACTCCACTGGTTCTTCATCACACTACTTGAAAAAGGGCAGGATGATAGGGGTGAGCAAACTAGCTCAGTAGGATTTATATCTCAATAACGTGCGGGCACTAGTATACATGATTAACATTTTAATAGGCAGATATGCACATGAATATGCAGACAATGCATGCTTTTCTAACAAGTTGAATAGCATAGTAGAACGGATATCATATCAGATCAATTGTCGAGTTCCATATACAATGGACAGATATGCAAGAATAGAATCATGTCAGAAGAGATTGGCCATATTCAAGCAGAGCTCATGTGTTCACAAGAACAAACATATCATATCATGTCAAGTCAAACTTATCACGTCAACAGAAGGCACATTTTTCACAATCTTGCATGTCAGTTGTGCTATGCCAAGCACCAAGAGTCCATACTCCCGCAATTAACAAGTACGTTGGGGCGCTCCTCCCCAGGACCGGACAGGGCCCCTATTGCACAGGCATTGGATCAAGTTTTGGACCGGAGTCCCACGTTGTACTGAACAAACATATTCATATTATGCCACAGAGTTTCAATGACAAGCTCATAGTAAAAAGAACATGATCATTCATAGAGTCAAGAAATGACAAACAGCTCAAAAGAACATGGCAGGTTAACGATGTATCTTATGTTTCATAATTCATTATTGTCTTGACATGAGGGTGTCTCTAAGGACAGATCATATACAGAACATGTGCTTTCCTAACATGTATGCATATGACAAAATCAATTTAACACCGGAAAACATGTAGCCATGAAACTCATATGCAAGTCATAACATTAACACCACTAACATGTCCATACTAACATGTATTTATCCCACATTCATATCATATTCTTATCTTATCAATTGACCATAAGCAAGATCACAAGATAATCCAATGAACATAAGGACAATCAAAATTACACATTAGAATCATATTCATATCATTACCATTTTCTTCAATGGGTTGATTTATTTTAGGTCCATGCATACTATATAACATCATGAACATGCTAGTAGACATCATGAGATGATTAGACCTAAATCATGCAAATTTCTTGTAAGGTAGTGTCGACACTAGATTAAGTGGTGTCGACACCATGCTCCAAACACAAGACAAAATCATGCAAAACTGGTTAGGTAGTGTCGACATTAGTTCATGTAGTGTCGACACAGTGCATCAAATACAAGGCAAAAAGGTCAAGTAGTGTCGACACGAGATCAAGTAGTGTCGACACTAGAGACAGCTTCCAGAAAACCTTCTGGCCAATATGGGACAGTGTGTCGACACTAGCACAGGTAGTGTCGACACTAGATCAGCTCAGAAAACCTTCTGGCCAGCTGGGACAGTGTGTCGACACTAGCCCATGTAGTGTCGACACTAGAGACCTTCCCAGAACCCCTTCTGGGCTGGTTTGGGACAGTGTGTCGACACTAGTCCAAGTAGTGTCGACACTAGAGCCCATCCAGAACAAACTTATAGTCATGTGGAACCCGAAAAACACATGTCATGCAGCGATTCACTTCCAACACTTATAACTCTCTAACGACTGACATTTGGACAAAACGTTCAACATGAAAGATGAAGAGGACAACTAGTAGAAGAATTTTGGTGTTGAGGGTTTGATCAAATTTGGTCTCAATCCTGAGAACATGTGAAGAACAAGAATCAAGTGAAACCTAAAATCACAGTATAAGTAGAGACTCTCTTATCATGCTCCTAACTCTCTAAAGAAAACCTTGGACAACACGTCCAACATAGAAGATGATCGTGACTTCCAGTAGAAGAACTTTCATGAAGAAAGTTTAGTGAAATTCGGTCTTGAATCATGTGCACAATAAGACGAACGGGAAAAGCCCTAACTGTGCAAGACTTCAGGAAAATCACCAATACACAATGAATACTCCATGAAAATTGGGCAAATCAAGTGTAAATGACCGAATCGATGCTCTACATGATGGTATAGGTTTTTCTTTAATATTGGCCCGAGAACACCTACCTTTATGAAGATCCAAGACCAGTCGACGTTCTGGACGCAGCAGAGGATGAAGGGGGATGAAGCTCCGGGTTCCTAGCCTTTCTCCTTCTCCTCTGAAGCTCTAGCCTGCCTCCAACGACCCCAACTCGTGTTAAACCTTCCCCAAGAGTTTAGGGACAGTTCTTATAGTTCTAGGATGTAGTTAATAGTCCTAATGGAATAGGAAAGGGGCTACGAGCTCTGTTTCCTAGTTTCCAGGAAATCTGGGATTCTCTCACCAAAGGAGGTAGCAAGGGTTAGGAAACCACCTCTTAAGTTGGGTTCGGTTTTGGCTTACCTTACATGACTAATCACCCATCTTTTCACCATATTGCCCTCTCTAATTATTGCATAATTATATACACGAATTTCTGATATTTTCTTGTCCCAGATTTTTATCCTTGGGCTAAAAGTACTCCATTGGCCCAATCTTGTTAATGGGTTATTAATACATGATGTTGGAAGTCTCTCCAACATGTTTATTTAATTTATAGTCGGGTTATTTCCTGTGTTAATAATTTTCCGACTTAGTTTCCTAATTCGGGTAACTTGGTCACTGTGACGTACACTTGGCCAATCGGATTTTTTGTTGCACGAATTCCTTCGTGGAACGCTTAGGGATAATATTTGCAGTAGGTTTATAATTTTTATGGATTTTTCCGATGTGTCTTCTCTCGTACGCTAGTGGTACGTAAGTTCTATCATTCCGATAATACAGAAGTTATTTATTTACTAATTTCATACTTGGATTTGTTCATGAGTCATAAGTTGTCCATTGGTCCAATTTATTTTATGAACTATCCCCACATATTGCTTGGAGTCTACCCATCATTTTACTTTGGTTTATGATCATATTTTATACACATGATAATGGATTTCCAACTTATTTCTTAATTATGATAATAAGTCTCAATAACTCTTGAATATATCCTAGATGACTTTTATTTACCCAAATTTCTTTATGTTTCATTAGAGGATATTATTTAAAGTCCATCTATGATTTTTATTTAATTTTCTGCCTCCTCTAGGTATGTGTGATAATGATTTCCTGACTTATTCTCGATTACGACACTCAGTCGCAAAATGCCTTAAACTTGGACCCTCTGATTTCCCTTTGCACAATTTCTTCATGGGTCGTTAGGGAGCATTATTTAGAGTTGAACTATGGTTTTTATGAAATTTTCTAATGGGTTTTTGTGTGTACGATAATGACACGTGCATTTTTGCTATTTCCCAATTATTGAATTTACCTTTTCGATTTATTTCTAATTTTCCAATTACTGAATTTTTGGGGTGTTACAGGGAGCTTCGTCCTAGTCTTCCTCCATCCGTCAATCAGCATCGCCGCCACGACACACACCACTCGGGGAAGCACCCCCCCTCCTTTTCAATTTGTATTTCCACTTCCTCCGGGCCCCACGTGGCTCTTTATATTTTCTTCTCCTCCGAGCCCCCGCGCCCCTTTTACTTCTTTCATACACACACATGCATGCATACACACACACACACACCTATTTAGGGGTTTAAAAGCCACCACACGGTATGTCGTTCCCCTTGCTGTTTATTCTTTTATTTTATTTATTTTGGATTGATACTACACACACGTGGATAATCCCTTCTTATTTTCTTTTCGTCTATTTTGTCAGGGTAATCAAACGAGGAAGCACCCTCTACCACGGCCGGTCATGCTTCTAGGGGAAGAGAGGATCCACATCATCCCCCACGCAATCTCCTCGCTAAAAAGGTACGCTCGCGATCACTTCTTCCATCCTGCACCCACCGCCGTGCATCTCCATTCCGCACCCTCGTGTGCCTGGTGATCACGTTTCGTTATTTATTTTTCACTCCATATCCACACACCACATTTCATTTCCTCCCTCACATTCGCCTTTATATCCACTATTCATTCCCACCTCTTTGTGGGCACCGCGAAAACGGTATCCACAATCAAGAGATCGCCGGTACATCAAGAAGCTCTGATGCACTATCTATAGAAGGTCATGTGAATGAAGATCTTCCGGTGAACTAGATAAGTGTAGTTCTGACCCCTACAAATCGACATCCGGCCATTAAGTTCCATGAGTCTGAGTTATTACCTGCGGAGTTTCAGCAGTATGCCCTATGTTTAACTGTCAATATCAACGGCATCCGCGTTTCTCATGCTTGGTGGACATCGGAGCATCAATCAATGTCATGTCTTTGGACATGTTAAATTTTTGTGGGATCACACTACAGGCAGTCCGGCCCTCCTCCATCACTGTTACGGCCTACGACGACACTAGTAGGCCGCCAAAAGGAGTGGTTGCTTTCAAGGTGGGGCTGGGTCCATCCATTACTGAGATGGATTTCAATATCCTAGACATGGACCCAAGCTTCCGTATGATACTAGGCAGGCCATTCACCCAGGCACTTGGCCCCGTCACCTCGACTATACATCAGTGCCTCAAGTTCCCATACAAGGGACGGGTTGTCAAGGTTGCTAGGAAACCTGTAAGACCCGGCCCTCATGGGCCCTTTGCCGTGTCCTCAGGGTTGCGACGGGGGAGCCCATCACGACAGGGTTTGTGTGGCGACACACCTGGCCGTTGCGTTCTGGTCACGACGGATGTGGGCGTCGTGTTCTTGTCGTGCTGTCTGAAGGCGTCGCGACTGGTTTTCTGACCGACTTGATCGTTGTCCTGTCTGTCAGAACGGCCTTGTCAGGTGTCAGATGCGTACAACGTTGACGCGACCTAGTCATCCATCGCGTTCTTGTTTCTCGATTTTTGAGGTTTGACCGCCTTTCAGTGTCGCGCCGGGGGTGGCTGTCATGACATGGTCACGACGCCTAGGGGCGTCGTGACATGCTTGTTGTCGCGTCGGGCCGACCCGTCGCGTCTTGGGGCCCATCGGTTTAAAACCGAGGCTGGCACCCCATTTCCCCCTCTCTCCCTTTCCTTCCTCTCCTTCCTTCTTCTTCTTCCTCCTCCGAGCTCTCTCTTCTCCGATGGTTTCTCGGCGTCCTTGAGGTGCTCGTGGTGGGAGGTGACACCCCGTCATTCAGGCGGCATGATCGTGGAGCTTGGAGCGAGGAGTGATGTGCATAAACACTCGTCGTTAAAAATGCTGTGCACATTATTTCAAAATAAATACTGCACTCAATCACTAAAATGATTTTTAAAAGAAAGTAGAGTGATGAATACAGGTCGATCCCACGGAGAAGTAGATTTTGAACTTTGAAAACCTTGAGTTTCTTTGATTGAAAAATGTGTTGAGAGTTTTAGAATTAAATCCGAAGACTAATTTGATCAAAATAATTCTAATCTAAGAAGAGAAATTAGAAGAGAGAAATAGAGATAGAAAGAAAGCGATAGAGAAGAGAGAGACGAGAGAGGAGAGAAAGAGGAAAAACTAATAACAAAAGTAACTAACATTGTAGCAACCTGAATTTTTGTGATAAAATAAAATTTTAAATAAAGATTTAAAACCTAGCTAAATGGATATTTAAATAGAGCATTAAATAAAACTCATTAAATGAAAAAGAGTAATGGGCTTTTCTTAATGGATCTTCTAGAATTTATTGTGTCAAAATATGAATTTATAAAAGGAGAATAAAGGAAATACCCTAAATTCGTAACTAAATTATTACCTAAATAGAAAAGGGGTATTTAATGCATTAAATAGGAAGTTAGAGTTGGAATTGGATTCCTAACCTACCCCATATGGATTAGCACGAATTGGATCTCTTCCAAGTCTAAAAGAGATTGAAGGCAAGGAAGGAAGTGGGAGTAAGGAAATCTCGGAATTAAGAGGAATTTGAGTAGTAGTAGGAATAGGACTTGTGTTTACATAAATACCCTCTTAAACCCTCTTGGCCGACCCAAGCTCGTGTCAAGGGATTCTTGGACTAGGAGGAGAGGCCAAGGAGGAGAAGATTCGTGGGAAGAAGAACCTTTCAGCTCTCAACCCCGTTCTTCAAGTTCTAGCCCTAGAAGAGGAAATCGAGTCAAGGTAGGCATTCTCACAAGCATAACCATGAAACTTTTCTGTAGGATGTCTCGTCTATCAGGAACGAAATCCTCAAGTTTCATAATTTTCCATCGAATATCTTTAGTTCTTGATTTTTCATGTTCTGCAACTTACATGAACCCCGAACCCTCTTCTAAATTCTTGATCTCCTGGTATACTCAACCCCATGCCACGAGATTTTTGCTGTAGGGACTGATGTATGTTAGGCATCTTTTGCCCCTAAAAGCCCTAAATTTCATCGAGCATGTTGATCGAATTTAATCGATCTTTCTCTCTGTATCATGTTCTATGTTACTTTCTCTTGTTCGTTCTCAAACCATGTTCAAGCCATGCTCTCTCTCTAATTCCGATTTACTGGAAGTACCCTTACATGTCTAGTTTAATTTGCAACTGGTTTCATGATTTTTCGTTGACTATATAATTAGTTATGATTTTCTAAACGACCCTGTATCGAAATTTAAATGTTCTGGTCCGCAATCCAATGTCTGGTCTGACTCCTGTCAGAGTCAGGCGCAGACAACCAGAAGGCGACACCTCGATACGTCGCTTTCTGGGGCCTGATTGCGACAGCCTCCCTGTCGCGACCAAGAAGGCGACAGGTAAGCCGTCGCTTTCTCAGTACCCGATTTGCAAGCCCTGTCGCGACCCGTACAAGACCCTGTCGCGTTCACCAGGCCGTAGCGACAGTACCCATGTCGCGATCTGCCTACCCTGTCGCAATGCTCATTGACCTATGTCGCCTTCTCATTTTTTTGATAAAAACCCATGTCGCCTTCTTACCGTTATACCCCCAGTAAAATCCTACTTAAAAATGGTGCTATATTGAGATTTAAAATACATGTTCACGACTTATTTCTATCTATGATTTCTCTTGCACTTGCACGCACATGAACCATCCATATATGGCTGAAATCTTGCAGAAAAATCTCATAATGTATCTGGAAATTTATGCAATAAAGTATATTAATTGCCCTATTTTAAAGGACTTGTATTCGTTTCTTGCGTTGTTTATATACCGATATCGACGCTCCACTGTTCTAGAATTCCTCTAGAACGTCGAGCACATGTTTTATATACACACTTTACTTGGCTTGTGGTGAACTCTCCGTCGGATGTTCCTTTCGCTGGACTAGTGAACTCTTGCACAAGGCCTCCGTAAGTCTCCTCTGATCATGGATTCCCACATGGTCGACAAGCCGGTTGTACCCTAATACCTATGATACCCTTTAGGGATCTATATGATCCAAATGGCTATTAGAGATTCACTCTCGTCTTAAATCACGCCGGACCTCTTGACCTGTGCATAACAAGGCCAGTGTAGGGTCGTGAGTTCCACCTGACTGCCAACACCAGATGCCGTGTTGTGCAACTGTTACTATCGCCTGATTACTCGACGTATTATGTGCGATGTCCACTAGCTCTCATCTATACTCTACTCGCTCACCTATTCACGTTCACTCTACTAGCTCATCTATTCATCTAGTGCTCTTATCTATTTCTTGGTACTCTATACTGGCCATTGACTGATTGTCTTGGCAATATATAAAGGGCCCGATCTGGTCCTGGGATGTGCGCCCGAAAGTGCTAGTGCCCATGGGAGTTAAATGATCAGAGTGTTTGGCATTACACTCAAGTGCTATCTATCTCGACTATCTATATGACAATCAAAACACAAACGTGCTATACTCTCTCGATGTCTAGAATGACAAACAAGTGCTATACTCGTCGTGCTATTACTATACTTGTGCTAGTTGTGCTATGGCCATCCTGCTATTCGTGCTATATTCGATACTTGTGCTATTTTGGGAACTATACTTGATCTCGTGCTATTGTGGTATCTTGTTACCGTTGTGCTATCTCTTACTATATTTTGACTCTCTTGTACCTGCTATCTCTAGACACTCTGCCATTAAATGCGTTAATTATTTAAAGCCTGCTTGAGCCTGAGATTTAAGTCCTACTGAGCGTTATCGCTCACCCTACGTTATTTGATGTTGTGTTCTCAGGTGAGACCGAGGATGACACATACACTCACGAGCAAGGGAATGACCAAGAGTGAAGCCAGGAGTACCCTTGAGTCATTATGTTATCTTAGAGTTGTAGTTAGTATTTCCTTCTGTTGCAATGTAATTGGGCCCTTAGAATGGCTCTGATATTAGTGGTTGTAACTAGACATTTGGAAAATTATTAATGAGAAAGATTTGCTTTAGTATTATTCAGTGTGCAATGGTTTGATGTCTAGTATACGCTCTATATCTTTTCTTGCAACTGCCTTCGCGCTCCGATATTCCGCGTTGGGGCGTGACAATAAAATTAAGAGTCTAACACAATACATAATTAAAGTAAAATAATCTATGGAGAAAGAGATAGAGAGAGAAAAGAGGATGAGAGGAGACAGACAGAGAACAAAAAATGAAGAGAGGAGAGAGAAGAGAGACAACGAGAGAAAGAGGGAGCGAGAGAGAGAAATGAGAGATAGATAGAGAGAGAGAGAGATAGATAGAACAAGAGAGATGAGAGAGAGAGAGGGGGCGCGCACGGCTCCTCTACGTGCATGCATGCAGTAGAGAGGAGAGAGGGGCGGCGTGCCAGGCGGCCGAGACAGGCAGGGCGCGCGGGCGGGGCACGCGGCAGGCGCGGGGGGGCCTGGCTCAGGTGGGCACGGGCGGGGCACGTGGCAGGCGCGGGGTCGCGTGGCGGCGAGGGCCGTTGCAGGGGCGCGCGGGCGCGGGCGACGCGCAGGCAGAGGCGGGGCATGCAGGCGAGCGCGGCAGGCAGACGCGTGCTGGTGCGGGTGCTGGCAGCCATGGGTGGATACTCGTGCAGGTCTTGGTCTGCGGCAGACCGAGCCAGAGAAAGAGAGGGAGAAAGAAGAAGAGAAAGAAGAAGAGAAGAGAAGGGGGAAGAGGAGATCGCAGGAGAGGGAGAGAGAGAAGAGGGAAAGAAAGAGAGAAAGAGCCGAGGTAAAGATGGGAATGAGAGAGGTTAAGAGATAGAGAGTCTTTAAATATAGATAGAAAGAAGAGAGAATTAAGGGGAAGTGTTTTGAAAATAGAGAAAGATTTTAAAATGAGAGAGAGTTTTGAAAATTGAAAAGAAAGAGAGAGAAGAAATGAAAAAATGTTTTAAAATTAGAATCTCTCCTCATTGTCTCTTATCCATCTTGGTCCATTAGCAAATCCTTGTTGAGTGGCCAATTATCCTGCAAACAAAACACATACAAGGATTTAATCAAACTATCCTTTTTGTAATAAAATAGTAATGGATTAATGTAAAATTAAGGATCAGTAGATAATAAAATATCATGATTATCATCAATAATTATGCAATTATCACACCCCCTAATTTACTCATTGTTAGTCCCTTAGCAATGCACATAAGTGAATAATTAGGACAACAAGAGTTCAAAACATCATACTTCATGACAAGAAAGTAAGAATGAGATGCTTGATCATAAGTATTTCATGTTCCAGTCGAGAGTGTCAATGACAATATGTCAGTTCATCATTAGACAGTTCCTTAAGATACACACAAAATTCATGACTTTTTGTTCAATGTTTGAGCATTAATAAGAGGATGCATGGGCTTTTTACCTATCACTCAAGGATGATATCAACTCTACACTCCTTAAATTCGATCCTCGAATTATAGGTAGCTTTTACTCTGCCTAATTCTCTTTTTCATTTTTTTTCTTTTCTATTCAGTTACATGGTGTTGCACTTCCCTTCATTGTTTGACGCGAGCCTCAACTCTTACCTTAGGAGCAACAAGCCCGGTTACTAAGATCAAGGCATTTTCCATGTTTTTTTTTCTCTCTACTACTCTCTTTATATATATACACACACATTTTCACATTTATTTGTAGGCAGGTAGCTTTTTCCCCACGATTGGTCTTCAATAGGAGTGTATAATATCAATCAATCAAAATGAATGTTAGATAAAACTCTCATCATCCATCTGAATACTCCTAATGATCTTTTAATGTACTAATGAAATTTCAAATGTATCTTGAGGAGGCTGCTAAGAACATAATTAGTTAACTTACCTTTAACTCATCACATCACAAGTACACACTGTGAGTCAAGCTAGAAAAAAATTTCTTGCATGAAATATGAAACATGAAGCATAATGTTAGGGACAAAAATTTGAAATATAATTGTCTCTCCCTCCAACTTGAATGACATTGTCCTCAATGGCATAAAAGTAATGAAATAGAATAAAGCCAATGTAAATTAAGAAAGGAGAGACGCAACCTGGTGATCACATGAGAGTGGTTGCACAATAGCTTTCATCCAAGGATAGTGAGACTCCAAACACCTAAGACATAAAATAAAAACTAAATCAATAGAAATCAATTTTCCTAAAAATATTGGGTTGCCTCCCAACAAGTGCTAAGTTTAATGTCTTCAGCTAGACACATGGAGGTACAGGCTCACGTAACACCCCCAATCAATTGACGCTAAATTCTTGCTTTGTAAGGCATCAACAGCTATTGTGGGTCAAGTGGTCCAAACGTACCCTGCAGATCAGTAAAGGATAGAGAAATTGGGGCATTAAGAATCATATCTTCAATTAAGAAATATTCATTTGTACACTTAAGATCTTTATATGTGTTGAGCACTTCAATGCGCACTTTACTTTCCCTCTCATTTGTGATGTTGACATTTGTATCATCAATTGCAAAAAATTCCTCTTCCTTATTAAGATCTTTATATGTATTGAGCCCTTCAATTTGGATTTTATTATTTTCACTATTGTTACCCACCACTTCAATTTTTAGATCCTCTTTCATGATGTTGAGGTCAGATTGAGTTGAATGCTCAGAGGATTGCTTGAACTCCACAGGCTGACTTGTGTCAAAGATAGTAGCATGATCTGGAATGAAATGACTTTCAGTACGAGGATGCTTAAAAGGTTCAAGTGTAGTTGACCAATCAGCTAGTGGTAGCATGTCCACGAACATATTGGATTTGCCAAGGTCAGGAAGAGGTAGGAGTTCCATGTCTTTCTCGAAATCAAGAGAAACCCAGTCAATGTGGACTTCAGGCAGAATTTCTAATTCTTCTCTTAGCCAAGAAGAATGATTGATGATTACACTCAGCTCTTTCTCCACACTCACCTCTTCTTTGTCACCCACTTGAAACAATGTCACATCAAACTCGGACCCAACATCTAGATGACATTCTTTCTCTTCTCCCCCCAACTTGAGTTCAGCTAACTCACTAGAGATTTCCTCAAATATGACCTTATGGATGGAGTCTTCTTGATGGTCAGTTTCAAGTTGGGCCAAGATGGTGGATTGATATTTAGTGGCACCTTTCTCCTCTTGATTTGACTCATTAAAATTATCTCTCATTTTCTAAGTGGGCATGTCCACAATCATATTGGACTGAGAAGTTTCGAATGGAATTTGAGAGTCAAATTGTTGGTCACAATCAAGATAATGATGTTCATGATTGTCAATGGGTTGACATGGTGATTGGTTATTTTTCCTCCTTTTGATTTCTATGAGTTGAGCAATCAGGAGGTCAGTTTTGACAAAGGATTGCTCTAATTTTTGTTGTTGTTGGGCGAATGTTTGCTCAAAGACTTGTTGATTATCATGGAATTTTTGCATAAATTGACCAAGTTGATCATCAAAGAGGCCTGATTGCGAGGAGATGTATGAGTGGGCTTTGGATATGCATGTTGTCCCTCATGATGGTTTTTATCATGATTATCAATTTGGAATTGGGCCCATTGTTGAAAGTTGTGGATAGGTGGACTTTGGGCTTGGGCCAAAATAGGTTGATCTCTAAGTATCAAATGTGGCATTACTTCTCCAAGTTGTTGGAAAGGTGTGCCTTCAGGAGCATTTGCTAAGCACACAGGTAGATCAATACCCAATTTTTTTTGATCAAACCATGATATGATTTCGGCAACCAGAAAGGGTCCTTGAATCTCTCCTTGAGGATCTTGGTAGAGTAAACTCAATTTCTCAAGAGAGACACCTTGGTCAACTTTTGAGTAAGGAGTGGGTGTGGATAACACTTGAGAATTTTGGGTCTGTTCTTGGGTTGAGGGAGGAGATGAGGTGTAAAGTGGGTCAACATATTTCCTCCATCCTGAATCATGTATGTGGTCTGTAACTGGGTGACCATGAAGATGATGGACTTGAGTCCATTTGGAACCATTGGCTTGGTAAGTAGGGTTTGATGAATAAGGTGGGTTAGGTTGAGAGTGAATACCATAATAGGCTGATCCAAATTGCCAATTGATGTGACAATTTCATAACCATTATTATCAACCCCATAAATCCTTTTTTTCTTTTATTTAAATATTTTTTTGAAAGATATGATTTTTTTTTCAAATAAGTTAGAAAACAATTAATCATATGACAACTATGGTCCCTAGGACATAAAAAATTTGATTTCTCACTAATCAACTGAGGCCCAACTTAAATCCACTCTCAAGCCCATTAACTGGCCAGGTAAGAGGTGGGAAAGTGGGAGGTTCCCCCTGCTCTCGCAGGGACCTAATTAAGTAACCACTTGTCCACTTAGGCGTTTCCCTATGAACCTCTAGCCTTAGACACCAGTCTCCAAACTTGATAGTGGGCCCAAGTGGGCCTAAGTCTCAAAGCAAACCCTAAGTCAAGTTTCTACTTTCTTTTATTGGGCTTGGGTTGGTGAGTGCAATGGTGGTTGTTTTTGGGCTAAGGAAGGGTGATGAAATCCCCACCTTATCTTATTAATGGGCTTGCCTTTAAGATGTTTTCACGTGGAGTGAACAACTAAGAATCAAATAAAATGTTCAAATGCAAGATTTAATTAAATATGCATGAATATGATCTTGACAAAAATTAAAATGCTCACCTTGCCCCCGCAATCTTCAACAAAAAAGAAAATTGACACAAAAAGAAAATCTAAAGATGAAAGTCTAAATGATGTATGTCATAAAGATGGAAAGTTCATAATCTAGACATGACATCTTTTTATTAGATTCAAGTGATTGATTTTTTTTTAAATTATCTAAACATGGCAACTAGGAAAAGGAAACTCAATTAAGAGGGTTTTAAGGGTACATACCTCCAACGCAATCCCTCATTCTTTTGGAAATTAAAACAAATAGAAAGAGTGAGAGAGAAGGAAACTCACCTCACTTACTTTTTTTCTGATTTTTTTCTACAATTTTCAGATTTTTTCCAAATAGAACATTTACTTACAGATCTTGCTTTCAGTGACAAATTTTTTATTTTTGCAATTTTTAGGCTTTTTTCAATTTTTATTTGACACCTACAAAAAGAAAGAAAATGTTAGTATGAATATATACAAAAGACACCAAGATTATCAAAACTAAAAATCTATTCCCAGGCAACGGCGCCAAAAATTGATGTGCATAAAAACTCGTCGTTAAAAATGCCGTGCACACAATTCAAAATAAATACTGCACTCAATCACTAAAATGACTTTTAAATGAAAGTAGAGTGATGAATACGGGTCGATCCTACAGAGAAGTAGATTTTTAGCTTTGAAAACCTTAAGTTTCTTTTATTGGAAAATGTGTTGAGAGTTTTAGAATTAAATCCGAAGACTAATTTGATCAAAAATAAATTTAATCTAAGAAGAGAAATTAGAAGAGAGAAATAGAGATAGAAAGAAAGCGATAGAGAAGAGAGAGACGAGAGAGAGGAGAGAGAAAGAGAAAAGACTAATTAACAAAAAGTAACTAACATTGACAATAAAATTAAGAGTCTAACACAATATAGAATTAAAGTAAAATAATCTATGGAGAAAGAGATAGAGAGAGAAAAGAGGATGAGAGGAGATAGAGAGAGAATAGAAAACGGAAAGAGAGGAGAGAGAAGAGAGACAACGAGAGAGAGAAATGAGAGAGATGAGAAGAGAGAGAGAGAGAGAGAGAGAGAGAGAGAGGAGAACAAGATAGATGAGAGAGAGGGGGGGCTCCTCTACGTGCATGCATGCACGTAGAGAGGAGAGAGGGGCGGCGTGGCAGGCGGCCGAGGCAGGCAGGGCGCGCGGGCGAGGCACGCGACATGCGCGGGGGCAGCCTGTCTCAGGTGGGCACGGGCGGGGCACACGGCATACGCGGGGTCGCGTGGCGGCGAGGGCCGCTGCAGGGGCGCGCGGGCGCGGGCGGCGCGCAGGCGGAGGCGGGGCGCGCAGGCGGGAGTGGGTAGGCAGACGCGCGCTGGTGCGAGTGCTGGCGGCCGTGGGCGGATACTCGTGCAGGTCCTAGTCTGCGGCAGACCGAGCCAGAGAAAGAGAGGAGAAAGAGAAGAGAAGAGAAGGGGGAAGAAGAGATCGCAGGAGAGGGAGAGAGAGAAGAGGGAAAGGAAGAGAGAAAGAGCCGAGGTAAAGATGGGAATGAGAGAGGTTGAGAGATAAAGAGTCTTTAAATATAGATAGAAAGAAGAGAGGAAAGAAGAGAGAATTAAGGGAAGGGTTTTGAAAATAGAGAGATATTTTAAAATGAGAGAGTTTTGAAAATTGAAAAGAAAGAGAGAGAGAGAAATGAAAAAATGTTTTAAAATTTGAATCCCTCCTCATTGTCTCTTATCCATCTTGGTCCATTAGCAAATCCTTATTGAGTGGCCCATTATCCTGCAAACAAAACACATACAAGGATTTAATCAAATTATTCTTTTTGTAATAAAATAGTAATAGATTAATGTAAAATTAAGGATCAGTAGATAATAAAATATCATGATTATCATAAATAATTATGAAATTATCAAGGAGGAGGTGGCCATTCCGACGTGAAGGCCCAACGGGTCGGCTCTACTCTTAAAGGTAGGGACCCTTGACTCCTCTCGTCCTAGCATGCTCCCAGCCCCCTTGAGATTGTAGTTTCTCCGTGGTTTGGGGTTGTGGGGATGTGAGAATCATATTCGTGTTGAGTGAGGTTTCCATCGAGCGTAGATTTCTTGTAATCCATGTTTTATGGGGTTTTGAGGGTGGTTTGGTTTGAATAGAAGTTCTCATAGTGTTTCCCATGCTCCCCTCCCCCTGTTGGCATGGTTTGTACAATATTTGGGGTGGTCTTCGGGAACGCGACCAGTATAGAGGTCGCGATGATGTCGCTGTAGACGTGTTTTTTCCAAAAACACCACAAAAGAGGATTATTTTAAAAAAAGAATTTTAAATAAAAGAAAATAAAAATAAACGATCACGTGGAATGATGGCAAAGAAGAAAGAAAAGTGCATGTGTGCATGAGATGGAGTGTGATCGCCAGACACGCGAGGGTGTCGAAGGAAATGGGCGAAGAGGAAGATGTGGATACTTACCTTCACCCGAAGATCGCGGGAGAGTGTGTGAGGGCTCTTCTTACTTCTCCCACCAGCCGACTGATGAAGAAGATTTAGCTTCAAATGGGTGTTTTGCAAGAAGAGACAACAAGCAAACAAGTAAAAAAATGATTAGACTTGAGAGTGTGGTAAGAAGCTCAAAGTAAGGGAAATAAAAAAGCATAAATTGGGCGTTAACACACCTCGTGGGGTGGTGTTAAACCCCTAAAAGTTGTGGGAAAGGAGAAAATGTGTGTGCGTGTGTGAATTGTGATGAATGCAATAACTAGAAATGGAGAACAATAATAAATAAATAAATAAATAAACAAAGGAAGAAGAAGATGGCGATGTGTAGCCGCTGTTGGAATGGTGGACGAAGTGATGAAGAGAGCTCCTCCCGCCTCGCGCCGATTGGGTGAAGAAGACGGAGTCTCCGATCTCCACGAATTGGGCGTAGGAAGTGACTTGGAAGGTGCGGTGCTCCTCCTTAGTGAGCAGCTGAGTCTCCGATCCGACAGGGCTTCACTGTAGTGATGGGTTCATGCTCAAAACAATGGCCTCGGGGGTCAATTTATAGGGAAGAATTCCATAAATCGTGTCTGATGCGGTGGACGCCTATATGATGAATCACGTCCGCCTTAAGCGCCGCGATTTACAAGATTCACTTGCTCCGATTACTCATTGCCAAACATCGATTATGGCCTTCTTTAGAATCGCGTCCAATATATTCACCGCGTTTCTAAACCTTCCGATTTGTACCGATTCTTTGCCAAATATCAGAAATGGAAACATGAATCGTGTCCACCAATGTGGCCATGTTTCTGAGCAGAATCGGTCCTTTTAGGGGGAATCGATCTTTTTCAGAGGAAGGTTACGTGTCCGACATAGTGGACGCAATTCTATTTAGCAACAAAATCTTTCCAAAACTGATTTTGGAAATTGCCATAATTCGAAAATGGAAACTCTTAATCGCGGCAGCTATAGTGGACGCGAATCAAAAGAGGGTAAGCGCCGAAAAAGGAAGTGTGATACGCGTCGGCTTTACCCGCCACTTCTTAAGCCTCCTAAACAGCATCTACTGTGTTGGACGTGAATCACATAAGTTTAACAGACCCCTTTAGACCCCTTAGAAAAATTCCTAAAAAAATTAGAAAAATCTAGAAAATAGGAAAATCACTCAAGAGGTTAATTGAAGACAGCCACTTCGAGGCATTACGGTGTAACATGAAATTTTCTCAATATGATGCCAAGATGGCGTGTCTACAGCTGCCTCATCTTGGCGTCCGCTTTGCAAGGAAGTGGAGCGAAGTGACACGAAATGAAAGCAATAGAATGGCATGAATTGAGGTGGAGTGAAGTAGAGTGACTAAAAAGTAGACGCCAAGGTGTGATGAGATGCGCCTCAACAACATATGACAGGAGCTGTTCATCAGTTCAAAGTGCAGTGGCTTTCAGAAAATCTCAAGAGAGAACTCAAAGTCTGGACGGAAGGAGAAGAAGTGTGCACGTGGGCACGGAAAGGAGAAAGATCAACTTCCAGTGTCGGGGAAGCACCTAAGGACACAATCTGTTAGGTTGCACCATTGGGGGCGTCTGCCACTACCTTTGGTGGATCTTAGGGAAAATAGATGAATTGGTAAAGGAATCCAAGACAATGAATTTTTCTAGGGATGATCTTCAAGCAACAACTCAATGAACTGAGTACTTGACTCGGAGAGTGAATATTTCATATTATTTGAACTTAAGACTGAGTGGCTCTCTTCAGTTAAGCACGAGAGTGATCTTTCGGAATTATGCTCAAAATCCTACATGATGCATGCTGGGCTAAAAGAAAAAGATTAAAACAAAGAAAATATAAAATAATCAACGAAATATTGCTACGGTGCTGAAGTCAAGAAACGGATGGAATCCGTCGTCCTTCTACACGCAACGGCCTATCCTCAAGTCATAAGAATCCTCTGGAATCGTCGTCATTTTGGCGGAAGAGGGGACTCAAATTCCATATTCATCAGAGCTCAAGGTCCTTGATGTACTTAATAAAGTATACCATATAATAAAATGCAGTATAACAATACCAGATTGGTGATTGCTGAAGATGGTCTGAATTATACGGCGAAAATGGGTCCGTATCCTACACTCAATAATCCAACAGCATTGACAAGCAAAAATAATATAGCAAAAATATGAAATAAAGTTGCTTGAAAATAGCGGCAGGAATAATGGACGCCTTTCAAGTCATAAATCGCGTCGACTATGCCAGACGCGTTTACCTGTCGTGATTGAAGTCGGATACAGAGCTTTGAATCGCGTCCACTGCGTCGGACGCGATTTATACCTTCCTCCGAGGCTGGATTTTCTTGCCCTGTTTTCACTCTTTCCTCTCTTTGGTGCATGCCTCTGGGCTAATGGAGTTGGAGGGTTATAAGGCACCCCCAAGAAGCTCTCTTCATGCTTTCTCTCCCCCCAAAGCTCAAGAATCAAGTGATTAAAGCAAGAAGAGAAGGAGAAGAAGGAGAAGAAGCTTTGAGCCATGGATCAAGATGGTGCTCCATCATCTAAAAGGCCAAGAATCGAGGGATTTCAAAGGTTAAGCATAGTGGAAGGACACATATGCAGGATAGTTCAAGCAAATTGGTATGTTGGTTTGATTTTTTTTTTTTCATTGAATTTGATGTGTTCTTCATATGTTCTTAACGTTCTTCGTGTGTTCTTGACGTTCTTAGCGTTCTTCACTCTCTCTTTCTTTCTTTTTTTCTTTTCTCCTCCTCATCCAATCAACATGGCCGCTCTCTTCACATCCCCATGACCCATGCGCCATCCTCATGCCATGACAATGCCACGCACCTCTTCCATGCAACAGGACTACCCACTATTCCCCGACAACTGGCGCTACATGCGCCTCCCATGGCTTCACAAATTGACCGCATCCATCACCCTTGACATGAACAACATCCTTAAGCTGTGGGGAATCAACAACCTCGCTGTCCATCCTTAAGCGGTTTGGAGTCCTTCCCGGCACAGGCCAGTCAGTCCTTTTCTCACTGCCTCACTCTTTGTGGCCCCGGAACCGCTTACAGAGGCCAGGCGTAGGACCGTAGTCCGGCCAGACTACGGAGGTTACTGTTGTGCTACTTAGTGTTCCTGCCTCACTCTGACGAGACGTGGAGGTTTAGACCTAGGTCGAGGATAAGACGTCAGTGGACGCACCTGACCGGTTGACTAGTGGTAGTGGTTTCCGTAGCTAGTGTTTCTTGTCCAGGCAGGGTTCACTCTGCCTGTGTTGCCAGCCATGTGGTGGTCACGATGTGCAGTCGTACGGGGTTCCCGACCGTAGTGTCTTTTCGTACCACGTTAGTTAGTAGCTTGCTTCCGCTCTTTCCTTCATAGGTAGAAGATATAACTATTGTTATTTAATTAACTGTGTGTATATATATATATATATATATTATATATATATAATATTATATATATATATATTATACTGGAGATTGGTAGTCCCTACTTAGCTTCTATTATGAAGCTCATCCCTTCCCTTTTTCCAGGTGAGACTTCTCAGTAGTGGCAGGGCACATGCCGGGCGGAGGAGACAGGCGGTAGTCGTCATCCCCATAGCTAGCAGTGGTTCTCCTTTTCAGTTGTACATCACCCTCGGGGTATGCCCCTAAGGGACTTGTTCTTCCCTTGTCTTTACTCGTACTAGTTGTGTGTGTTGGGACTATACCTAGAGCAATACACAACGGTCTCTCTCGCTCTTCTTTCTGCCTCAGTGTGTGTGCTCCTAGTTAGTAGTTGACATTTATTTCCTTTACATATTTTGTTAGACTTGTGTTATAGCCTTTCCGGGACCCCAGATCCGTAGGCGGCGACCGCGAAAATTGGGTCCTCGGCTTGGGCCACAGGTCAAGTTCTCGGGGTCATTACAGTTGGTATCAAAGCGAGAGTCTAACAGGACTTGTAGTGGATTTAAATTGCAACAGAATGTCCCAACGGTAGTACAAGTACATTGGTAGCCGCTCGTGTTGGTATTATTAACCTTGTTGGTTGCATGTCGTGTAGGAAATGGCTCTGTGTAGGTGTAGGCAGGCCAGAGAGCTGATGGAGCAGAAGGATGAGTTAGATATGCCCACGCAGGGGAGGGTTAGGAGGATGTGTCAGTGGAGGAGTCTGTGGCACAGCCTCAGGGAGCAGCGGCAGCAGCAGCAGCAGATGGGCAGCAGCAGCAGTGTGGTACCAGCCTCAGCCACAACATTATGCATATTGGTTTTCTTTGGCCGAGCAGTTCTTCAGGACCCTATACTAGGAGCATGCAGCCTGGGCAGGCAGCAGCGGGAGGTCAGCCTCCAGTACCTCCCCCAGCAGTACTAGAGCAGCAGGTAGATCCGCAGGTGGAGCATCCAGCAGTTCAACAGGCGTCGGGTACTGGGAGTACCTGGGCTGGTCGGAGGAGGACGACTGTCACTGAGGACATGACCACCCTCTTGGAGAGGTTCTTGCGTCTCCGACTACCGATGTTCTTCGGTGAGTATGATCTAGACAAGGCAGAGAGTTGGACGCACGAGTTGGAGTGCACGTTCGAGACTATGGAGTGCGCCGAGGAGGACCAGGTCAGACTGGCAGTGTATCAGCTCAAGGGACCAGCCCATGAGTGGTGGAGAGT
This sequence comes from Colocasia esculenta, assembly GCA_014218235.1. Lineage (NCBI taxonomy): Eukaryota > Viridiplantae > Streptophyta > Magnoliopsida > Alismatales > Araceae > Colocasia > Colocasia esculenta. The sequence continues at coordinate 59,211,250 of CM024763.1, read as the reverse complement.
TCAGTGGAAGACCCACTTTCCATGGAAGCGTTTGGATCAGATCACGTGGCAGCAGTTTTTGGGGGTCTTTCACGGCGAGTATTTTCCTTACTATGCTTGACGTGAGAGACGAGATCAGTTTTACGAGTTGGTTCAGGGTGAACTGACAGTTACTCAGTACCACCAGAGGTTAGTCCGGTTGTTGAGGCATGTTCTCATGTTGTCGGCAGCGAGTAGGCTTGTGCAGAGAGGTTTATTGCAGGATTGAGGCAAGATTTGAGGTGGGGCATGACTGCTCATATGTATGCCACTTTGGGAGAGGCCGTGGCTAAGGCCACCATCTTGGAGAGAGAGACCTGGCAGCCCCAGCAGCAGCAACAGGGAGGAGCCTCTTATAGGTCCTCGCCGTACCAGCTTCCCGCAGGTAGTCGTGGTAGTGCGACTTCTTGTTCTCGGGCTAGGGCAATTCGGGCAGTTTCGATAGCGTTCAATGTTCAGGCAAATGACTACTCGCGGGGGTGTGTAGGATCGAATATGTGGATGGATCAGATCTAGAAGGGGGGGGGGGTTGAATAGATCTAACACCAATTAATGCGAGCTTAAGAAATTCAAAATTACTTCGAATCAGAGATCAATTCAGACAAACAATTTACTGATCTGAAGTGTGGATGTGTAAATTGAGTGAATAGAGTGTGTGAAGGAATTGTATAAGTAGAGAGAGCGAAATCCTACGCAAGCATCTAGTGCAGACAAGCAGATCAAACCATTGCACAAAGGATTTTTTGGTGGTTCGAAAATCAGTCCAGTGATTCCTACATCCACCCCTTACACAGTGAGGCTTCACTACTCAAAAGAGTACAACTCACACGGAGCACGACGACTCCAAACACCCTTGAGCTCGATGGCTCAAACACACAACCTGGAGCACAACGACTCCAAAAACTGAGCACAACGGCTCAAACCACAAAAGGAGCACAACGACTCCAAATCGAGCATGACGGCTCAAACCACAAAAGGCTAGATCAAACACAAAAGAAATCAGATCCTCTAGCAATGATCTGATTCACAGACTCACTCATACATAGAAATCTACACAGAACTTCATGCACAGATCTCACAGAAGAAAGTGAGAAGAACACTCCGAGAAATGAGTAAAATAAATGTAAATTGGATGTTCTTTGATGAAGAGGTCTTGCAGAGGCTCGAACTGAAGAGACTTGAAAGAATTCGATGAAGATCCCCTTCAATTTGCGATGCTCTGCTCCAATGGCATCTGAATTGCCAGAAATTCTTCTTCTGTTGCTGCTCATCGGTTGGATCTGCTCCCTTTCTCAGCACATCACACTTATCTCCAGAGATTGGCCTTGATTACCACGCCCTTCCTCTTGAAAGGATGGTCTACAGCTTCTTGAGATGGAGCAAGGCACTGGAGAGACCCATTTTTGCCGCCAAAAGCTTTTCTGGGAGTTGTATGGGCTGGCTTGCCTTTGGGGTACGAGGATCATGGGTATTTATAGCCCCATATGTCCATGAGGTGCCTTGGGGTGCATCGGTACAAAAATCTAGGTCAAATCCCTTGATTCCCATGCAGCCACGTGTCCAGAAAAATTCCCATTTTTGAGCTTCAGTCAAAGTGTGTCGACACATAGGCAGACTGTGTCGACACCACTGGCTACTGCTTTAGAACTGGCTTCTGGGAGGGACAGTGAGTTTCAACATACAGGCAGGCTGTGTCGACACCACTAGCAGACTGTGTCGACGCCACTGGCAAACTGTGTTGACACACAGATAGACTGTGTTAACACACAAGCAGACTGTGTCGACACCACTGTGACAAAGTTATGTAAACCTGAAAATATGAAGTGTGAACCATTAACATAAGTCATTATCATGAACATATGAAATATTAACATGTCATTTAGTCATCACTTTAATATGTACAAAATGTACAAAATGTCATCATCAAAATCAAATTATGAGTGATGTCAATTAGTCATGATTAAAATCATAATTAAAAGGTTTCAAATACACACTCAACACAACATTCTCCCCCTTTTTGATGATGACAAAATAAATGCAATTTTCTTCCATGTCTGTAATTTCTCCCTCTTAAGTCTTTGCAATTTCTCCCCCTTTTTGACAACATCAAAAGATATTCATGAAAGAGAACAAAAAAGTGTAGGAGACAAGAAATGCAGTTGTAGAAATGAAGGTTCAGGAACGATCAAAATAAGTGAGGCAAAGTGATATTGACATATGAGAGAAGTTATTGTGTGTTTGGTATTGTGCAATAAAGTTTAATCATAAAGACACACTCAACACAAGGTAAACACGATATAATGAGCGAATGTAGTTAAAATAATGATGCAAATGTGAAGTGAAGTGACCTATATGAGTGAGCAGAAGATTTTAACGAGGATGTTAGGAGCTTTAATTTTAACACAATGTAGAATAATAGGTCTAAACTCAGTATACATGAACTTTTTTAAGGTCTTAAGCTTTTCCATCCTGTCAAGTTGATTATCTTTCATTTTGAACTGGGAAAGAATACAAGAGTAAATTAGTTAAATCTCACTTTTCAGTGCAAGAGATCACATTGATCAGATGCAAGACCTCCTGATTACTCAGTGGTTTAACTTTCATTATCTTATACAGAGTTGAAAATTTTGATTTCCACTTTTTGACGCGAAAACAAATTTTTTAGGTGAATGGCCCGGTTACTCAGTGGTTCAAGAATTTGCATTGCTCTGTTTGTATCTTTCCAGATTGTTGATCATTTTCTTTTGATGTTTTGCAGGAATATGTTTGCTTTGACCAGAAAAGTCATGACTACGAATTTAGAAAAATTATTCTTAACATGTGGTAAAAATGAAACTTAAACATGCACATGTTAAATAGTAAAGCCACTCATGTGCCTACAAGTGTTTTTGCAAGTCATTTTAATGACATTCAGTATTAAGATTGCTTAACCTTGAAATGATAATGAATCTTTGAAATTAAACTAAATGTACAATGAGTTTAGTTTCAATGTCTTAATTCTCTCATAAGAAAATAGCACAAAGACTCAAAAATTCTGATGAGTTTGGGGTTCAAGATAGACAAGTAAGGTCAAGGAATGTGACAATGACTCCCCCTTTCATGTATCTCCCCCTCACAAGGTGAATATGAAGATTGTTGAAGAAATAGGAATGGAATTAAGTGAAAATAGAATGAACAAGAATGTTTTATTGAAAGATAGAGACTCCCCCTCAACAATTGCATACAAGGCTCTTAATACTTAGCAGAGACATATATCACGCATAGTGAAAGTGTCCAGACAAGCCTGACTTGTCTTTCTTCAAATCACCATTTGATATACCATGAATGCCAATACAATGTGAGAGTGAGGAAATTATTTGCAAGAACAAGAAGACTTTTATTTGCAAAAAGAGATAGAAGATATCAAGAATGTGGAATTTGCAAAACCAAGCTCTCTTCTTAAAGAAGAGAATTTTTTTTTGGAAGAGGCTTAGTGAAAATATCTGTAATTGTTTCAGTTTCAATGAAGTGAAGTTCAAAAGATTTCTTAGCGACCTCATCCATTTATTGCATTCAGAAAAGATGATCTAGTTTAACTCTATATGCACATTACCAACTACATTCTCAATTGGATGATCTATAAAAATCTGTTTTCAGAAATTACCTGTGGGATGCATTCAGTTCTGGAACAATATTACCTGAACCACTTGTGGTAGGTGATTGATTGTCCAGATTTTCAAATGGTTCTTCATCCTCTTCAACAGTTGGTAAAGATTCGACAATGATGTCATCTTCTTCATTATTTTGAGGAACCCTGCAAGATGTAGAGTCATCAGTTTGATACGAATTTCATCATCAAAAACTACATGTGGAGATTCTTCCACATTTTATTCTTGAGAATGTAAACTCTATAAGCTCTTGAAATCTCAGAATAACCAAGGAAAATGGCTTCAAGACTTTTGGCATCAAATTTATCAAGATTTTCTTTATTGTTGTTATGTACGAAACACTTGCAACCAAAAACTTTAAAGTAGACAGAGTTGTCTTTTTTTTCCAAAAGTTCATAGGGGGTTTTTCTGATTTTTGGTCTGACCAATGCTCTGTTCAAGATGTGATTTGCTGTGTTCACAGCTTCAGCCCAGAAGGATTTGGGCAATTTATTTTCCAAGAGCATTGATCTAGCCATTTCCACCAGAGTTCTATTCTTCCTTTCCACAACTCCATTTTGTTCTGGAGTTCTTGGAGAAGAGAATCTGTGGAAAATGTTCAGTTCAATACACAAATCAGAAAAAAGCCTTGTTCTCAAATTCTCCCCTATGATCAGTCAAAATGGATATGATTTTATATGAAAAACCCATTAAGGCAGTGGTACAGAAGTTTCTGAATTTCTGAAAAGCATCACTTTTGTGGGAGAAAGATTATCCAAGTGTATCTAGTGTGAAATCATCAATGATTACAAATCCATATCTTTTGCCACTAAGACTGAGAATTCTTGTTGGCCCAAAAATATCCATATGAAGTAATTCTAGTGGCTTAGAAGTGAGTACATCATTGAAAAATTAAAGATTTTCTGGTTTGTTTTCCTTGAGCACATATCCCACAAAGTTGATTTTCAACATTTGGGAAAGATTCAGGAAGTCTTTAACCAAATTTAGCCTTAAGAGTTATTTATTGTGTTGAAACTTGCATGACCAAGTCTTTTGTCCATGTCCATGCAATTTCATTTTTATTTGCCACCAAACAAATGTTTTCAACAACGTTTTTATCAAGATTGATCATGTAGACATTGTTTCTCTTTTACCAAAGAATTTTATTTTTTCAGTTGAAGAATCAATATTTTGCAGAAATCAGATTCAAAAACAACTTGTGACCTTGTCACACAATTGGCTTATACTCAAAAGATTGTAGTCTAAACCATCAACTAACAGAACATTTTCAATTGAGTTTGAGGAGGATTTACCAACCTTTCTAGATCCAATGATTTTCCCTTTATTTTTACCTCCAAATGTGACGGATCCTCCTTCCTTTTCAATCAGAAATAAAAATTTTGTTCTGTCTCTTGTCATGTGTCGTGAACACCCACTGTCAAGAAACCACACATTGGAGTGGGTACACGACTTCCTGCATAAATCAGATCAGAGAGAAAAGATTTTGGTACCTAAACATTGTTGGGACCATAAGTTTGTTTGAGCAAAAATAATAAGTCTTTTCTGATCCATTTTGGTTGTTTTTTGTTTTGTTTGTTTTGTTTCAGAAATGATTTTCCTTTTTGACATTTTAACATTCTGATTTGGAATGAAAAACACCAAGTGTTCTTCCTTTCATAAGCATGGAGGAAAATATGCATTTTGGCATGATTGTTCATATATGGAAATCCAAACCAAGAATTCTGTTGATATCTTGGAAATTTTAGATAAAAGATTGTGAATGGTACCAATGAGGATTATGATACCATTGATTCCAAGAATTGATCCAATTAGATTGATATGATGTCTTGGATCTCCAATAATCATCATGAAAGTTTGTTTTTATGTTTTTATAATTTTTCATATTTATTGGATTTTGTTTTGTGAAACATCTTTTTGTTGTTTAGAAAGGGGTAGGTCGACCTGTGTTGAGGTAGTGTCGACTCAGCAGCCACAGTTTTCAACTTGTGATTATCTAGTGTCGACCTAACATCAATGTGTGTCGACCTATTTTGTTTCTTTTGATTGGAAACATTCTTTTCACTTTGGTTTTTGATTATTTCAGATGTTTCTTTGACACTCGTTTATTTTTGTTTTCTGGACTAGTGCTTTTGACAAATTTATCAAAAGAATTTTGAAGGTTTTTCTTTCTTTTCACCAGATTTATTCATCAATGATTTTTCTGTGGTGAATCCTGTGTCATATTTTTTGCATTCATTCTAAGTCCTAACAATGCATCACGATTTTCTTTTCCATTTGTGAAATTTTTTATCACTTGTTCCTTTTCACCCAACAACTTCTTAAGTTCTGAATTTCATCAATACTTGTTGCTTTTCTTTTTGTTGCAATTCCATTCTTTAAGAAAGCTTTTCAAAATATTGTTGGCCTTTTGAGATGCAATTTTAAATTCATCAATTTCATTCAGAAGGTCTTCATTTCTTCATTAAGTTCAGATATTTCATTTTCTAGTTCAGAAATATTCTATTTAAGGAGTATCATGCATGAAATTTTCATTTCTTTTCAGATATTTCCTTTTCTTTTCAGATGTTTATTTTCTTTTCTTATTTAGAATATTTTTCAACCAACTCAGCATATGCATCTTGTCAATCTTCAATAGTATATTGTTCAAAAGAAGAACTTACCTTTCCATCACTGCTATGGTGCATAAAGTATAACTCCTCATTTACAGAACTTGAGGAGTCTTTTTCATCCTCACTTGGTCTTCATCTGACTAACTTGCTATCATAGCTTTTGGCTTCTTCAATTTGTTGTTCTTCTTGTATTTGTCTTTTCATCTCAGGACACTCACCCTTCACGTGTCCTGCCTTGTTGCACCTGTAGCAAATAATACCTTCATCAATTTTTTATTTTTACCAGCATTAAAATTTGAAGAAGAAGCATTCCTTTTACCATAGGAATATTTTTTCTTTCCATTGAATTTTCCTCTTCTTGACTTTAAAAATTTTCTGAATTGCCTAGTCATGAGGGCAAGTTCATCCTCATTGGACTCAGATTCATCAGAACTTGATTTTTCTCTTTGTTGCTTGATGAAGCCTTAAGTGCTACTGGTTTAGCTTTAAGCATATGTTCTTCACTTCTTTCAGATTATTTCATAAGTCATTAAAGATCCTATGAGTTCATCCAAAGAAATTTGGACAAATCCTTAGAATCTTCAATCACTGTAGCCTTTGTGTGCCAGATAGATGATAGAGAGCGCAAGATTTTCTTACCAGATCAGCATCAGTGTATTCCTTACCTAGTGCCTTCAGTCCATTGACAATTATCATAAACCTAGCAAAATATTCAGAAATTGATTCGTCAGATTCATCATAAACAATTCGTATTCAGAGACAAGTATTTTTGCTTTGGTTTCCCTAACTGAGATGTTCCTTCATACTAATTCAAGTTTATCCCACATTTCTTTAGCAGATTTACACATGAATATTCTTGAATATTTTAGGGTGGATAGCACACTGAAGCATATTCATGGCACTGTATTTAAGAGTAGCTTTCCTAATCTGCTCTCTAGTCCAATTCTCCTCATCTCCATGATTTTCATAAGGACCCACTTCAACTATCCTCCAGATTTCATAGTTTTGAGCCCTAAGAAAAACTTGCATGCGATTTTTCCAATAAGAGTAATCAGACCCATTAAAAAATGGTGGTCTATTAATGGAATGGCTCTCAGCTACAAATCCTCGAGAATCCATCAATCAAAATGAGATAGTGAAAGAGCAAGCAAACAATTCAAGCAATTAACACAGAGATCAAACAGAAGCAATCAAATCAGATTAGAAACAGATATTAACCCGCTTGATACCATTGTAGGATCGAATAGGTGGATGGATCAGATCTAGAAGGGGGGGTTGAATAGATCTAACACAATTAATGCGGAAGCTTAAGCAATTCAAAATTACTTCGAATCAGAGATCAACAGACAAACAATTTACTGATCTAAGTGTGGATGTGTAAATTGTGTGAATAGAGTGTGTGAAGGAATGTATAAGTAGAGAGAGCAAAATCCTATGCAAGCATCTAGCGCAGACAAGCAGATCAAACCGTTGCACAAAGATTTTTAGGTGGTTCGGAAATAACTCCAGTGATTCCTACATCCACCCCTCACACAGTGAGGCTTCACTACTCAAAAGAGTACAACTCACATCGGAGCACGACCAACTCCAAACACCCTTGAGCTCGACGGCTCAAACACACAACCTGGAGCACAACAACCCAAAAACTATGCACAACAGCTCAAACCACAAAAGGCTAGATCAAACACAAAAGAAATCAGATCCTCTAGCAATGATCTGATTCACAGACTCAATCGTACATAGAAATCTACACAGAAATTCATGCACAGATCTCACAGACGAAAGTGAGAAGAACACCGAGAAATGAGTAAAACAAATGTAATTGGATGTTCGTTGATGAAGAGGTTTTGCAGAGGCTCAAACTGAAGAGACTTGAAAGAATTCGATGAAGATCCGCTTCAATTTGCGATGCTCTGCTCCAATGGCATTTGAATTGCCAGAAATTCTTCTTTTGCTGCTGCTCTTCGGTTGGATCTGCTCCTTTCTCAGCACATCACACTTCTCTCCAAAGATTGGCCTGTACACGCCCTTCCTCTTGAAAGGATGGTCTGCAGCTTCTGGAGATGGAGTAAGGCACTAGAGAGACCCTTTTTACCGCCAAAAGCTTTTTTGGGAGTTGTATGGGCTGACTTGCCTTTGGGGTACAAGGATCATGGGTATTTATAGCCCCATATGTCCATGAGGTGCCTTGGGGTGCGTGGGCACAAAACTCTAGGTCAAATCCCTTGATTCCCATGTAGCCACGTGTCCAGAAAAATTCCTGTTTTTGAGCTTCAGTCGAAGTATGTCGACACACAGGCAGACTGTGTCGACACCACTGGCTACTGCTTCAGAACTGCTTCTGGGAGGGACAGTGAGTGTCGACACCACTGGCAGACTGTGTCGACACACAGACAGACTGTGTCGACAACACTGACAGACTGTATTGACACACATGCAGACTATGTCGACACCACTTTGACAAAGTTATGTAAACATGAAAATATGAAGTGTGAACCATTAACATAAGTCATTATCATCAACATATGAAATATGAACATGTCATTTAGTCATCATTTTAATATGTAAAAAATGTCATCAACAAAAATCAATTATGAGTGATGTCAATTAGTCATGTTTAAAATCATCATTAAAAGGTTTCAAATACTCACTCAACACAACAGGGTGGACGGAGTAGGCAGTAGAAGCGTCAGTGAGGTTTGCGGAGCAGTCGGTCCAGCAGGGAGCTGAGTAGGGCAGGCAAGAGGCGGTCTGTTACACTTGTGGTTTGCCGGGCGACTTCAAGATGGATTGCCCGATGGGGCAAGTTCAGCAACCGCAGCAGCCAGTGCAGTACACACAGTAGGTACCACAGTACCAATTCCCTCCCCAGGAGCAGGCACCTCGTCAGCAGCAGTAGGGGCAGTATCATTTACAACCTCAGCAGTTTCAGCAGCCTCAGCAGTTCTAGCCATACCAGTAGCAGCAGCAGTTCCGCAGCACCAGCAGCCGCAGCTCAGCAGCAGCCCAGCAGGCGCCGCACGTGGGCGTGGACGTGGCCATGTGATGGCTCTTACCGGGGAGCAAGCCGAGGCATCGAACCTGGTTATAGGTACCTTGCCTATCCTTGGTAGAGCTGCTCGTTTTGGTTGATCCCAGTGCTTCCCTTTATTTGCTTCCGAGGAGTTTTACAAGTCTCTAACAGCAGCTACCGCAGTACCAGTTCCCTCCCCAGCAGCAGGCACCTCGTCAGCAGCAGTGGGCAGTATCATTTACAACCTCAGCAGTTTCAGCAGCCTCAACAGTTCCAGCCATACCAGTAGCAGCAGCAGTTTCTGCAGCACCAGCAGCCACCGCAGCAGCAGCAGCCCCAACAGGCGCCGCAACGTGGGCGTGGACGTGGCCATGTGATGGCTCTTACCAGGGAGCAAGCCGAGGCGTCGAACCTGGTTATAGGTACCTTGTCTATCCTTGGTAGAGCTGCTCGTGTTTTGGTTGATCCCAGTGCTTCCCTTTGTTTTGCTTCCGAGGAGTTTTACAAGTCTCTAGTTCGTCACACCCCTGAGAAGCAGTGTGATGTGATGGTCGATCTCCCGTCGGGATTACATGCGTTCTTTTGGTTACCTGGAAGGTGTCACAGTTGAGGTCTAGGGACACCAATTGCCGGCCAAGTTGTACGCATTGCAGCTTCGTGACATTGACGTCATCCTGGGCATGGACTGGTTGGAGGCTCACTCAGTGTGGTGGATTGTCAGCGGAAGACCGTTCGGTTTGAGATACCTGGAGTGCCTGTTCTCTGCTTTTGAGGTATTGGTCTACCCGTTGGCCTTTTATTTCCTTCTGTAGGGCTCTTCGTTTGAGCCGCGATGGTTGTGTGGCATATCTCACTTCTGTTTGTTCTTCGGAGCCTAGCGGGTCGTCAGTTTTTGATGTGCCAGTTGTTTGTGAGTTCTCTGATATTTTTCCAGAGGATCTACCTGGGTTACCGCCTGAGCGGGAGGTAGAGTTCTCCATTGAGCTTTTGCCTGGTACGATGCCTTTGTATAAGGCACCCTACCGGATGGCTCCGGCTGAGCTGCGCAAGTTGAAGCACCAGTTATAGGAGTTGCTTGAGCTGGGTTTCATCCGTCCGAGTCGTTCGCTGTGGGGAGCGCTAGTGCTGTTCGTGAGGAAGAAGGATGGCAGCTTGAGATTGTGCATCGATTATAGGCAGCTGAACCAGGTGACAGTGAAGAGCAAGTATCCGTTGCCGAGGATCGATGACTTGTTTGATCAGTTGCAGCCAGCCAGGGTGTTCTCGAAGATTGACTTGAGTCAGGCTACTACCAGTTGAGGATCAGAGAGTCAAATATCAGCATGACAACCTTCCGTTCGAGGTAAGGTCACTTTGAGTTCGTCGTGACGCCGTTTGGGCTCACAAACGCACCCGCAGCTTTTATGGATTTGATGCATAGGGTGTTCAGTGAGTACCTGGACAAGTTTGTGATCATCTTTGTAGATGACATTTTGGTCTACTTGGCTTCGGAGGAGGAGCACGAGGAGCATCTGAGGATCGTGCTAGAGACATTGCGGAGTCACCAACTTTATGCCAAGTTCGACAAGTGCGAATTTTGGCTGAGGGAGGTGCACTTTCTCAAGCACGTGATCTCAGGTTCGGGTGTGGCAGTGGACCCTGCCAAAGTAGAGGCAGTGTTGTCTTGGGAGCAGCCCACTTCAGTGTCAGAGGTTCGCAGCTTTCTGGGGTTGGCAGGTTATTACAGGAGGTTCATCCAGGATTTTTCTAGGATTGCAGAGCCGTTGACCAGATGACAGACTTGAGGCCAGATTGTTGGACTAAGGACTGTGAGCGGAGTTTTTAGGAGCTGAAGATGACGTTGACTCAGCACCAGTGTTGGTCTTTCCGTCAAGTAGCGGAGGTTTTGTGGTCTACATCGACGCGTCGAGGTCGGGTTTGGGTGCAATGCTGATGCAACATGGTGGGTCGTTGCCAATTCTTCTTGGCAGCTGAAGAAGCATGAGGAGAACTACCCTACCCATGACTTAGAGTTGGCAGCAGTGGTGTTTGCTCTAAAGTTGTGGAGGCACTATTTGTAGAGAGAGGCGTTCGAGATCTTCACCGATCATCAGAGTTTGCAGTACATTTTCACTCAGAAGGATCAACTTGAGGCAACGCAAATGGATAGAGTACTTGGAGAACTACAACCTTACCCTCTCCTATCACCCGAGAAGGGCTAACGTCGTGGCGGATGCTTTGAGCAAGCGTGTTCGCTTGAGTTCATTGATGGTCAGAGGGTGGAGGCTATTTAAGGACTTGTCTTAGGAAGTTTTCTACCCTTCAAGGCGTAGAGACTATGCAGTGATGACCAGTTTGTCAATTCATCCGTCAGTGTACTGTCAGGTGTTGGAGGCACAGCAGGCAAACTCAGAGTTGGCAGATATTTTGCAGATGCCAGATGTTGAGTTGGACGAGGACAGTGAGGTCAAGTTCAGAGGTAGATTGTACGTTCTTTGTGATGCACGCCAGATGCTATTGTCAGAGGCACACCGGTCGAGATATGTTGTTCATCCTGGTTCCACTAAGATGTATCATAACCTGAGGAGGTTCTTCTGGTGGCCAAGAATGAAGAGGGGCGTGGCATAGTTTGTTGCTCATTGCCTTACCTGTCAGTAGGTGAAGCTTGAGCATCAGCGTCGGGTGGTAAGCTGCATTCGTTACCCATTCCCGAGTGGAAGTGGGACGACATCACCATGGACTTTGTGGTTGGTTTGCCCCATACTCCGCAGAGGCATGATGGTATTTGGGTGATTGTGGATCGATTGACAAAGTCAGCGCACTTTCTTCCAGTCAGGATGTCTTGGTCAGTGGACAGGCTCGCCAGACTGTATGTGGACCGAGTTGTTCCGTTTCATAGAACCCCAGTTTCGATTATTTCCGACAGAGATCCAAGGTTCACTTCTGGGTTTAGCTTTCGGTACAGAGTTGAGACTGAGTTCAGCGTATCACCAGCAGTCAGATGGGCAGTCAGAGAGGACTATTCATACTTTGGAGGATATGCTGAGACCTTGTTGCTTGGACTGGGGTGGCACCTGGGAGTCTCACTTTCCGATGGTAGAGTTTGTATACAACAACAGTTATAACTCGGGCATTGGGATGGTGCCATACGAGGCTATGTATGGTCGGCCGTGCAGGGCACCACTTCACTGGTTCGAGGTCGGTGAGAGGCAGCTTTTGGGACCAGAGATGGTGTAGCAGTGTGCAGACACAATCAGTCTAGTCAGGCAGAGGCTTCAGATAGCGCAGAGCAGACATAAGAGCTATGCAGATGTCTGCAGGAGGCCGTTGCAGTTCAGCGTGGATGACCTTGTTTTTGCGGGTTTTTCCGACCAGGGTGTTATGAGATTTGTCAGGAAGGGAAAGCTCAGTCCCAGGTATATTGGGCCTTTCCCTATCACAAAGAGGATCGGCGAGGTCGCGTACAGATTGCGTCTTCTGGCAGAGTTGGCAGGGGTGCACGAGGTTTTTCACGTGTTGCAGCTCAAGAGGTACATTGTAGATCCGTCGCACATGTTGGATTACTCGCAACTTGAGGTAGTGCCAAACTTGCCAGTGCCAGAGTACCCGGTCAGAGTTACGGACCGCATGGTGTAGCAGTTGCGCAGGAAGTAGATTCTGCTGGTCAAGGTTGTCTGGGAGAACTGCGTTGGTGGCGAGGCCACGTGGGAGCAGGGAGGATTAGATGAGAGAGAAATTCTCGTATTTGTTTGATTGATCGATATGTTGTTTCCCCTTTTGCGTTGCTTCCTGTTGAAACTGAGGTTCTCTCTTATTTGAGGATGAAATTTCTTTAAGAGGGGTAGGATGTAAGACTCGGCCCTTATCGGCCCTTGGCCCTGTCCTCAGGGTTGCGACGGGGGAGCCCGTCGCGACAAGGTTTGTGTGGCGACACACTTGGCCGTCGCGTTCTGGTCGCGAAGGGGGTGGGCATCACGTTCTTGTCATGCCGTCTGAAGGCATTGCGACTGCTTTTCTGACCAACTTGACCACTGTCCTATCTGTCAAAACGGCTTTGTCGGGTGTCAAGTGCGTACAACATTGACCCGACACTAGTCAGCCGTCACATCTTCTTTCCCGGTCTTCGAGGTTTGACCGCCTTTTAGTGTTGCACCGGGGGTGGCTGTCGCAACATGGTCGCGACGCCCAGGGGCGTTGCGACATGCTCGTTGACGCGCCGGGCTGACCTGTCGTGTCTTGGGGCCCATCGGTTTAAAACCGAGGCCGGCGCCCCATTTCCTCCTCTCTCCCTTTCCTTCCTCTCCTTCCTTCTTCTTCTTCCTCCTCCGAGCTCTCTTCTTCGGTGGTTTCTCGGCGTCCTTGAGGTGCTCGTGGTGGGAGGTGATGCCCCGTTCGTGCAGGCGGTGTGATCGTGGACCTTGGAGCGAGGAGGAGGTGGCCATTCTGACGTGAAGGCCCCAACAGGTCAGCTCTACTCTTGGAGGTAGGATCCTTGACTCCTCATCCTAGCATGCTCCTTCCCCTTGAGATTGTAGGTTCTCCGGGTTTGGGGGTTGTGGGGATGTAAGAATCATGCTCGTGTTGAGTGAGGTTCCATCGAGCATAGATTTTTTGTAATCCACGTTTTATAGGGTTTGAGGGTGGTTTGGCCTAAATAGAAGTTCTATAGGTTCCCATGCTCCCCTCCCCCTGTTGGCATGGGTTGTACCGCATTTGGGGTGGTCTTTGGGAGGGGCATCCCGGAACCCCCCTCGGCTGAGAACGCGATCAGTATAGAGGTCGCGATGATGTCACGACCGGCTAGGCCGCTGCGACATAATCGCGACACTCTTGGGCGCTACGACATGGTCGCGACGGCTTGAGCCGCCACGACAGTGTCGCGACAGCCCTAGGCATCGCAACAGCATCGTGACGGCCCGATGCATCGTGACCTCAGTAGAGACAAGTAAGTCTTGCGGAGTTCCATTTTCCGTGGAGTCTTCACCGTTTCCGCTTCTTACTGTACCCGTGGCACCAGTGCTAGTTCCCTAGTATGGTCTACATTAGCGTTCGCCCAGTGCTCGGCATTTGAGGGCTTGTCCCGGAGAGAGGTTGTTACCGTTGCCTGGGACGCCCGTCCCTACGTGCCTATGAGGGAGTACTCTGGGCGGCGGTGTGCTGAGTCACAGACTCTAGAGAGGAGGGGAAAACAGTTGTTAAGACAGCGGCGTTGAGTCGTTTGCAGAGCTCTTGTGGTTGGTCTGGGATGCCGAGGTCGTTGGAGTCCTTCTCGGCGTAGGCCAGTCAGTCCTTTTCTCACTGCCTCGCTCTTTGCGGCCCCAGAACACTTAAAGAGGCCAAGCGTGGGACCGTAGTCTGGTCAGACTACGACAGTTAATGTTGTGCTACCTAGTGTTCCTGCCTCACTCTGACGAGACGTGGAGGTTTGGACCTGGGTCGAGGATAAGACGTCAGTGGACGCACCTGACCGGTTGACTAGTGGTAGTGTTTACGGTAGCTAGTGTTTCTTGTCTATGCAGAGTTCACTCTGCCTATGTTTCCAGCCGTGTGGTGGTCACGATGTGCAGTCGTACGGGATTTCCGACCGTGGTGTCTTTCCGTACCGTGTTAGTTAGTAGCTTGCTTCAGCTCTTTCCTTCATAGGTAGAAGATATAACTGTTGTTATTTAATTAATTGTATATATATGTGTGTTCTTCTGCCTATTAGAGCAGTAGGTGATTGGTAGTCCCTACTGAGCTTCTGTTGTGAAGCTCATCCCTTCCCTTTTTCTAGGTGAGACTTCTCAGCAGCGGCAGGGTGCCTGCCGAGCGGAGGAGACGGGGCGGTAGTCGTCATCGCCGTAGCTAGCAGTGGTTCCCCCTTTCAGTTGTACGTCACCCTCGGGGTATGCCCCTAAGGGACTTGTTCTTCCCCTGTCTTTACTCGTACTAGTTGTGTGTGTTGGGACTGTACCTAGAGCGAAACGCAGTGGTCTCGCTCTTCTTTCTGCCTTCGCGTGTGTGCTCCTAGTTAGCAGTTGACGTTTATTTCCTTTACATATTCTATTAGACTTGTGTTATATCCCTTTCGGGTCCCCATATCCGTGGGCGGCGACCGTGAAAATCGGGTCCTCGGCTTGGGCTAAGGGTCGAGTTCTCAGGGTCGTTACAAAACCAACTGTACTGGAAGTGGACGCGATGATTGATAACTCTGTCCCTTCCATATGGCCAAGCAACCGGTCGTTAATGTCGGTGCTAGACATGTACAACATGCATCAAAGCCCAGCCAGTTCATCATCAGTTAGTGCAGCAAAGAGAAGCAATATTATAACCGAGAAGGGATGTCACATAATGCTGAAGATGGGGTACCAGTCAGGCAAAGGGCTAGGTGTATGTTTGCAAGGAAGGACTGAAGCTGTAAAGGACAGCAAGGCAAGACCCAGGGCAAGACTAGGATACAAGCCAGGAAGGGCAGATGACAAGCAGGGGCAGCCACTCACATGGTCATTATATCAACACCTCAAGAAGGGTCTACTGCAGCCAGGGAGTGAACAGACCTCAGCCATCACTTCTAAACCTTCTCATTGTTCACCCCTGGCAACATACAAAGCTGCTGAAAATCTCAAGCCCCAGAAACAGAGGAAGAGGGGCGAGTCCGAATCAGAATGGCATCAATGGTTTGATATGAGCGACATTGCTACTTCTCTAAGTCAGCTTTTCACCACAATAGAAACTGAGCAGCTGGCAGTGACTACAAGCAGGAGGCAGCGGACAGACACAGCCGAACCAGGCACAGAAGCTCCCACTACAACTAGGCTCAGGGCCGGCCTCTTTTCTTAGGGCATCGCCCACTTTCCTCCAAGCCACCACGTGGCCCCTTTTTATTTCTCTCAGCATTCCTCAGGCACCAACGCCCCACCTTACAATCTCTCTCCACACTCCTGAGTAGACGCTCATCCTCTAACTCCCTCTTCCAAATGAACTCCCTCCACTCGAGCATACGCTCATCTCCCAGCTTTTTAGATTGGCGATCTCACCTCACCCTATCTCACTTTGTATGATCAATAAAAACCATAAAAATTCAAATAACTTTGAAAATCTCCAAAAAAAAAGCCAATTTTCAAATGGTTGACTCCATCGTCTCCATTGAGGAGACCTCTTATCTCTCCACCGAGTGTGCCCCAACTTACGGGCCACTCCTCCCCGGTCCCATGACCGACTTACTCTTTCCCTCCACGCAGAGACTCCCTTCCCCCTCTGCGTAAGGGGCCTTTACTGCTTTTCCTCCTCTTTCATCTTCTCCCACGCAGAGAAATTCTTTTACCACTTTTAATCCTCCTCCATATTCCCCCACTCAGGGATCTTCTTTTACTGCTTTTCCTACTCCTCCATCCTCTGCTGTAGATTCTGGTAGTTATAGCAAGAGTCTAGATGAGGATAGGGTTAATCTAGGGGTAGTATCTAAGTAGATGTCCAAGGAAAAGAGGTTCCACACCGCTTTCTCGCTGATCTAGCCCGTAGGTGCAAGGCATGTCTAGCAGTTCCGAAATTCATAGAAGAGCCCTTGCAGTTGCCGGATATAGATATGAGCAGTCGTTGTGCTTCATTGATGATGGGTTCGGAGTCTATGAGATCATAGATGATGACGACCCAATTGAGGAGGGCGATAAATAATTCGAGGATGAGGCTGACGAGTTCGCAAGCGGAGTCAGAAGATTTGATGAACCGTCAGCTGCCAAAGAAGAAACCACCAAGGAAATCAATCTGGGAACTGAGGAAAACCCTAGGACCATCCTCATTAGAAGTAATTTATCACCCGCTGAAGAGGAGGCAATTATTGAGGTTCTCAGAGAATACAAAGACACGTTTGCTTGGAGCTACGAGGATATGCCAGGATTGGACACCATGCTTGTTGAACATCACCTACACTTAAGCCGGGGTTAGTCGCAATTAAGCAGCGGTTGAGGCATTTCCACCCATAGATGGCTTTGAAAATGAAGGATGAAGTCGATAAGCTCCACAAAGCCAAATTCATTGGAGACGTACTTTATCCGAACTGGGTGGCAAACATTGTCCCGGTCATGAAGAAGGATGGAAGAGTTAGAATCTGCATCGACTTACAAGACCTCAATCGCATGTGTCCTAAGGATGATTTCCCTTTGCCTCACCTCGACATGCTCATAGACAACACGGCTGGGTATGAAACCCACTCCTTCATGGACGGCTTCTCAGGGTACAATCGGATTAAGTTGGCTGAGGAAAACCAGGAGAAGACTTCGTTCACTACACCATGGGGAACATATTGCTATGTGGTCATGTCATTTGGACTTAAGAATGCTGAAGCTACTTATCAAAGAGCAATGATGGCCATCTTTCATGATATGATTCACATTTATATTGAGGTGTAAGTGGACGACCTAGTAGTGAAATCAAGAACAGTGGCTGAGCATCCTGGGGTTCTAACTATGGTCTTGCAAAGGTCAAGGGAATATCAGTTGAAAATGAACCCCAAGAAGTGTGTATTTGGTGTGTCATTAGGTAAACTCCTAGGGTTCATCGTGAGCAAGAGGGGTATTGAGATTGATCCTAATAAGCCGAAGGCGATAACAGACAAGCCCCCTCCAAAAAATTTGAAGGAAGTTCGAGGATTAATCAAAAGGTTGCATTTTATTCGCCGGTTCGTCTCCCAACACTTCCAAATGTGTAGACCCTTCTATGACCTTACCAAGCCGGGAGTAAAATTTCATTAGGACGAGAAGTGTCAGACGGCTTTTGACGGACTAAAGGAATATTTGGGTAATCCCTATGTCCTGAGGCCGCTGACTCCAGGCAAACCACTCATTCTCTATGTATCTGTCTTGGAAGACTCTGTAGGAGCTGTCCTTGCACAAGTGGATGAAGAAGGCAAGGAAAGGGCAGCATACTACCTATCTATGCTTCTCAACCCCTGCGAGCAAAGGTACACAGCAATGGAGAAGACATGTGCCGCTCTCGTATGGGTAGTACAGAAATTGAAGCACTATTTCATTGCTCATGAGGTCCACCTTATCGCCCGCATAAATCCTATCAAATTCCTCCTTGAAAAATCTGTCCTTACTGATAGGCTAGAATGTTGGCAAAGCTTTCTCTCCCAGTTTGACATCATCTACATTCAACAGAAATCTATCAAAGGCTATGTCATAGCAGAACATCTCGCTCATCACCCTATTCCACAATTTGATCCTATTCGTTCAGAGTTTCCAGATGAGGAATTAATATCCCTTAGTCGATCTGATCCTATGTCGACGTTATATTTTGATGGAGCTCTGAATTCTCATGGAAAGGGTATTGAGATTGCTCTACTATCACCTGAGGGTGTCACTATTCCACAGGCTTATCAGCTGGCATTCCCTGTCACCAACAATATAGCTGAATATGAAGCCTTGTTGGCCGGCCTTGAGCTTGCCCACTTCTATTGTGTCACCCATCTGTGGATTGTATGTGATAGTCAACTGGTTCTACGCCAAGTGCTTACCAAATACCACACTCGGGATCCGAAGCTCAAGCCATATCAAGAAACTTGCCTCAGCTTACGTCAAGCTATTCTCCAAACTTATCTTTGTCCATGTGCCTCGCCACCATAATCTTCTAGCAGACACTTGCCACTACTAGCGCAACTCTTCATATGTGTTACCCCGGGGATTTTGACAGCATCTAGATTGCACATGTCATACCCCAACTGTTCAAGACCCTGTCTTTCTATGGATCAAGAAAGACGTGTTGAAGAAGGCTAGGAGAGAGGAAGAGCAAAACAGAGATCATGCTATTAGAGCTAGAAGAAGAATTGAAGGATGAGGAGAAGCCATGGTATTATGAGATAGCTAAGTATTGCAGAAATCAGACGTACCCTTAGGAAGCCACAACCGATGAAAAGAGGGCTATAAGGAGACTGTCCCAGAAGTACACGTTGGTTGGAAACACTCTTTATAGAAGGGGACTCACTGGAGTTTTGCTTAGATGTCTGGATGATGATGAAGTATTGAAGGTTGTTGAGGAGGCTCATTCAGGTGTGTGTGTGTTGGCCATGTGAATAGCCAAATGCTTGCCAAGAAGATCCTTAGGCAAGGCTTTTACTGGCCCACTTTAGAGGAGGACTGTTCCATCTTCATCCGTCGGTGTGTTAAGTGCTAGCTGCATGCCGACAAGATCCATTCTCCATCCTCTATGCTCCACCCAATATCCTCCCCATGGCCTTTCTCTATGTGGGCTTTCGACAATCATTGGTCCCCTTGGTGATCCAAACTCCCAAAACAAATCAAAATCATACATCCTCACTACAACGGAGTACTTCACCAAGTGGGCAGAAGCTGATGCATATGCGGAGGTCAAGGCAACAACGGTATGCAAGTTCATCATGAAGAACATCATCACCAGATTCGGCATTCCAAATACCATCATCACCGACAATGGACCACAATTCATCTCTCAGGAGCTTTGTGACCTCTACAACAGGTATAAAATTACATTGCATCATTCATCTCCTTATTATCCGCAAGGCAATGGCCAATCAGAGGCCACAAACAAAACCTTAATTAAAATCATAAAGAAAACTTGTGAGGCTAATAAGTTCTCAGATTGGCCAGAAAAGCATGTAGAAGCCCTATGGGCCTACCGCACTTCAATCCGTACTCCCACGGGGCAGACACCGTTCGCCCTCACTTATGGAATAGAGGCTGTAGTACCATATGAAATCCTCATTCCCTCACTAAGAGTCCAACTTGACAAGGACTTGTCAATTGATGAGCGACGTGAATCGCTCCTAGCACAACTGGAACTCTTAGATGAGAAGTGTCTGGTCGCCGTAGAACACACAAGATCCTATCAGAATAGGCTCATACATTTCTACCAGAAGAAGGTAATTGAGAGAAAATTCAAAGTCGATAAAATGGTAATCAAGAGGATCTTTGTAAAACCTGGTGGTCTCCGATCTAAACTCCAACCAAACTGGGAAAGGCCGTACGTAGTTAAAGAAGCATATCCAGGCAACGCGTACAGGCTAATGAACGTGGAGGGTGAGGAACTCTCTCACCCTTGGAATGGGCTTTATCTGAAGAAATACTACCCCTAGATAGTGTTTGGATTTACATGGTATACGGATCCTAAAATGAAAAGTTATCATTTCTAATTCATTTCTCATTCTTGATGGGTTAACCTGAGGTGTCGACACCCACACACTTACATGCCCACCTTTGGAAGCTAAAAGCATGAAATCTAAGGAAGATCAATGCCTAACCAAGAGTCTAAGACACTACCTTTTCTTTCAATTCGGTCCGCCAATAGAAAGGGGAACCTGAGGGATTGACCTTTCAATCTGTCCAAAGCTTAAATGAGTGGAGGTCAAGGCCCAATAAGGGGAAAAAGAAATAAAACAATACAAATTAAAGCAGAAGAGCTGAAATAAGGCAAACCCTAAAAACCACGTCAAGAGCGGCAAAGTCCCCGTAGAGATCCAAATGGACCTGGTCGTAAGCGTATCAAAAACCCATAAGCCAAAAGACTGAACCCCATTAAGCGTAGGGCAGAGGAATGAGCATCTCAATGGTCACCCAAACTATTGGCAGACTTCCTAAACATCATCTTCTTTTCTCCCCTACGGGTATGTCCTAGGTTCAAGGTAGGGCAACGATCAACTGAAGAGGACGTCGCCGAAAGCCATCTTGGGTGAAGGCACCACTTAAGCACGTCCAACCTCTGTTTATGCACCTAAGAATTATTAATGAAATTTAAATGATAACTGAGTAATTGAAGGGTCCAGTACCACGTTTTCCAATTAGAGTGAATCCCCTTCGTTCCGCGCATCTTTTTAGAATGGACTATGCCGGGTTGCGGCCCTCATTTCAAAACAAAAAAAATAGAATATTTCAAAAGAAAAAATATATTATTTCAAAATTCAAAAAAAAATATTTCAAAACAAAAAAATAGAATATTTCAAAACCCAAAAGAAATAGAATATTTCAAAATTAAAAAATAGAATATTTCAAACCCCAAAAATGATATTTCAAAACCAAAAAAATAGAATATTTCAAAATTAAATTTTTTTTTGAATATTTCAAAACCAAAAAAATAGAATATTTCAAAATTAAATTTTTTTTTGATATTTTTCAAAACCTAAAAAAAAGTAAACATTCTCCAAATAAAATAAAAATTGAATATTTTAAAATCCAAAAAAAAAATGTTGAAAACACAAAAATGTCACACGTCATTTGTATGAATGCATTAGATGCGTGCTCATTTTTTAATTTCCTTTTAGCATATGCATGCTTGCATGTTGCATTTTAATTATGTTGTTCCCTTATTTTCGCCTTATTTGATAAAGGCTCAGCCCCTTGACAAGATCATGAACCTAGTTCGCCTAATGTGGAAGGGGCTGAGCCAAAACAGACATTTAACTTGTTTGTTCAAGTGTTTTTCAGGCACAGAAAGGGAGAAGGCAAGAGTACATATGTTATATATATGTATCATGGCCAAAAGAGGGGGGGGGGGGGCAGCCCCAAAGTACATCATATAAGAGTACACCATCGGGTACACATCATCATGAAGAAAACAAAAGGTACATATCATGAAAGGTGGCCTACCTCTCGCCACCACTCTCAGCTGGTCGGGGGTGTCAGCTGCTCTCCGCCTCGCAAGGGTCTGCGGTCGAGCGAGGAGTTGGTGGCCTCATGGAGGCACGGGAGTCGGTAGACCTCTGAGCACCTCGCCCCTCGTGGATGTTCCTATGGTACTCAGAGGACGTCACTAAGTAGCTGGCGGAGTACGCACTGGCCCGCCCCTCCCTCCCAGGCTCGTGCGCGCGTCAAGGACCTACTGGGAGAGACGCTCCTGCTCCTCCGACCACTGGCTAGGCTCTTGCTCGCACCGGCCGCGCTCGTGCTCGCGCTCCCTCCGCTCCACGGTCAGCGTGGCCCGCAACTCTGTAGCCTCACGAGGGAGGTCTGCGTCATGCTGAGAGACCTGAGTGCACAGCACAGATAGCTGCTGCGTCAACTCGGTCACCTCGGCACCTGCGAGCGCCGCCTGGGTGATGGCACTCTGGAGCTCCGTGAACTGCACACAAGCAAGCACAAGTAAGTATAAAGAAATTCACTTCTTATATATGTCTAATAAATTTACTTACCCGTGCAGTGAGGTCATGCTCGGATGACTCCGTACGAGCCACCGCCGATGCCAACTGCTCCGGAGAGAGGCCACCTCTGGGTCTGGCTCACCCCTACTCGTGGAGGCACCCGTAACATCGTGTGCGCTCCACGGTGGCCTGTGTCGCACGCTGCACATATTGAAAATCAGGTCAGCGCATGGTAAGGTAAATAACGCAAAGGTATGATATTCTAAACTTACCAGAGTCGCCAGGGCCTCGTGAGCCTCTGCTAGCTGGGCCTCCGTGCTTGCCAACTGGGCCCGGAGGGTGTCAATCAGGCCATCTCGTGTGTCCTGCACATGCACACATTTGTTAGATCAACCATGCACATCATAATGAACAAGTCAAGTTTAGAAGTGCATACCCTAACAGGCCTCATGAAGTCCCGCTCCCTGTACACCTCCTGGTACCGCTAGAGGTAGGCAAAACTGTCGGTGGCGTCAGACTCCACTAGGTACCCTCCCCGCTGCCAGTCAGCGTACTGGTCGGGGAAGTGTAGACATTAATCCACCCGCTTCTCCTTCCCCCTCGTCCTCCCCCCGATCCCCCTGGGCTCGACCTCGTCGAACCACACCTGGTGCAGCCCGAGAGTACGCATGGCGAGCCGAAGGTGGAGGGGCTCGATCTCGTTTAGGCAATGGACCCATAGGCCCCGCCCAAAACAAGGTCGGTCACTCTCTACCCACGGCTGGCCATTGTCTGTCAGGGCTGCCAAACCACCTGTACCCATGCATGTGTCACAACACATATATCATATAAAATGCATGAAAGAGAAAGATGAGGTAGGCACATACCAGGAGGGCCGGGAAATCTCGGATGTCGCGGCGATGGGTGTCGAGCTGCAAGGAGGAGGCTGTCGTCACCACCGGCAGCCACCTCCGCGCCAAGGGGTGCGTCGGGCCGCACCTCCATGGCCCTCCCAGGGGGATGTAGTAGTAGCTCCACACCTGCATTGCACAAACATGTTGATTAGTTTGACTAAAAAAATTGAATGCAGGAAATTGAGAGAGCAAGCCAAAAGAAAGCATACCTTGAGGAAAGGGGTGAACCCGCCAACCGTAGTCTCGTGGCCAGTGCCGCTAGAGAGATATGCAAATGTGTGGGCACGGAACGCCGCACCCCACGCGTACTGGCCGACACTCTCTACATCCTCCAAAATCTCCAGAAAGCGGCAATGGATGACGTCGCCTTTCGTCCATAAGAGCATCTTCCCTAAAAATAGGACAAGGAACCTCCTCAGGTCCCTGTCCGCCCTCTCCCTGTCCTCAGGGTCCTGGCAGTAGACTGCCCTCGCCAGCCCCGCTGCCTACTGCACGAACTCCTATAGCGACTCTCCCGATCTGCCTCACCCCCGCAGACCGAGGCTCTCCAGAAGTGTCACTCGGTCGACCATCCTCCGATCGCCGAGCTCGTCCTCCCCCAGTGGCTCCATCCCTAGTAGGTCCCGGGTGTGCTTCGTATAGTCACTATAGGTGACCCCCGTCGCCTCTCCATCCACCCGGAGTCCCATGATCTGAGCCACATCCTCAAAACTCGGTACCATATGCCCCCAGGGCTTCAAGAAAGCCCTTCTCACTAGGTCCCATTGCTCCCGCAAGGCCTGTACTAGGGGGCTATTAACATAGAAGGGCTCGATCTCCAAGATCGGCCCAAACCCTATCCCCTGGACTCTCTCCCTCTGGATGTCCAGGAGCCCCTAGTACGCCGCTATCACTAGCGGCCAATGAATCCATGACCTCATAACTCCCTGCACATCAAAAAGCAATTACACAAGTCAGCTCAAGTCAAAACATATAAAAACAATTAATAGTGCATAAAAGCAGGCCCAATTTTCCCTTCTCGGGTAGGCTTTTGAATCGTGACCAGTTCAGAGGTCACGGTTCATGTTGAACCACGACGGCCCAGGTCGTCGCGAATCAACACTGTGAATCGCGACGACTGAACTCGTCGCGATTTACCTCCCGCATCTCTGACATCGACGGTCACCCCTTCTTCCACCAAATCACCAAAAAAGAAAGAAAGAGAGAGAGGGCAAGAGCACACACCGAGTCACCTCGTTGATGATCAGTCTGTCCCTATGTAATTTTAATATATTTTGGTGATTAACAAAACTAAACTAGTTTTTATAAATAATATCTAATGAATTTCTAAGTCTTATAGTACAGGAAAAATACCATGGTCAATCAAGCCAAATAAGATATGCATTACTTCTATGAAGCTTTAATCTTTTCAACATGATATTTCTCTAAGTCCATATCGATTCTGTTGAAATTCATAACGATTCCTTATAAGACCGAAAAGTCATGTGTTTCAATCAAGTCGATGTCATAACAACTCTATAAGTTATCGCAACGACTTCTTTAGAAAGCACAATGACTTGCCTGTCATAACGACCTATAAGTTATCGCAACGATTCTTTAGAAAGCGCAACGACTTGCCTGTCATAACGACTCTATAAGTTATCGCAACAATTTCTTTAGAAAGCGCAACGACTTGCCTGTCATAACGACTCTATAAGTTATCGCAACGATTTCTTTAGAACTCGCAATGACTTGCTTGATGTAACGATTTCATAAGTTATCATAACGATTTCTTTAGAACTCGCAACAACTTGCTTGTTGTAACGATTTCATAAGTTACCGTAACGATTTCTTTAGAACTCGCAACGACTTGCTTTTGTAACGATTTCATAAGTTATCATAACGATTTCTTTAGAACTCGCAACGACTCGCTTGTTGTAACGATTACATAAGTTACCGTAACGATTCTTTAGAACTCGCAACGACTTGCTGTTGTAACGATTTCATAAGTTAACCGTAACGATTTCTTTGGAACTCGCAATGACTTGCTTGTCGTAACGACTTCATAAGTTACTGTAACGATTTCTGTAGCACTCGCAATGACTTGCTCGCCGTAACGATTTCTTTAGAGCTCATAACGACTTGATAAGTGTTCATAACGAGTTGCTCTCTATAATGACTTGTTAGTATTCATAACGATTTCATAAGTCATATAGACAATGACTTTACAGTTTATATGAACTTGATTTGTATCATATCTCCTAAAGCGTTAACTAGTCAAAGTCACACATATATCTATCTGTAACTCCTGCATTATGAGTTCTGAACGTATCTCTGCATGCATGCAGACAATATCGTCCATTATTGTGCCTACCCTGTATACATCTTTTAAAACAAGCTATTTCGGATTGCTATTCTAGTGAATACTCACATCAACGTATACTGACAACAAGAGACAATTTGAGTTGTCTGCTTCTCTAGCGTTTAATGTGTGCAGGGTCCTGAAGACTCTCTATCATACAATGTTGGACCTATAGACGTCAGAAGACCCTATCTCTTTGCGTGCTCAAATGGATAAAAGATAGTTGAAGCTTCCAAATGTCAAACAGTCTAACGACTACCTATCTAAGAGACAACGGTTACTTCAACGGCCAGATTTCAAAAGATGATATAAATTCAAGATAGAAGAGCAGAACCAGAACAACCAACAAAGTAGAGAACAAGCATCTTGTGTTCAAACGTTCAAATTCTTCTGCAAGAAGTCCAGAGCCAAAAACTTCATTCCACTTAGCTTTCGCTCTTTGTTCTCCTGTATGTAGTGAAAAACCTAAGAGAGCTTGTGTAGTTCTGAGAGTGTGCTTAGCTTAGATTCTTTACTCTCAGTGCTAGTCGCTTCAGATCTTGGCTTGTTAAAAGCTTGATCTAGGGGCTTGAATTTCATTCATTTCTCTTTGTGATGTTTCCCTTCGATTGTGAAGGAAGACCTGGTGGTATCCAGGGTGCTGTTCCCTTCAATTGTGAAGGAAGACCTGATGGGGTATCCAGGTTTGTTATTTCCCTTCGGGTGTGAAGGAAGACTAGCGGAGCTGGGTGTTGTAGCGTCCTTAGGGGGACTGTACCCTAGTAGTGGAATCCTGAGTTGTTGCTCAGGGACTGGACGTAGGACTCCTAAGGAAAGGAGGTCTGAACCAGGATAATTCTCGTATTTTGTGATTGCTTTCCTTGTGTGATTCCCTTTCGAACTAACTGCTACTGACCTCTATCGAAGAACGTTGTTGTGTGAATGTTTTTAATTTACAAGTATTAGTAGATTAATTTTAAAAGACCCATTCACCCCCCCCCCCTCTGGGCTCGTCAACTGGGCAACAAGTGGTATCAGAGCGAGTCTCTTCAACAAAGAAAAAGGATCCAACGATCTGAAGAGTAAAGATCCATGGCAGCCCAAAGTCACAACGAAGGTCAGTCTGTAAACCGACCACCATTGTTCGATGGAGAAGATTACACATATTGGAAAACCAAAATGGAGTATTTTCTGCAAGGCCACGACTATCAGATTTGGTCCATAATAGAAGAAGGTGATCTCCTGGTCACAAATGAGAAAGCTCAATGGACAGATGATGACAGAAAGAAGATCTCCTTAAATTGCAAAGCAAAGAGCATCTTATGCTGTGCTCTAAGTAAGAAGGAGTTCAACAGAGTTTCAGCCTGCAAATCCTCAATGGAAATGTGGGAAAAGCTCAGGATCACATATGAAGGCACAGATAAGGTAAAGGAAACAAGAATCGACATTCTTGTCACTCAGTATGAGAGATTTCAGATGCAATCAGGTGAATCCATAACTCAAATGTTCAGTTGGTTCACTGACATCACAAATGGACTAGCTGGTCTAGGAAACACCTATGAAATGGGAGATATGGTCAGAAAGATTCTCAGATCTTTACCATCCTCATGGATCCCAAAAGTACAGCCATTGAGGAAGCTAACGATCTAAAAAGAATGTCCTTAGAAAAGCTCATTGGGTCCCTTATGGCTCATGAGATAAACATGGAGAGATTAGGAGATCCTCCAGTAGAAAGAAGCAGTCAAATGCGCTCAAGGCTGATGAAGAAGTGTCAGAAGAATCACTGGAAAATAGTGAGAACAACAGGACAATGATGATGAAGAAGCTATGCTATCCAGAAGACTTCAACAAATTCTAGCCAAAAAGAAAAGTTTCAATCTGGCAGAAGATTCTTCAAGAGAAATAAAGAGTTTAAGAAGCAAGAAGGAAAAGATCTGAAGAAAGGAGAACCTACATGTTATGAGTGCAAGAAGCCTGGACATATCAAGGCAGATTGTCCAAAACTCAAGAAAGATGAACATAAGAAGAAAGATAACTCAGACGATTCAAGAAATACAAGAAGAAGGCAATGGCAGCCGCATGGGAAAACAATAGTGACTCAGACAGTGAGTCAAGCTCCTGCAGCGATGAAGAAGAAGCCAACTTGGCTCTCATGGCCAATACCGAAGACAAGGTAACTTCTGACTCCTCCTTTGATTCATGCAATGGTTCAAATTCTGATAGTTTAGAAGAGGCTTTCAACGAACTATATGAAAAATATAAAGAGGTAACCAAATTATTAAAAGTAAGCAAGAAAAACTTAGTCTGTATAGAAAATACAAACTCAGATCTAAAATCAGAAAACGAACAATTAGAAAGTCAAATAACTGAACTTAAAAGAAGAAATGAACTGTTATGTGAAGACCTAAACGCTAAGAATGAACAAATAACTAAATTAGAGAAACAAGTAAGTTCAGATGAACTGAAGACTGAAATCAAAACACTAACAGAAGAGAATATACAGTTATCTAGCACATTAGAAAAATTCACCAATGGTAAAAACTCTCTCATATTAACAGGTGCTAGAAGATCAGGTAAGAAGAAAAATGGATTAGGATATACACCCCCAGATAATGAAGAAACCATAGTTTATCCTAAAACAAATCCAACACCAAAGTTCGTACCTGAACAAGATATAGCATACAAAGCTGATTTCAAATATATAGAAAAAGTCACCAAATTATCATGCTGTAGTCACTGCAACAAGTTAGGACATATCATAACGACATGCCCAACAAGACATAAGAAATGGATAATAAAAGGTAAAATAAATGACACTAACCCATCAGGACCCAAAAGAATTTGGGTACCTAAAACTTGATGCTTTTATTTCAGGTTAACCCTCGAGCATCCAAGTGGTACTTGGATAGTGGGTGCTCAAGCACATGTCAGGAAACCAGAAGTTATTCTCTCATCTCCTAGCTGAAGAAGGAACAGTCACTTATGGAGATAATGGGAAAGGAACAGTGATAGGCAGTGGCTCTGTGAATAACAAAGAAAAACAGTCATAAAAGATGTGTTATTAGTCAAGGGATTGAAGCACAATCTCATTAGCATCAGCCAGCTGTGTGACAGAGGCCATCAGATCAAGTTTCAAGAATCAAAGTGCAGCATACTGAAGGATGGAGTAGTCATCTTTGAAGCTAATAGAGAAAAGAATTTGTATGTGCTCTATCTTGAGGAACTCAAGGAACAAAACGTCTGTCTGACAGCAATAGGGATAAATCTACTGAATTATGGCACAGATGACTAGGTCATTGCAGCATAGATGGCATGAGAAAATTGCTGAAGAAGAATCTTGTGGAATGTCTACCTAAGGTCAGTGCAAAAATGGATGGTGTCTGTGGACCTTGTGCTAAGGGAAAGCACACCAAAAGCTCCTTCAAGTCAAAGACAGTGGTGACCACCTCAAAACCCTTAGAACTTCTTCACATGGATCTATTTGGGCCAATGAGGACTACCAGTTTTGGAGGAAAGAACTTTGGATTTGTCATAGTCGATGATTACTCAAGATTCACATAGGTGTCATTCTAGAGCATAAAGATGACACATTTGATAACTTTGTCAATTTCAGCAAGAAAGTTCAGAAGGATCAAAAGTTCAGCATTGTTTCTATCTGATCAGATCATGGTGGTGAATTTCAAAATGAAAAGTTTGCTAAGTTCTATGAAGATCAGGGAATTGAGCATAATTTTCAGCACCAAGGACACCACAGCAAAATGGAATTGCTGAGAGAAAGAATAGAACCCTATTGGATATGGCAAGAACTATGCTATCTGAATATGATTTGCCAAGGTATTTCTAGGCCGAGGCAATCAACACAGCAAGTTACATTATCAACAGAGTTATGATCAGGCCAATCCTAAAGAAGACTGCATATGAACTGTTTAAAGGAAAGAAACCAAAGATCAGCCACTTCAGGACATTTGCATGTCCTTGCTTCATCCACAACAATGGAAAAAGAGACATTGGTAAGTGGATGCCAATCAGATGAAGGCATCTTCATGGGGTACACCTCTAAACCCAAAGGCTATAGAGTGTTAATAAACGCACTTTATTAATTGAACAGTCTGTACACATTATCTTGATGAAACTAACCCTTCCTTGAGAAAGGAAGAAGATAGTGATAATGATGATGCAGATAAGCTGCCCAAGAAACTAAAGAATACATCAATTGAGGACAAGGATGATCCACCTCTGGAAGACTTGCAACAAGAAGAAATTACTCATGAAAATCTTCCAAAGGAGTGGAGACACAAGAAAGATCACCCACTTGAGAATATTATTGGTGATCCATCTGTAGGGGTAAGAACAAGAGGTAATGTATTCCCTGTGATTACCTAGCATTGTTTCTCAAAGAGAAGCCGAGGAAGTCAATGAAGCTCTTTGTGATGAATATTGGATATTAGCCATGCAAGAAGAATTAAATCATTCAAGAGAAACCAAGTATGGTCACTTGTTCCTAGCCATCAAACCATCCAGTCATTGGCACCAAATGAGTGTTCAGAAATAAACTGGATGAAACTGGTATGATCCTAAGAAACAAGGCCAGATTGGTAGCTCAAGGCTATTCACAAGAGGAAGGCATAGATTTCGATGAAACCTATGCACCTGTAACTAGACTTGAGGCTATTAGAATTTTGCTTGCATATGCATCTGCATTAGATTTGAAATTATTTCAAATGGATGTTAAGTCTGCATTTTTAATGGTTTTATAAAAGAGGAAGTTATGTGGAACACCCCCGGTTTTGATGACACAGAATTTCCTAATCATGTTTTCAACTTCACAAGGCATTATATGGTCTAAAGTAAGCGCCTAGAGCCTGGTATGAAAGGCTTAGTTCTTTTCTTTTAAACCATGGTTTCAGTAGAGGTCAAGTAGATAGTACTCTTTTCATAAAGTCAAAGGTCAAACACATTCTACTAGTCCAAATTTATGTAGATGATATTATTTTTGGGTCTACTGATGAATCCCTTTGCAAGTACTTTGAAAAGTTGATGCAGGGAGAATTTGAAATGAGCATGATGGGAGAACTCAATTATTTCCTTGGACTACAAATCAAACAAGGAAAGGAAGGAACTCACATCTGTCAAGCAAAGTACACAAGAACTCTTAAAGAAATTCAGATTCGAAAATACCGAACCACTGTCAACACCAATGAGTACATCAACAAGAATGACAGTGATAAAGATGGTAAGAAAGTAGATCAAAAGATCTACAGAGGTATGATAGGTTCACTTCTTATTTAACAGCAGTAGACCTGATATTTTATATAGTGTATGCATGTGTGCTAGGTATCAAGCAGATCCTAGAGAATCACATTTAATTTCTGTGAAAAGAATATTTAGATATTTAGCAAGAACTCATAACTTAGGTCTGTGGTATCCAAAATTTGTGAAATTAACTTAGTAGGCTATTCTGATGCTGACTATGCTGGATGCAAATTAGATAGAAAAAGCACCAGTGGTTGTTGTCAATTTCTTGCAGGATGTTTAATATCTTGGTCTTCAAAGAAACAAAATTCAGTGGCACTATCTACAGCCGAAGCTGAGTACGTAGCTGCTGGAAGTTGTTGTACACAACTTTTTGGATAAAGCATCAACTTGAAGATTTCGGATTAAACATCAAATCTATCCCACTGTTGTGTGACAACACCAGTGCCATTAATCTCACAAAGAATCCAGTTCAACATTCAAGGACCAAGCATATTGAGGTTAGATATCATTTTATTCGTGATCATGTTGCAAATGGTAATATTGAAATATCTTTTATTGATATAAATGGTCAGTTAGCAGACATTTTCACAAAAGCCTTACCCGAGGAGAGATTCACATCTCTTAGAAGGGAATTAGGCATGTTCAATTTGTGAAAAAGGTTTTGTTTAAAACTGGCACATTAAATTTCAGAATTAAGTAGCTTTTCCCTCCATGGCTTTAAGCAAAAGAAATTCAAATTATCCTTTGTAACCGCTCTCTCATTGAAGTCAGTTTGAATAGTCAAACTCTTTGTCTTCTTCTGCCGCCTTTTGGCGCCTCACTTTCCCCAGTGCATTTATTTATTCAAATCAATCATGACAGAACGATTCGCATCTCATCGTCTACCTTTCCCCCCTTTCATCCTGTCGCATGAGCCGATGCCCTAACAACTCATACCTCAACCCTCAGCAAATTTGAACCTTCCTCCTCCTTCCCGCAAAATTTCTTGAGGATCCTTCTCTTCTCCTTCCATTTCAACCCTCCAGAGACTTTCCCATCTAATCCATGGCCGCACCAGTTATCGCCGGCAGTTTGGTGGCTACAGCACCGAATTTCTCACTCCTGAGCAGCAGGAGAGGTTACCTTTGTGAAGACGAAGCTCTGTGGCAATAAAGAAGTCGATGTTGCTAATCTGAGGAAAAATGGAATGAGCAGCGTGGTAGAATTGATCAATCAGATGCAGTGGACGGGAGTTACCACCTTTTCCGAGGTCAGCTATCCGGATCTAGTAAAGCTTTCTTCGTTTGTTTGAGAACAGAGGATGATGGGTTCCTAGTTTCTTCAGTAAAGGGAACCCTGATTAGAATAGACCCTGAATTGCTAAAGATTGTTTGATTTGAAGACTTCCGGTTTAGTGGGGTTCACACTGTGGACGCCCAGTGAAAGGTTTGGGAATTGTAGGGCCAGGCTTCAAGCTAAGGGATGGCAAGCTTGATATAAATCAACTATCTGCTTTCAACCGCCTCCTTCATTTTATTGTATGTCAAATCTTAGTTCCCAGAGTGCAACATTTTCATCTTGCACAAAGGCCGACTCTGACATGATGTACTGGGCCATTCAAAATAAGGAGATAATATGGCCGCAGTGATGATGGAAAGAATGAAATTTGCCAGAGATCAGATTTGGGACACCAAGAGCAAGTTAAATGTGTCCCTGCCCTATGCCCACTTACTTACCAAGATCTTCAAACACTTCGGTGTTGATCTTTCTGGGGCAGTTGTAGAGAAAATGGGCCAAGCAATCAGGTCCAGGAACCTGAAGAAGAGTGGTTCTCTGAGCAAAATGGTGTCTGGTTCAAGGCTTCAGTTGCTGAAGGCGAAGCCATCATTGACGACGCCTCAGTTGTTCATCAGGAAATGGGATCAGAGGCTATGATTCCAGAATTGCCAGTGGAGTCAGTTTCAGTTCCTGCAGTTGGAGCAGCAGAATCTTCAGGCCCTCTATAGCAGAAGTTCAGCCTGAAATTGCAGTAGAAGAAGAAAGAGTATCAGTAGCAGCTTCAAAATTTCCAGAAGAATTAGCTCTAAATTTTGCAGAAAGGAGAATTGAGGATATTCTCCCAGAGGATATTATTCAAGTTGAGGACCGCTACCCAACTATTTTGCATCTATTCTCTCAGATATTATTGATTCGATTCCTTCCACCTCTAGTGCTCCAGAAAATAGTGGCATAGTTGCTGAAGAGGCAGTGGCATCAGGCCACATTGATGTACCATTAGAAGATATTCCAGTAGAGCTAGAGCACCCAGCTGCTCAGGGTGACTTTGTGATGGCGGATGCTCCCATTCAGGGTGAGCAAGTATCAAATAGGAGATGCTCCTGTTGAGGGGGAGCTATCAAAAGAAGGTTCAGTAGAAGCAACTCCAGTTGTTGTTGGTTAGGAGGAAAGGCATAGAGTCTCTCCAAATTGGATGACAGAGAAGGGGAGACTGCAAGCTCCTCTTATGTAGAAGCAACGACTTGCTTACAGTTTATATGAAATTGATGATCAGCCTCCTCCAGTTTCAGAGGCTAGGCAGAAAAAGAAGCAGGTGGAGCCTGAAATACCTCTCTTATCAGATACTCCACATGAAAGACTAATGAAGCAGAAAATAGTGATAATCTGAAGCCTGTGATTGAGAGACTTGATGCTCAAGGCACAATCCTATGCTCTCTCCAAACATATGTTAGTTCAATCTTCATGAGCCAAGCTTCAACTTCAAAGGATATCTCCAACATAAGAAATGCCATGAAGTGGTTTAATCAGGAAATGGGGACCGTGAAGAATTTGCTGGGAGACATTCTCAAGGTGGTTGGAGCTCAAATTCCTCCTCCTCCACCTCCTGCAGCCCAGGTTCCGGAGTCAGGGCCATCAGTTCAAGAAGCAGGGCCAACAGGCCAGAAGCAGCAGCAGCACCAGCAGAGGCAGCAGTGAATGAGCAGGGCCATCAGGGCCATCTGATCAGTTGAAGGGCCTCCAGGGCCAGCTGAGCAAGGGTCAGGGCCATCAGGGCCATTGGAGAGTGAGTCTGTGCAGAAAAAGACAGAAGAATCCTTGGCACCCAAGCCCCCAGCTCCCTCTTCTCCCTCTCACACACCTATACCTCCAACTCCACCCTCAGCTCCTACCGCTCCTCCTGCTCCACAAACATTCAAGAAGCCTCAATCCAGACCAATTTCTTCTCCTACTCCATTTCCTCCTCAGTCCACCTCATCTCCTACCTCCTCTACTACAATTCCTTCTCCTTCTCCTATACTTGAGGTCCCTCCAGCATCCTCAACTGGAGCCTCCTCCTCCTCCTCTGGTCCCTCCCTTGGACCAGTTGATGACCTCCCTACTACATCACATTCTTTTCTTCATCCTACTCCTCCTCCCTCTTTCATCACTATCATACCTGAAACAACCCAACTTAACTCTCCCTTTATGGAACAAATAAAGGATGAGTTTGTGGAAGGGATCCTCAGGTCTGTGTTGAAGGTTGGTGAACACATTCATAGGGCAGACCCTTCTAGTCCTGCCCCAAGAAGAGGAAACTCACTTCTACTTCCTCCATTTCCTCTGAACCTAAATATCCTCCCTTATGGTTCTCTCTCACAGTGGACAACAAACATACCCACTGTATAGGGAATATCTTTCCAAAGTTGTTCTTGCCACCATCATTAACCTTCCTTTTCAAAATCTTTCAGATCATTTGAACACCATTCTACCCTACACTTCTCTTTCAAAATCCGAAAAGTCCAAAATCTTCTCTCTTGCCCACTCCAAAACTGAAGATCAATGGGGCAAAGGTCACAAGGATTTCCTAAAGAAATTCATTCTTGCTAAATCTGCCAGATTTCCTCCAAGGGACCACTCCCTGACCTTATCTGAGTGGTTCAGGATATATCACCAAGAACTTTGGGCACCCTACATTCAACAGGAAATCAAAATGATCAGGCATTTCATGATATTCAACAACTACCGATATGTTCACAGGCTTCCAGAGGTTCAGCTCAGCCAATTCAGAAAGGCCATTTCAGCTCTCACTTCGGATATCTCTCAAACTTCAGATGTTCAGGTAGATTTTGCTACCCTCCAAGTACCTGAAGAGATAGCCCTTCCTCAAATCCATTTCCTTGTCATGGAATCCTCTGTAGGATCCATCATCTTTGAGCGTTTTGCCAGAGTAATGGGCAGAATTAAAGTACAGCAAGGATGCCTGGTTGCTTTTCCTAGATTCCTATTTAGGGAGTATCACCAGGGGCATGTAAGTGCTGAAGTTTTAGCCCCCATTCTGTCTGAATGTGAAAGGCTGACATCCTCAGAATGGTCCAAGTTCTACCCCTTGTCAGCTCAGCAGTTGTTTGAAATCAATGAAGCTCAGGCCAGGGAAGGCAAACCAGCCATTTCTCCAGCTACCTTCCTAGATATGAATTCCATTCATCTTGTTAATGATCCCTTCAAAGTCTGGGAGGAAAGATACAAAGTGTATGTGGCTATGCACAAGGCTCTCAGAGATAACCTCAATCACTATCCTGTGACCATGGACCAATTCGAAACTTCCTTAGTCATCTGCCTCTATCTTTTCTCTTCTTTCTTTGTCTCAGATTGTCTTTTTGCTCAATGACAAAAAGGGGGAGAAAATTAGCATGTCTGAAATACTTCCATTTTTTAAAGAAGCAAATTAGCATGTCATCTTCAGATTGATTTCAGATATTTTTTCATCCATGCTTATGTTCAGTTTTGTCATCACCAAAAGGGGAGATTGATGATCATTTGTCCCCATGTAATTTTAATGTATTTTGGTGATTAACAAAACTAAACTAGTTTTATAAATTATCTAATGAATATTTCTAAGTCTTATAGTACAGGAAAAATACCAAGGTCAATCAAGCCAAATAGGTATGCATTACTTCTCTGAAGCTTTAATCTTTTCAACATGATATTTCTCTAAGTCCATATCGATTTCTGTTGAAATTCATAACGATTTCCATATAAGACCGAAAAGTCATGTTGTTTCAATCAAGTCGATGTCATAACAACTCTATAAGTTATCGCAACGACTTCTTTAGAAAGCGCAACGACTTGCCTGTCATAACGACTCTATAAGTTATCGCAACGATTTCTTTAGAAAGCACAATGACTTGCCTGTCATAACGACTCTATAAGTTATCACAACAATTTCTTTAGAAAGCGCAACGACTTGCCTGTCATAACGACTCTATAAGTTATCGCAACGATTTCTCTAGAACTCGCAACGACTTGCTTGATGTAACGATTTCATAAGTTATCATAACGATTTCTTTAGACCTCACAACGACTTGCTTGTTGTAACGGATTCATAAGTTACCGTAATGATTTCTTTAGAACTCGCAACGACTTGCTTGTTGTAACGATTTCATAAGTAATCATAACGATTTCTTTAGAACTCGCAACGACTCGCTTGTTGTAACGATTTCATAAGTTACCGTAATGATTTCTTTAGAACTCGCAACGACTTGCTTGTTGTAACGATTTCATAAGTTACCGTAACGATTTCTTTGGAACTCGCAACAACTTGCTTGTCGTAACGACTTCATAAGTTACTGTAACGATTTCTTTAGCACTCGCAACGACTTGCTCACCGTAACGATTTCTTTAGAGCTCATAACGACTTGATACGTGTTCATAACGAGTTGCTCTCTATAATGACTTGTTAGTATTCATAACGATTTCATAAGTCATATAGACAACGACTTTACAGTTTATATGAACTTGATTTGTATCTTATCTCCTGAAGCGTTGACTAGTCAAAGTCACGCATATATCTATCTGTCACTTTTGCATTTATGAGTTCTGAACGTATCTCTGCATGCATGCAGACAATATCGTCCATTATTGTGCCTACCCTGTATACATCTTTTAAAACAAGCTATTTGGATTGCTATTCTAGTGAATACTCACATCAACGTATACTGACAACAAGAGACAGTTTGAGTTGTCTGATTCTCTAGCGTTTAATGTGTGCAGGGTCCTGAAGACTCTCTATCATACAACGTTGGACCTATAGACGTCAAAAGACCCTATCTCTTTGCGTGCTCAAATGGATAAAAGATAGTTGAAGCTTCCAAATGTCAAACAGTCTAACGACTACCTATCTAAGAGACAACGGTTACTTCAACGGCCAGATTTCAAAAGATATAATTCAAGACAGAAGAGCAGAACCAGAACAACCAACAAAGTAGAGAACAAGCATCTTGTGTTCAAACGTTCAAATTCTTCTGCAAGAAGTCCAGAGCCAAAAACTTCATTCCACCTAGCTTTCGCTCTTTGCTCTCCTGTCTGTAGTGAAAAACCTAAGAGAGCTTGTGTAGTTCTGAGAGTGTGCTTAGCTTAGATTCTTTGCTCTCAGTGCTAGTTGCTTCAGATCTTGGCTTGTTAAAAGCTTGATCTAGGGGCTTGAATTTCATTCATTTCTCTTTGTGATTGTTTCCCTTCGGTTGTGAAGGAAGACCTGGTGGTATCCAGGGTGTTGTTCCCTTCAGTTGTGAAGGAAGACCTGGTGGGTATCCAGGGTGTTGTTATTTCCCTTCGGGTGTGAAGGAAGACCAGCGGAGCTAGGTGTTGTAGCGTCCTTAGGGGGACTGTACCCTAGTAGTGGAATCATGAGTTGTTGCTCAGGGACTGGACGTAGGACTCCTAAGGAAAGGAGGTCCGAACTAGGATAATTCTCGTGTTGTGTGATTGCTTCCTTGTGTGATTCCCTTTCGAACTAACTGCTACTAACCTCTATCGAAGAACGTTGTTGTGTGAATATTTTTAATTTACAGGTATTAGTAGATTAATTTTAAAAGACCCATTCACCCCCCCCCCTCTGGGCTCGTCAACTGGGCAACACTCGTGGGTAGCTTCACATCCCCGTCGCCCTCGTCGGAACCTCTCCGCCGCCGTGTCCTCCTCTCCCTCCATCACCGCCGCAGCTTCTTCCGTCGGCGCCACCCCTTCTGCTGCCGACGTGTCCTCCTCTTCCTTCATCACCACCGTCAACTCACCGTCCTCCTCCTATAGCTCCTCCACCATCAACCGGGCCTCCGTCCCCGGTGTCTCCACTGTTGCCGGTGCCGACGACCTTTCTTCCTTCGCCGATGGTCCTTCTCCTTGTCAACGCTTGGAGGCCATCTTCTTCATGAACTAGAGAGACAAGGGAGAATGACAGAGTAGAGAGAACAACAAGAGAGTTCGAGTGTGAGAGAGTTCGAAAGAGAGGGAGGCCAAAGAGTGAGCAGGAGGCGC
Source organism: Colocasia esculenta (assembly GCA_014218235.1). Classification (NCBI taxonomy): domain Eukaryota; kingdom Viridiplantae; phylum Streptophyta; class Magnoliopsida; order Alismatales; family Araceae; genus Colocasia; species Colocasia esculenta. The sequence goes on along the minus strand of CM024763.1, from coordinate 59,173,162 downwards.
CTTCGGGTGTTCTGTATCCTTCAAAACAAGTTTAAAACGCGACGGATACAGTCGTCACAATTTTCAGGCAGTTAATTAAAATGCGACGGAGGTCGTCGTCGCTATTCAGAGAGTCATCATTGCCCTGGCGCTGAGTTTAAGGCGCGTGAAATTTGAATTTCGAGGTACAATTGAAATGCGACAAGGATAATGGTCACGATTCAGGCTTAAGCGCGACGGCCTGTGTGGTCGCGGATAATGAGTTTAAGCGCGACGTCTGTGTCTGTCGCGATTGAAAAGGTCACCCGAGGGCCAAATTTGAGGAGAAAATCTAAGTTGTTTGGATGATACAATCATGTAAGATAGTGCATTTTGTCCGTGTAAAGGATGCAATGTAATTCCTATTGATGGTTTAATTTTGACGCTTACAAATGGCCACTTTGGGCAAGATTTCATGAGATCTTTTACATAGGACATCCACTCATCTTCTACTCCTCCACATGTGGGACCGACCGCCTGAAAGAGCAGACCTTCCACAGCACTTTGATGGTGTCCGCCTCCTCTCCGTCGCTATTGGTACTAATCTCTCGTCACTTGATCGGCGGTAGATGAGACGGCCCCTCGAAGTTGCACTGAGGAAGCCCGAGTTGAGATAGACAGTGGTGTGGGTTGTAGAGCACGAATTTAGTTGCCCTAATTAGTTGCAGATCCACACCGGGTGCTAGCCGCATCCGTAGGTCCTTGGCTAGAAGAGGCGCCGGAGTACAAGTAAATGCATTCTTGGGCATACTTCGGAGATGATCACGCCAATATGCCCGCATTTTGAGTTGTGGCACGCGATTTGCCACGCGCCCTTCTAAGCCCACCAAATTGTCCATATGACGGAGCAGACTCTTGAAGAAGATGCGGGACGAGCTAGTGGCGTCATTATTCACATCAAACTTAAAGTCAAGTCAGTCCAACAAGTGAATAAAAGCATGGAACCGTAGGGAGGCCTACCCAAGCTCGCCGCCGTGAGTCCGCTGTAGAGGAAGGCTAGCATCGCCGGTCCCCGTCTCTCTCCCTCCCATATGCCGCACACCGCGCTTAGTTGTTCCTCTTCAAGTGTGTTGTCTATCGATGGAAAGAGGAGTGCACCCGCCAAGCATATGGTGAATCCTCTCATCACTTTCTCCAGTCTCCCGTCATCTCCCTCCTTTGGTATCTCTCTCATCGTCCAAGCCGCCAATTGTTGTAGATTTGTACCTTTTCTAGTTTAGATATCTTGGGCCGCCCTTGCATCCATGAAGCTCTCAAGCACCGCCTTGCTTGTATAGCTCCTCGGCATGATTGTCATCTCATCCTCGTCACCTCTTCGCATCCGCTTCAAGCCTAGCAAAATTTCAACTTCTTCCAATAGGATAGTGGCTTTGAAGGTTTTGAAGAGGAAGGTGTGGGTTTGAGGGTGCCATAGCCCAACCAAAGCCCCCATGGCCGCCCAGTCGAGGTGGATTTCATGGTATCTTTTGGCATGGACGGATAAGTTTTGAATTCCCCACCTAGAGAGGATAGCTTTCACGTCTAGACTTATGAAGGAGGTCAGTTTTTGAAGCCATGGGAGACGCATGTACCTCTTGTTGCCCGGGAAAAGTGGATAATCCTATAGGAGATATGCATGGATAAGTATGTGCATGTACATGGGTAATATGATCATGGTTTGGTTTGATATGGCCATAAGTAGAAGTGGCATATGGGTGAGGGTCATGATGAGAATGGGTGGCACATAGAAGTGGTTGGGGATGGGTAGGTTCGGCCATATTGGGTTTGGAAGAAGAGAGGAAAAGAGAAAAGAACAGAAAAATAGAAGAAGAACAACAAGAATAAGAAGAACACATGAAGAACATAGCAAGAACAAGTCAAAATCAATGTATAAAATTGTACTTACCAACTTGGCTTGGATCAATTGGCATATATGCCCATCTATCTTGCTCAACCTCATAAAACCTTCAATTCTTGGCCTCTTGGAGGAAGGAGCTCCTACATGATCCATGATCTTCTTGCTTCTCTCCTCCTCTTCTCCTTCTCTTTTGGTTGCTAGCTTCAAATCTGAACTTTAGAGAGGTTATGAAGCATGAGAAGAGCAGGGATGGGGTGTTTTTAAACCCCTATGGCTGCACAAGCCCGGAGGCAAGCCCAAAAGATAGCAAGAAATGCAAAACAGGTAAGAAAATCAAGCCTCGGGTGGAAGTTCGAAATCGCGACCGACACATACGTCGCGATTCAAGTGCCTCACTCCGACTTCCATTGCGACTGGTGAATGTAAATCGCGACCACCTAGGTCGTCACGATTCAGCTAAGTGAAACGCGTCCACATACTCTGTCGTGATTTCAAGCAGCATTATTTTGGTATTTATGTTCCATGATTTGTTGCTTTCCAGTGCTAATGAATCTTTGAGCGCAGGTTTTGGATACGCGTCCTCGCCATGCATTTCGTGATCATCTTCGGCGAATCTCCAATCCACTGTATCATTGCATTGTACTATATATTATACTTTATTAGATCATGTCAAGGACCTCGAGGCTCTGATGAATCTGGATTTGAGTTCCCCTCCACCGTAAAAAATAGTGATAATTTCAGAGGATTCTTATGACTTGAGGATAGGCCGTTACGCTTCTCAGAAGGATAACGGATTCCATAAGGTATCTTGACTTCGACATCGTAACAATATTATCCTTGATTATTTTATATTTTCTTTTGTTTTAATCCTTTCTTTTAGCCCAGCATGCATCATGTAGGACTTTGAGCACATTTCTGAAAAATCACTCTCATGCTTAATTGAAGAGAACTGCTTATTTTAAATTTCAATTAACATGAAATATTCCATTCCGACTCAAGTACTTAGTTCATCTTGTTGATGTTCGAAGATCACCTTTTAAGAAATTCCTTGTTTTGGATTCCTATATCAATTCATCTATTTTCCATGGATCCACCTTGGCTGCAACACGTCCACAAGCTGGTAAACGCTCATCAATGGTGAAACCTACCGGATTGTGTCCGTAGGTACTTCCCTGACGCTGGAAGTTGATCTTTCTCCCCTTCATGCCCACATGCACATCCTTTCCCTTCGTCCAAACATTGAGTTATCTCTTGAGATTTTTCTACAAGCCACTTCATGGTGATTTGAGGAACAACTCTAGTCATATGTTGTTGAGGCGTGTCTTATCACATGTAGCACCCCGACGCGGAATATCGGAGTGGTATTACAGTTAAATAAATAGTATCGAGCGAGAAATAAACATTTACCATTGCACAATTGGAATAAAGCCAAATGAAATCTAACATTATTAATAATTCACCAACCAACTATTACATTCACTAATCAAAGCCAAAACTAGGGCCCAAAGTACTTATTCTAATCCAAACTATTACAAACTGACTGACTCATAACTAACTAACTAACTAAAAAGCACAGGTTGTCGAAATGCTGGTCACTCCTAAACCTCTTCATCCCCTTCCTCGTGAGTGTGGTAATCCCCATCAGACTCACCTGAAACACATGAGTAAACAGCGCAGGATGAGCGATAAACACCCAGTAGGACTTAACATCACATATAAATCGACATGCTTTAAGTGATTTATGTCTTATAAGGCAGGATTGGCCATATAACGAAATAGCACGTAGAGTTACACAACAGTGCGCTAGTAATGATAGCACTTATAGTGATTGTCATAGATTAAATCTTGATAGTATAAATAGCACTGGATGTATGCCGACATCCTGATCATTTTAACTCCCATGGGGAAATAGCACTTTTCGGGTGCACCTCCCAGGACTAGATCGGGCCCTATTGCCTGGCATTAGTCATATTCATTATCTTAGACAATCAATTGGATGGCCAAATAGAGCACCAAGAATAGATGAGGTTAATGGACGAATAGACGAGAATGTAGAGAGAATGTGAACATATGAGAGTATAGAGATAGTAGATGAGAACAGGGACGTAATCATAAAACAACAATAAACTGACGATAGTAATAGTTGCACAACACACAGTCATGTGCTGGCAGTCTAGTAGAAGTCACAACCGCCCACTAGCCGTGTCATGAACACAGGCTAGAGGTTCGGTGTGATTCCAAGGTAAGAAGGAAACACACTAAGGCCGTTGGATCATGCTGATCCCTAAGGGTGTAAAGGGTTTTAAGGGTACAACCAGCTCGTCGGCAATGGACGTCCGCCAAAGCCAAGGAGACTTACAGAGGCCTCGACAAGGAGTCCTAGTCTGGTTAGGAGTATTCCCAACGGAGAGGTGGTGCAAGCCAAGAAAGAAGGGTGTGAAGAACCAAGTTGTCCGTCATGCCTTGAGTGCTCGAAGGCAGAGGGACGCGGTAACGGTATAAATCACGCGAATAAAATGAAGACAAGTGTTATTAAAATAATTGGGAGATTAAATGAATAATTACACTTAATTACCAAACATATTATTGGGTAATTTAATAGGATTTCATGGCAAACATTAACGTTTAGTGTGTGCAAGTGTAATGAAATCATGAGAGCAAGAATAATCGTGCACATAACTTTTATTTAATGGATTTCATGTGAATATTGTCCAATATTATATACATTTCGTTACTGTTCATATCAATGCCAATTAAGGTCTTAACAGTGATTAAATAGCCTAATTAATAGAGGTGTATGAGAAATAAGGGTTCTAACCAAATTGTGAAATTGTGACGGGGGTACCTGCCGCGTTTCAAGTCACGACAATTGGGCCGGTCGCGTTCTCATGAACCGGGCTAGGCCCCTGAGTGCGGCGGGAACAGCGACGGGTCGGACCGTCGCGTTCATGACGCGGTGGTCAGCCCTGTCGCGACCTTCAGAAGGTGGACCGAGCCCAAAAGGGGTACACAACCCATATTGGGATTTTGGTTCAACCTTCCCTGGCTTGATATAGAGCCATTCTAAATTCGATATAAAATCATATACAAGTCTAAAAATCACGAAACCAGTCTTAAACGAAAATAGACATGTAGATGTATCAACAGACATGAGTAATTAGAAAATAGGTAGGGAATGGGCATGCTTTAATTAGGTTACATTTTTGGTGACCTGAAACATGCATAGTCATGGAATCCAAATTAATTCGCATAGGATGCATGATGGAAATTGGGGGAAATAGGTTCATTTGAAGCCTAGCATCATGTAGTATTTATGATAAAATTTGCAAGGCATGGAATCGAGTATATACATGGATTGAAAGCAAACAAGTAGGTTCGGGTACATGTTCGTGACAGAGATTGGAGCATTAATTACTCCTTCATGGCACAACGATAATTGGGGCAAACATGGGGCTTTGATAGAGAGGATCAAGGTCTACCTAGGGTCGAGTTTAATTAGATTTAGCTTGAGAGATTGCCTACCTTTCATACTTTAAAGATCCTAGGGTTTGAATGAAGAAGATGGCGAAAATCCCCTTGTTCCTAGCTCCTTCTCCTTGCTCTCCTCGTCCCCAGCTTCCTCTCCTCGTTTTCCAAAGCCCCAACAACGATCTAGGGTTGGGTAGACACGAATTGGGGTGTATTTGTGGGTTTAAAGAGTCCTATTTGCTTAAAACTCTTCTCTCCCTTCAATCTCTAAAATTCCATGTTTATCTCCATATTCCTTAGCCTTTATCCACCTAATAGGATTGGGGAGAGATTTAATTTCATGGGTAAAGAGTTGGGTAAGTCTAGGACTCCTTTTAGGATAGATATGGGTTAATTAGTAATTATCTTAACCATTTTCTAATTATTACTATTTTGTACGAATTTAGCTTATTATCTCCCCTCCAAAGATGGGCTCTTGACTTTTTGGCCCATTATTCATGTATGGGCCATTTGTTCAACCCTTTCCTAATTTAGGTTAATGGGTTTTAATTTAATTCCATTTATTCCAATTTATTCACCTTTTATTCTAATTTAAATCTAGTTATCATATTTATTCAATTAATTTCTTATTTTAATTCAATTTAATATCATTTATCGATATATTAAAATTTAGAGTTGCTACATCCTCCCCCTCTAAAAAAGAATTTGGTCCCCAAATTCATATGATCGTAAGAGGAAGATTGCCTTACTGAATAGTTTTGGGTAATTCCGTCGCATTGTTGCTTCGGGTTCCCACGTGGCTTCTTCGACTTCGTGATTTCTCCAGAGCACCTTTACCACAGATATAGGTCGGTTCTTGACCTGCTATATCTTCTTGTCCAATATTCTAACGGGCTTTTCTTCATAGGTCATATCTTTATGCATGACAATATCATCATAGCTTATTATATGTGGTGGGTCGTACACGTACTTCCTTAGCATCGATACATGAAAGACATTGTGTACGGTGAAAAATTTAGGAGGTAGTGCTAGAAAATACACCACTTCGCCAACTCTTTCCAGCACTTCAAATGGACCTATGAATCTTGGTCTTAACTTTCCTTTCATCCCAAACCTTTGAAATCCTCTGATCGGGGATACTTTAAGCAGCACATGATCTTCGATTTGGAATTCCATATCCCTTCTTCTTTTGTCAGCGTAGCTCTTCTGCCTAGACTGGGCTATTTTAATTCTATCCCTGATCATCTGTATGTCCCTGCTAGTGTTCTATACCATATCTGGTTCCAACCATTGTTGTTCACCTACTTCATTCCAACAGACCGGTGATCTTCAACTTCTTCCATACAAGGCTTCAAATGGTGCCATCTTGATGCTGGCCTGGTAGCTGTTATTGTAGGTGAATTCCATTAGTGACAATTGTTCATTCCAGTACCCTTCAAAATCTATGGCACAAGCTCGTAGCATGTCTTCCACTATTTGATTTGTTCTTTCCGGCTGTCCATCTGTCTGTGGGTGGAATGCAGTACTGAATTTGAGTTTGGTGCCTAGTGCAGTCTAAAGTCCTTTCCAAAATCTAGAGGTGAATCTGGGGTCACGATCTGAGACTATGGACACAGGGACTCCATGTAATCTCACAATCTCCTTCACATATAAAGCGGCTAGCACATCAACACTCCAGGTACTCTTGATTGCTAGGAAGTGTGCAGACTTAGTTAATCGATCCACTATGACCCAAATAGTATCAAGTCCACCACGCGTTCGGGGTAACCCATGATGAAATCCATTCCGATGCTCTCCCACTTCCATTCCAGTATGTCCAGGGGTCTGTGTACACCCGCAGTACGTCGGTGTTCTGCTTTCACCTACTGACATGTGAGGCAGTGTGCGGCATGCTCAACCACCTCACGCTTCATGTTGGGCCACCAAAATGACCTTTTCATGTCTTGGTACATCTTGGTTGCGCCTAGGTGAATTGTATACTTAGTCTTGTGGGCTTCATCCATTAGCTTCCTTTTCAACTCCTCATTGTCAGGCACACAGATCCTGCCCTGAAATAACAATCTCACATCTTCAATGATGAAGAAATCGGGTCTGTCAGCTAGGGTTTCCTTACCTCTGATTAAGAATGGATCATTTGCTTGTTGCTCTCCCTGATCTCGACAAAGATGTCGGGTTGAGTTCTAAGGTTGGCCACTAACACCTGATCACTTCTTTGCTCATATTTATATTCAGACTGGTGAACTGTTCTAACAATTGCATCTCACCCATGACTTAACAAGACAAGGACGCCACAGGCTTCCTTCTAAGTGCATCTGCTACTGCATTACCTTTGCCTGGGTTATATTGGATGTTGAAATCAAGTCCTTCAGATACTCCAGCCATCTTCTTTGTCTCATGTTGAGCTCCTTCTGAGAGAATAGATACTTTAAACTCTTGTGATCGGAGTAGACGATGAATTTCTCTCCATAAAGATAATGTCTCCATATCTTAAGTGCAAATACCACTGCAGCTAGTTCTAAGTCATGGATGGGGTAATTGACTTCATGAGGCTTCAACTGTCTTGATGAATAAGCTATTACCTTTTCATTCTGCATTAACACACAGCCTAGACTGATTCCAGATGCATCAGTGTAGCTGAGAACCCTTCTCCCTCGACTGGTAGTACGAGGACAGGTGCAATGTCAAGCATTGCTTCAGTGTCTGAAAGCTCTTCGCACATTCCTTGCTCCAGACATATGGGTTCTCCTTTCGTGTAAGGCGAGTAAGAGGTACAGCTATTTTGGAGAAGTCTTTTATGAACCGCCTGTAGTAGCCAGCCAGTCCAAGAAAGCTTCTGATCTCAATGACATTGGTCGGTCTCTCCCAGTTGAGTACAGCTTCTACTTTGGAAGGATCGACAGCGATAACATCCTTGGATATGACATGGCCTAGAAATGACACCTCTCCTCGAGCCAAAATTCACACTTGCTCAATTGGCATAGAGTTTGTTGTCGCGTAAGATCTGTAGAGCAATCCTCAGATGCTCCTCATGCTCTTCCTTGGTCTTGGAATATATGAGAATATCATCAATAAAGACCACGGCGAATTTGTCAAGGTATGGCCGATAGATGTTGTTCATCATTGCATAAAAGCTGTAGGAGCATTGGTTAAAAGGCATGACTACAATTCATAATGATCGTACCTGCTCCTGAAAGCTATCTTGTAAATATCCGCATCTTAATTCTCATTTGATAGATCCCGATCTAAGGTCAATCTTAGAGAAGTATTTGGCTCCTGATATTTGATCAAACAATTCATCGACACGAGGCAGAAGGTATTTGTTCTTGATAGTCAGATGATTCAACTGCCTATAGTCAATGCACAATCTCATAGATCCGTCATTCTTCTTGACAAACAACACAGGTGCTCCCCAAGGAGAGGTACTTGATCTAATAAAACCTTTTTTCCAGCAACTCCATTAATTGTTCCTTCAATTCCTTCAATTCAGCAGGAGACATTCTGTGGGGTTGACATGACATCGGTGCTGCTCTAGGAGTTAGATCGATTGAGAAATTTACCTCTCGCTCAGATGGAATGCCTGGCAGCTCATCGAGGAACACGTCGGAATATTCTTGCACTATATGTATGTCAGATATCTTGGATGCTTTCTTTTAAACTACTATGGCGGCAAGAAATGCCACACAGCCCTTTCTTATCATGCTTTGTGCCCGAATAGCAGAGACGAGAGATAAGTTCCTCTTGTGTCTATGTCTCGTAAAATTCAACTTAGGGAATTCACTAAAGGAAATCCTCCCTCTTCTACAGTCGACAACAACCCATAAGTGGATAGCCAATCGGCTCCCAATATGACATCATAGCCTTCCATGGGTATACAGATCAGATCGGCTCTCAAATTGAGTTTACCAATCGTGACATCAGCTAATGGAAAATATTTATTCAATTGGGCTTTCTCGCCAAGGGGTGTTGTAACAGGTAATTCAGTACCCATGGATGTAGGTTTAACATTTAATGTATCAGAAAATGCTTGTGATATGAACAAATGTGTTGCGCCAGTATCAAACAAAACAAATACTGCCTGAGAAAAGACTGGTAAAGTACCTTCCACAACTCCGCCTTCCTTGGCGTTCTCTGCTTCTTGAATTGCTTGGAGTCTACCTGGCTTCTTTGGTCCCACAAGAGGCTTCTCATTCTCTTTAAGCATTGGGCAGTCGAGAATACGATGCTCTCGACTCCCATATCATAGGCATGCACCTACCTTCCTCTAGCATTCTTCGGTAGTGTGACCCAGCTTGTCACAGTGCTTGCATCTGGGCTTGTTAGGGGAAGAGGGGGTGAAGACCTTGGGCTTCCGCTCTTGGCTTGGCCAGTCGATAATGCTTAATGGCCTCTTCTTGCCGTTGGTGGGCTTGCTTGAGGATCCTGATGTCTGTTCTTTCTTGACCATTCTACCCTTGATGCGATCGGTGAGGTAGGTCGCATCCTCCAGCAGCTGTGCCTTTTTGACCATCTCGGCATATGTCTGGATGTCAAGTGGTGCGAGTTGGGTGATATACGTGGGCTTGAGCCCGTGAGAAACCGCTTTGCCTTCATTCTCTCAGTGCCTACAAGGTGATTGGCATATCATGCCAACCGGGAGAACTGAGCTTCATATTCGGCAACAGAGAGGTTTCTTTGCTTTAATGCAGCAAATTTGGAGGCCTTCCTCTCTTGAACTCTTTCAAAAAAGTATTTGGAGTTGAAGTGCTCCTTGAATTCATCTCAGGTGAACTATGCATCGGCCCTAGTGGCCACTATGGACTCCCACCATGCACGGGCGTCCCTTTCAAGCTGAAATGTTGCTAGCAGCAGTTTATCCCCATCCGCACATTGCATGACGCGGAAAATATGTTTAGTCTCCTTTAGCCAATTTTCTGCCTCGTCAGGATCAGTGGTCCCACTGAAACGAGGTGGATTCAAGTTGCGGAAATTCCTAAGCAAATCTCCAGCTCCACAGTTTCCACCGCCTCCAGCAGCTTGCAGTTGGGCTCGAGTGAGCTCATGAATAGTTTGTTGCATATCACGGAGTTGTGCACACTCCGCTGCCATTGCTAGAGTCTTAAGTTCCTTCAAAAGAAATTTTTTAATGTAAGATATTGAGGTTGCACTATGTTTGTGCGTGTGTGATTTTATTTTAACTTATTACCCATGGCTCTACCCATCTCTCACGTAGGTATGGAATTAGACTCTAAGTCGAGGCAGGTCAAACCTAGATCATCCTATACTTCAGAATAACCTAGGCTCTGATTCCACAAAACTGTAAGGCCCCGACGCGGAATATCGGAGCGATATTACAGTTAAATAAATAGTATCGAGTGAGAAATAAACATTTACTATTGCACAATTGGAATAAAGCCAAATGAAATCCAACTTAATTAATAATTCACCAACCAACTATTACATTCACTAATCAGAGCCAAAACTAGGGCCCAAAGTACTTTATTCAAATCCAAACTATTACAAACTAACTGACTCATAACTAACTAACTAACTAAAAAGCACGGGTTTTCGAAATGCTGGTCACTCCTGAACCTCTTCATCCCCTTCCTCGTGAGTGTGGTAATCCCCATCAGACTCACCTAAAACACATGAAGTAAACAACGCAAGGTGAGCGATAAATGCTCAGTAGGACTTAATATCTCATATAAACAGGTATGCTTTTAAGTGATTTATGTCTTATAAGGCAGGATAACTAAAGAGCAGTCATGAATAGTCAAGAGAATGATGTTAACGTGAAACAATAGCACTTTCAAGAGAGTATAGCACAACAATCATGATAACGGATTGGCCATATAACGAAATAGCAAGTAGAGTTGCACAACAGTGTGCTAGTAATGATAGAACTTGTAGTTGATTGTCATAGATTAAATCATGATAGTATAAATAGCACTGGATGTATGCCGACATCCTAATCATTTTAACTCCCATAGGCAAATAGCACTTTTCGAACGCACCTCCCAGGACCAGATCAGGCCCTATTGCCTGGCATTAGTCATGTTCATTATCTTAAACAATCAATTGGATGGCCAAATAGAGCACCAAGAATAGATGAGGGTAATGGACGAATAGACGAGAATGTAGAGAGAATGTGAACAGATGAGAGCATAGAGATAGTAGATGAGAATAGGGACGTAATCGTAAAACAACCATAAACTGACGACAGTAATAGTTGCACAACACACAGTCATGTGCCAGCAGTCCGATAGAAGTCACAACCGCCCACTAGGCGCGTCATGAACACAGGCTAGAGATTCGGCGTGATTCCAAGGTAAGAAGGAAACACACTAAGGCCATTGGATCATGATGATCCCTAAGGGTGTAAAGGGTTTTAAGGGTACAACCAGCTCGTCTGCAATGGACATCCGCCAAAGCCAAGGAGACTTACGGAGGCCTTAACAAGGAGTCCCTAGTCCAGTTAGGAGTATTCCCAATGGACAGGTGGTGCAAGCCAAGAAAGAAGGGTGTAAAGAACCAAGTTGTCTGTCATGCCTTGAGTGCTCGAAGGCAGAGGGACGCGCTAATGGTATAAATCACGCGAATAAAATGAAGACAAGTGTTATTAAAACAATTGGGAGATTAAGTGAATAATTACACTTAATTACCAGATATATTATTGGGTAATTTAATAGGGTTTCATGGCAAACATTAACGTTTAGTGTGTGCAAGTGTAATGAAATCATGAGAGCAAGAATAATCGTGCACATAACTTTTATTTAATGGATTTCATGTGAATATTGTCCAATATTAATATACATTTTGTTACTGTTCATATCAGTGCCAATTAAGGTCTTAACAGTGATTAAATAGCCTAATTAATAGAGGTTTATAAGAAAATAAGGGTTCTGACCGAAATTGTGAAATCGCGGCGGGGGTACCTGTCGCGTTTCAACTCACGACAGTTGGGCCGGTCGCGTTCTCATGAACCGGGCTAGGCCCCTGAGTGCGGCGGGAACAGCGACGGGTCGGACCGTCGCGTTCATGACGTGGTGGTCAGCCCTGTTGCGACCTTCTGAGATCGCGACGGGTCAGGCCGTCGCGATTTCAGAAGGTGGACCGAGCCAAAAAGGGGGACACAGCCTTATTGGGATTTTGGTTCAACCTTCCCTGGCTTGGTACAGAGCCATTCTAAATTCGATATAAAATCATATACAAGTCCAAAAATCACGAAACTAGTCTTGAACGAAAATAGACATGTAGATGTATCAAAAGCATGAGTAATTAGAAAATAGGCAAGGAATGGGCATGCTTTAATTAGGTTACATTTTGGTGACCTAAAACATACACAGTCATGGAATCTGAATTAATTCGCATAGGATGCATGATGGAAAATGGGGGAATTAGGTTCATTCGAAGCCTATCATCATGTAGTATTTATGATAAAATTTGCAAGGCATGGAATCGAGTATATACATGGATTGAAAGTAAACTAGTAGGTTCGGTACATGTTCATGACAGAGATTAAAGCATTAAATACTCCTTCATGGCACAACGATATTTGGGGCAAACATAGGGCTTTGATAAAGAGGATCAAGGTCTACCTAGGGTCGAGTTTAATTAGATTTAGCTTGAGAGATTGCCTACCTTTCATGCTTTAAAGATCCTAGGGTTTGAATGAAGAGATGGTGAAAATCCCCTTGTTCCTAGCTCCTTCTCCTTGCTCTCCTCGTCCGCAGCCTCCTCTCCTCGTTCTCCAAAGCTCCAGCAACAATCTAGGGTTGGGTAGACCACAATTTGGGTGTATTTGTGGGTTTAAAGAGTCATATTTGCTTAAAACTCTTCTCTCCCTTCAAACTCCGAAATTCCATGTTTATCTCCCTATTCCCTGTCTTTATCCACCTAATAGGATTGTGGAGAGGTTTAATTTCGTGGGTAAAGGGTTTGGGTAAGTCTAGACTCCTTTTTAGGATAGATATGGGTTAATTAGTAATTATCTTAACCATTTTCTAATTATTACTATTTTTGGTACGAATTTAGCTTAATTATCTCCCATCCAAAGATGGGCTCTTGGCTTTTTGGCCATTAATTCATGTATGGGACATTTGTTGAACCCATTTCCTAATTTAGGTTAATGGTTTTGATTTAATTCAATTTATTCACCCTTTATTCTAATTTAAATCTATTTATCATATTTATTCAATTAATTTCTTATTTTAATTCAATTTAATATCATTTATCAATATATTAAAATTCATAGTTGCTACATCACACCTTGCGTCTACTTTTCGTCATTCCACTTCTTTCCCTTCATTTCATTGCTTTCACTTCACGTCATTCTGCGCCATTTCATTACAAGTAGACGCCAAGACGAGGCAACTGTAGACACACCATTTTGATAGTATGTCGAGTACATTTCATGTTATACCGCAATGCTCAAAGTGGCTCTCTTCAATAAACCACTTCAAGGATTTTCCTATTTTTTAGGATTTTTCTAGGATTTTTTAGGAATTTTCTAGAGCTTTGAAGGGGTCTGTTGTGCATAACTGATTCGCGACGAATACAGTGGTCGCGGGTTAGGATGTTTGATCCGTGACGAGTCACACTCGTCGCGTATCACACTTCCTTTTCTGGCGCTTACCACATTTTGAATCGCGTCTATCAGGGTCGTCGCGTTTAAGAGTTTCCAATTTCGAATTATGGCAAATTCCAAAATTATTTTTTGGAAAGATTTTCCTACTAAATAGAATCGCGTCCACATGGTCTGTCGCGTTTCTAACCTTCCATCATTTGATGATCGATTATCCTCAGAAGATCGATTTTGTTCAAATACGCGACCACTCATGTCGTCGCTATTTAATATTTTCATTTATTAATTTTGGAAAGAATCAATCGGTATTGGAAGTGTTTGAAACGCGTCGGTCTATGTAGTCGCGATTCTAAAACCTGCTATAATCGATGTTTGGAAAGGCTTAATCAGAGCAAGTCGATCTTTAGAAATGCGATGCTTTGGTCGATCGCGATTCACTTCAATAGGCGACTACTGTGTCCGTCGTGATTCAAGGAATTTTCCCCTATAAAAAGACCCCCGAGACCACTGTTTTAGATACATCCCAAGCATTATGGAGAAGCCCTGCCGCATTGGAGACTCGCATTCCGAAGCTAAAAGGACCTCCATTTCAAGGTACTCCGAGCTTTCGTTCATTGGAGCTTGGAGTCTTCATCATCTCAAGAACTTCGGAGCAGGGAGGAGGGAGCTTCATCCTCTCTGGGCATTGTTGTAGCAGGCTCATTTTGCCAACCCTTCTTTCATCCTCATTATCTCTTTTCGCTTTCATCATCTAGTTCATTTAATCATCACCTTCACACACACACACACTTCATTCTTCCATACCTTATTTTTAAAGGTTTAACACCACTCCCACGAGGTGTCTTCAGGCCCATGCAACTGTGTTCTTCTTGTCTTCTTTTGGATTTGTTGCTACACCACTAGAACTAATTTATTGCTTCACTTGTTTGCTTGTTTTCTCATTTTGCAAGGTAACCACTGTAGACACGCAAATTTGGCTCCACCGCGGCAAATTTCATATTGCGCTGTAACGTCACAAATGACCCTTATTTTGCCTCGCAAGAGTATTTTTCTAATATTTCTGGATCTCACCCGTTCTTTCTCGGTGCTTCCCCAGTGGTTCGGTCGGCGCCCCCGGAAGCTAAATTTGATTAAGGCACAGCTTCATTGATTCGCGTCCACTACAGTGGACGCCTTTTAAACGCAACGGTCATAGTGGACGCAAATAGGCCCCTTGATGCAGCGGTCAACACCGACACGTTTAAGGGCCTTTTTTCCGTCACATGTTCAAATTAGAAAGGCGTCCGCTAAAGACGACGCGTTTAAAAAGTTAAAAAGACAATGGCCGCGCACACGCCGTGTATCATGACAAAATCTCCGAATCGCGTCCTTGTCAGTGGACGCAATTTAGAAGGTCAAATCTGAAATCTCACATCACAGACACATTTATGAGCCGATTGCCTCGAAACCATGCAGATCTTATCGCGGCGGACACGGCGGACGCGATTCAAATCGCGGCGGCCTGGCCCGACGCAATTCGAAGGTATGGTCCAGATTGTGCTCATCATGCGCCTGTCACATCGGTTGACTTTCTTAATCGCGGCCCGCTGCCCGGACGCGATTCAATTCATAATGTGGCTTCCTGTTTGGATGCGATTCAAGAATCCAGTGGCTATAAATAAACCCCCGCGGGTAGCCATTTCATCCAACCCTCTCTACCCTGGCGAAGCCCTACCGGATTCTCCCCACGACTTCCCCACAACGGAGCCCTGCCGGATCTGCGACCCAACTCCTCCACCGGGTTCAGAGTTGTTCGTCTTCCTCACGTGGGTCGGAGCAAGTGGGAGCTTTGTCCTCGTTTTCCTCCATCTGTCCAATCGGCATTGCCGCCACGACACACACCACTCGAAGAAGCACCCTGTAACGTCGCGTGTTTTTCGGATCCATGCGGATCGTGTGTGTTGTGGTTGTGGCGGCCGTTGTGAGGCCAATGTGAGTCAGTTGTGTGGTATGTGTATGTGCATGCGTGGCTTGAGCAGGTGCAGCGCAGGGTTGGTCCGGAAATGAATAGGACCTGCTGTTGTTCTGTCTGAGTTGGCGGCCAAGGGTGGCCGTTTACTGGTTGGCGTCCAGATTGGTGGACGTTTACATATGAGCTTAGCGGCAGTAGATGTGGACGTTTAGGCTGGCGGTTGATGTTGGCGACAAGGGGGTTGACACCAACCTGTCAGTTCAACAGGTTATAGGCTCACCCGAGGGCTGTTTTCTCAGCTCACTCTCATTCCCTCTTGCCCCAGCTTGCTGCCCCCGAGTCTTTGAAGCTTCCAACAGGTACCGAGGAGTGTTGGACGATCGTTAGAACGCGCGGCATCGCTTAATTACGCGAGAGGAAACGTCGCGGCGTGGTGCAATTCGCGTGGGAGCTCGCGGAGGGCTCGGCGTGAACCAGGAGATTGGGGGAGATTCTAACGCGTTCTGAGGTAGGGGACGAACCTGGTAGCTCGTAGAAACATTAAAACACATCATAACCACTTGAACCAGCATGATAATCCAGTTTGGATAGAGTTGCACCAAGCGGGATAATGGGTGGTTTGAGTAGTTTACTGTACGAATCATGTTATAACGGGTTGTATTGGGTTCTAGCATGCTAAAGGAATTGCATTTGCATGTTTTTCAGTAGTTAGAACAGTTAGAAAACCCGCAGGGCCGGATTAGGGTTTCTGCAGGGTTTATGGCCGGGAACTTGGCGTCAACATCGCTTGCCGCCAAGATCCTCAGCCAAGAGGTTAACGGCAAGAACCCTTGCCGTTGACTCCCTGTAAGCGGCAATCGATGTGGCCGCCTATTCTTTATTTGAGTAGAAATGACTAAGTACAATAATTATCGATAATGCATGTGTGTTGACGCATGAGGTGCACTGAGTGCACTTGGTTTACGTGTTTAGCATACAAGGTATGCTGTAGTTGTTTACTTCGGTGACTGCGCGTTGTGTACGCGAGTCAGTTGGGTTCACGTGTAGTGGACCAGTGGTACTTGTGGTTTACGTGAGGTTTCACGTGGTTTGTGTGTGACGTGCACGTGGTTCTGTGTACGTGGCGAGTAGTACGACGCCTACCGTGGTTACCTCTCCAGTTGGGTGCCCCAGGTTCTTTGTGAGCCAGGCTGTTAGCTCGGGGCTTTGTCCCGGTACTTGTGCTGTACCGTCGAGGTCTGTGTCGTCTGACCTGGACACCCTCACTCTTGTGTTAGAGTTGTACGTCCGGCTGAGGGAAAGACGACAGTGGGACAGTGACACTTGTGTTTGTTTTTAGTCACTTGTAGCGCGCGTAGTAGTGGGGGTACGGACACCAGTAGACGTACTGGACCCCAGCTAGTCCTTTTCCAGTGCCTCACTCTAGCGAGCCCAGGCCAGGGTCTCTGAGGTGCCAGGCATGGGCCTGTGACCGTGTGGTCTGCAGGTGGTGGTGTTTAGTTGGTCTCCACAGTTGCTTGACCTTTTTACGTGGAGCGGCAGCTGGACCTTTCGTCCGTGGCTGCGAGACTGAGAGGTAGACCTGTGTTAGTTGTCCGAGTCAGTTTCTGGTGTCGCGAACCAGTTCAGTGGCTCGTGTTGGCTGTCTCTACTTTAGCTTGTACACTGTACTGGTTTGCCGTTTAATTATTACTGTTGTTTCTCGTAGTCGGCAGACGGTGAGTACTTTTACAGCTTTACTTACCTGCTTAGCTGTTATATAATTGTGGTATTGTTACTGCTTTCGTACTGTGGTTTTGTTTCGCTCGGTTTTGGGGGAGTTCCCTACTGAGCCAGTGACTAGAGAGGCTCACCCCTACCCCCACAGGTGAGAGCGAGGAGGACGTCTCTCGTCCGACGTCCAGTTCCGGGCCGCGTCGTAGCGGTGCAGGGTCAGCACCTCCAGCAGAGTAGCTCCAGCAGTGTAGTTTTGTAGTTGTTTACTTTCTTCAGTTGTACCTCGGGGTATGCCCCAGGCTCTTGTACTTCTTTTAGTTTTTGTGAAAATTTGGCTATGTAAACTTGTGAAATATATATGAAATGGTGTGTTCCTTTATGTTTACACGGACTGTGGTTTGGTATCCCTTGCGAGGCTTCGGCCCGTTCGCGGGAGGCGGACTCGGATCAAGTACGTTATCGGTTTAACGGGCTTGACCGAGGCGATCCGTCACAGTTGGTATCAGAGCAAGGTCCGTGTTAATATAAGGGAATGAAAGGATACATAGCCTTATTTCGGTCTTTATACACTGCTGGTAGGGACCCTGGTTTTGATCATTGTGGTTTTGATTTTTGTCTGGTGTTTTGTGTATGTAGAAATTTCTGAAATGGCTGATAGGAGAGATTGGGGTGGTGGAGGAGATGATCCGGAGGAAAGCACCAGCGTATGATAGAAAGGATTTGGGAGAGCCTCACGGATATTCGGGCAAGAATGGATCAGCAGGCGCCAGTACCACCGGTTGCAGTGCCACCTGGGGATGGAGAGGCTGTACCTGTTGCTCCAGTTCCGCCGAGAGTGGAGGTGCCTTTTGTAGCTCATGTGCCACCACCAGTTGTTAGCGGAAGAACCAGTGTTGCAGGTTGAAAAGTTTCTGAGATTGCAGCCACCTACTTATTCAGGAGGGCCGAATCCAGATACAGCTGAGCATTGGGTTCATGAAATGAGAGAGTTTTTGCGACTATGAGGTGTCGGCAGCGGATAGAGTGGTATTAGCTGCTTACAGTTGAGAGGTTTTGCCTTGAATGGTGGCGATTGAAGATGCAAACCACTTTTGCAGGCAGGACGGAAGAAGCTATCACTTGGCCGGAGTTTCTTGATGTATTTAACGATACATTCTTTCCGATCCAAGTGCAGCAAGTAAAAAGAGAGCAATTCCGAACTCTTCAGCAAGGTAACTCTTCAGTCTTAGAGTACCAGATGAGATTTATGGCACTTAGCCGTTATGCGCCATATGTGGTTTCAGATAATAATATGATGGTTGAGTATTTTATCAGAGGTTGAGAGTGGAATTGCAGGATGCGATAGTACCTCTCATGTGCAAGACAGTGGAAGAGGCAGCGCAGAGGGCAGCTACTTTGGAGAGGTCTATCCGTACTCGTCAGGCAGGTGAATCAGGTTCAGGTAGTTTCCGGCTACCGCAGCAGACAGTAGGTGCAAGCAAGGGCAAGGCACCAGCAGGACCTTCTTCATCTGGTTTCGGGAAATGGGGCCAGAAGTTAAAGCAAGCATTTAAAGGCAAAGGAAGAGGATGGGGAGGTCGTCAGCAGTTGCAGCAGGGCGTGGTAGGCCTGAGGTGGAGGAGTCGCAGCAGAGTACTGCCAGGCAGCCTATTGTTCCTCCAGGGTATAGATGTTATAATTGCAATCAGCCGGGACATTTGATCCGCAATTGTCCGTATGCAAGAGAGTATGGGTATGGCAGAGGTGTGCAGCAGCAGCAGCTCAGCAGTTCCAGCAGCCACAGGCAGGTCGTGGCAGAGGAGCACCGCAGCAGCGAGGAGAGGCCGGGTTATGGCTATCACCCGAGCCCAGGCAGAGGCGTCAAATATGATAGAAGGTACTTTACCTCTTATGAATATTCAGCAAGAGTCTTATTGATTCGGGTGCCTCTCATTCTTTTATTTCCGAAGAATTTCTGGATTGCATAGCTCATCCTTTAGAAGAGAAGTCTTGTGAGTTAGTGGTGGAGGTTCCTTCAGGTGAGTTCTTACTCACTTCGAGCTATATAGATGAAGCTCCTGTTATGATTGAAGGGAACCAGATGCCGGGTCGGTTGTATGCCCTGCAGTTGTCAGATTATGATATCATTCTGGGTATGGATTGGCTTGAGATGTATGGAGCAATGTTAGATTGCAGAAAGAAAAGGATCAGATTTTGTCATCCTAATGGTGCAGTGTTTGAATATCAAGGTATGCCTTTTATACCTCCAAGTTTCTAATTTCTGCAATTAAAGCTAGAAAGTTGATAAATGATGGTGTGTGGCCTATTTAGCCTCGGTAAGTTTGGTAGAAGCCAGTCAGCCAATGGAAGCAGTTCCCGTGGTTAGGGAATTTGCTGATGTTTTTCCGGAAGATTTGCCTGGTTTAGCTCCACACAGAGAGGTGGACTTTTCTATTGAGTTGCTGCCAGGTACCATGCCGATTTCTAAAGCCCCATATCGGATGGCACCAGCAGAACTTAAAGAATTGAAAAAGCAATTAGAAGAGTTGTTGCAGAAAGGTTTATTAGACCGAGTCATTCCCCGTGGGGAGCGCCGGTTTTATTTGTGAAAAAGAAAGATGGAAGTTTTCGGATGTGCATTGATTATAGAAAATTGAATGATGTGACCATTAAGAATAAGTACCCGTTGCCGAGGATAGATGATTTATTTGATCAGTTGCAATCAGCAAAAGTGTTTTCTAAGATTGATTTGAGGTCCGGGTACCATCAGTTGAGAATTAAAGAGGAGGATATAGATAAGACAGCGTTCAGAACCAGATATGGTCACTATGAGTTTGTGGTAATGCCTTTTGGGTTGACTAATGCTCCTGCAGGTTTTATGGATCTGATGAATAGAATTTTCATCCATATTTAGATCAATTATTGTGGTCTTTATTGATGATATTCTAATTTATTCAGCATCTGAAGAGGAGCATGCAGCTCATTTGAGGTTTACCTTGCAGTTGTTAAGAGATAACCAGCTGTTTGCTAAATTCAGTAAGTGTGAATTCTGGTTAAAGGAAATTCAGTTTTTGGGTCATGTTATTTCAGCCAAAGGAGTAGCAGTAGACCCGAGTAAAGTGGAAGCTGTGTCTAGGTGGGAAGTGCCTAAGACAATAAACGAGATTAGAAGTTTTCTGGGGTTGGCAGGTTATTATAGGCGCTTTATTCAAGATTTTTCTAAGATTGCAGCACCTATGACTAGATTGACCAGAAGGGAGTGCCTTTTGTGTGGTCCGGTGAATGTCAGAGAAGTTTTATGGAATTGAAGAAAAGACTCAATCAGCACCTATATTGACATTGCCGGCAGGGAGTGGTGGTTTTGTGTTGTATACTGATGCTTCAAGGAGAGGTCTTGGTGCAGTGCTTATGCAGCATGGTAAAGTGATAGCCTATGCATCCAGGCAATTGAAGCCAGCAGAGGAAAATTACCCCACTCATGATTTAGAATTGGCAGCAGTTGTATTTGCTTTAAAAATGTGGAGGCATTATCTGTATGGCGAGAGATTTGAAATTTTTACAGATCATAAAAGCTTGAAGTATATCTTCTCGCAGAAAGATTTGAATCTTCGCCAGCGCAGATGGGTTGAATATTTGAAGGATTATGATTTCAGTTTGGCTTACCATCCGGGTAAGGCCAATGTTGTAGCTGATGCCTTGAGCAGAAAGGCATATATGAATTTGATGATGATTAAAGAATGGAAGTTTATGAAGAAGTAGGGAGATTCCTTGTATGTGCCCAGCAGTCAGCGACGGGCAATTTAGCTGCCAGTGCAGTAGAGCCATCTTTATATTGGCAGATCATTGAAGCTCAGAGAGCAGATGCAGTTTACCTGAAATTGTAAAAATGGAAGGAGTTTCTATTGATGATAATTGTGTGGTCAGGCTTAGGGGCAGTTGTTTGTTCCTGCAGAGAGAGAGGTGAAGCAGCGAGTTCTGGAAGAGGCTCATAAATCTAGGTACACTATTCATCCGGGTAGTACTAAAATGTACCATGATTTAAGGAAGCATTTTTGGTGGCCTCATATGAAGAAAGAAATAGCAGAATTTGTGGCAAGATGTGCTATCTGTCAGCAGATTAAAGCAGAGCATCAGAAGCCTGGAGGTCTATTGCAACCGTTGCCTATTCCACAGTGGAAATGGGATGATATCGCAATGGACTTTGTGGCAGGTTTACCAAGGTCGAGTTCAGGGCATAATGGAATATGGGTGTTTGTTGACAGATTGACTAAGGTGTGCAGATTAGTGGCAGTGAGTATGTCTTGGACAGTGGACAGGTTGGCAAATATTTATGTTGAAAGAATTGTTCCACTGCATGGTATTCCGAAGACTATTGTATCTGATAGAGATCCAAGATTTACTTCTGGTTTTTGGAGAAGTCTGCAGAAAGTAATTGGTTCTGAGTTGAGGTATAGCTCCGCTTATCATCCCCAGACAGATGGTCAGACAGAGAGGACTATTCAGACAATTGAAGATATGTTGCGGGCTTGTTGTTTAGTTTGGGGAGGTAGTTGGGAGCATCATTTGGGAATGGTTGAGTTTGCCTACAATAATAGTTATCATACCAGTCTTGGGATGGCACCGTATGAAGCTTTATATGGAAGGCCATGTAGAACCCCATTGAATTGGCATGAAGTGGGAGAAAGGCAATTAGTGGGTCCTGAATTGATTCAGCAAACCACTGAAGTAGTGAAGCTTATTAAAGAAAAATTGCAGGCAGCTCAAAGTAGGCAGAAAAGTTATGCAGATGTGAGGAGGAGACCACTTCAGTTTGAGGTGGGGATTTTGTTTTTCTGAGAGTTTCCCCAAGTAAAGGTATATGAGGTTTGGCAAGTCTGGAAAGTTGAGTCCAAGGTATGTGGGACCTTTCCAGGTGATTGAAAGAATTGGGGAAGCAGCTTATAGGCTGGATTTGCCAGCTGATTTTGCAGATGTGCATGATATTTTCCATGTCTCTATGTTGAGAAAATGTATTGAAGATCCAGCTCAAATAATTAGATATCAAGGTGGTGACCTGAGGCCGGACATGACTATGCCAGAGTATCCGGTGCAGATCACAGATCGAAAGATAAAGAAGCTGAGAAATAAAGAAATTGAGCTAGTTAAAGTGAGATGGGAAAATAGGTTGGGTGGTGAGGATACCTGGGAGTTGGCCGCGGAAATGGCTAAAGGGTATCCCTATCTGTTTGAATAAGTTTGTGTATTTTCTTTTTAGATGATAGTACTTGTAAAGGTGTGTATGTATGAGTTGTTTAACTTTGAATTGTGTTATTTTCGAGGTCGAATTTTCTTTTAGATGATAGTAATGTAACGTCGCGTGCTTTTCGGATCCATGCGGATCGTGTGTGTTGTGGTTGTGGCGGCGTTGTGAGGCCAGTGTGAGTCGGTTGTGTGGAATGGTAATGTGATGTGTGGCTTGAGCAGGTGCAGCGCAGGGTTGGTCCGGAAATGGAATAGGACTGCTGCTGTCTGTCTGAGTTGGCGGCCAGGGGTGGCCGTTTACTGGTGGCGTCCAGATTGGTGGACGTTACATAATGAGCTTAGCGGCAGTAGATGTGGACGTTTAGGCTGGCGGTTGATGTTGGCGACAAGGGGGTTGACGCCAACCTGTCAGTTCAACAGGTTATAGGCTCACCCGAGGGCAGTTTCTCAGCTCACTCTCATCCCCTCTTGCCCCAGCTTGCTGCCCCCGAGTCTTTGAAGCTTCCAACAGGTACCGAGGAGTAGTTGGACGATCGTAGAACGCGCGGCATCGCTAATTACGCGAGGAAACGTCGCGGCGTGGTGCAATTCGCGTGGGAGCTCGCGGAGGGCTCGGCGTGAACCGGGGGATTGCAGGAGATTCTAACGCGTTCTGAGGTAGGGGACGAACCCTGGTAGCTCCGTAGAAACATTAAAACACATCATAACCACTTGAACCAGCATGATAATCCATGTTTGGATAGAGTTGCACCAAGCGGGATATGGGTGGTTTGAGTAGTTTAATGTACGAATCATGATAACGGGTTGTATTGGGTTCTAGCATGCTAAAGGAATTGCATTTGCATGTTTTTCAGTAGTTAGAACAGTTAGAAAACCGCAGAGCCGGATTAGGGTTTCTGCAGGGTTTATGGCCGGAGAACTTGGCGTCAACATCGCTTGCCGCCAAGATCCTCAGCCAGGAGGTTAACGGCCAGAACCTTGCCGTTGACTCCCGTAAGCGGCAATCGATGTGGCCGCCTACTTCTATTTGAGCAGAAATGACTAAGTACAATAATTATCGATAATGCATGTGTGTTGACGCATGAGGTGCACTGAGTGCACTTGGTTTACGTGTTTAGCATACAAGGTATGCTGTTAGTTGTTTACTTCGGTGACTGCGCGTTGTGTACGCGAGTCAGTTGGGTTCACGTGTAGTGGACCAGTGGTTACTTGTGGTTTACGTGAGGTTTCACGTGGTTTGTGTGTGACGTGCACGTGGTTCTGTGTACGTGGCGAGTAGTACGACGCCTACCGTGGTTACCTCTCCAGTTGGGTGCCCCAGGTTCTTTGTGAGCCAGGCTGTTAGCTCGGGGCTTTGTCCCGGTACTTGTGCTGTACCGTCGAGGTCTGTGTCGTCTGACCTGGACACCCTCACTCTTGTGTTAGAGTTGTACGTCCGGCTGAGGGAAAGACGACAGTGGGACAGTGACACTTGTGTTTGTTTTTAGTCACTTGTAGCGCGCTCGTAGTTGGGGGTACGGACACCAGTAGACGTACTGGACCCCAGCTAGTCCTTTTCCAGTGCCTCACTCTAGCGAGCCCAGGCCAGGGTCTCTGGAGGTGCCAGGCATGGGCCTGTGACCGTGTGGTCCGCAGGTGGTGGTGTTTAGTTGGTCTCCACAGTTGCTTGACTTTTTACGTGGAGCGGCAGCTGGACCTTTCGTCCGTGGCTGCGAGACTGAGAGGTAGACCTGTGTTAGTTGTCCGAGTCAGTTTCTGGTGTCGCGAACCAGTTCCGTGGCTCGTGTTGGCTGTCTCTACTTTAGCTTGTACACTGTACTGGTTTGCCGTTTATTATTACTGTTGTTTCTCGTAGTCGGCAGACGGTGAGTACTTTTACAGCTTTACTTACCTGCTTAGCTGTTATATTAATTGTTGGTGTTGTTACTATTCGTACTCGTGGTGTTTGTTTCGCTCGGTTTTGGGGGAGTTCCCTACTGAGCCAGTGACTAGAGAGGCTCACCCCTACCCCCACAGGTGAGAGCGAGGAGGACGTCTCTCGTCCGACGTCCAGTTCCGGGCCGCGTCGTAGCGGTGCAGGGTCAGCACCTCCAGCAGAGTAGCTCCAGCAGTGTAGTTTTGTAGTTGTTTACTTTCTTCAGTTGTACCTTGGGGTATGCCCCAGGCTCTTGTACTTCTTTTAGGTTTTTGTGAAAATTTGGCTATGTAAACTTGTGAAATATATATGAAATGTGGTGTGTTCCTTTATGTTTACACGGACTGTGGTTTGGTATCCCTTGCGAGGCTTCGGCCCGTTCGCGGGAGGCGGACTCGGATCAAGTACGTTATCGGTTTAACGGGCTTGACCGAGGCGATCCGTCACACACCCCCCGCCACTCCTTTTGTAGTTGATTTCCACTTCTCCGGGGGCCCCACCTGCTCTTTAATTTCTGCTCTTTGGGCCCAGGCTGCGCCATTGTACTTCTTTCTACAACCACACGCCTGCATTTACCAACACCACACACCACAACCTATTTAGGGTTTAAAGGCCACCATCCGGTATGTCGCACCATGTCCTTTGATTCATTTTATTCATTCTTTTATATTGCAGTATACACATTTTGTGGGCTAATTCCCCTCTTTTCTTGTTTGCCTTATTTTTCCGTATCAAATGTAAAAAACGCCCTCTGCCACGGCCGGTCATGCTAGTAGAGATGAAAGAACCCACACTTCCATGCGCAATCTCCCCGCTAAAAAAGGTACGCTCGTGATCACTCCTCCATCTCTCACCCTTCGCGTGCATCTCATTTGGCCACCTCGTGTGCCCTGGCGATCACGATCTTTTTTATTTTATTGGTCTTTTCTGCTTTCCACTACATCTCCAACACAACACACAGATAATCCACCCTATTTTTCTTGGTAGATGAGCGGTCCTTAAAAAAGGACGTAAATCGTTATCTACAACCACGAGCTGAAATCTTCTCTGTCGGCCAGCCGGTTAGGGAAGTAGAAGTCAACCCACAACTCAAACTTCCGCGATCTTTGGGTGAAGGTAAGTACTTTCCGCCGCTCACTCACTCCTTCGGTACCCTCACGTACTTAGCGATCACACTCCATCATTGTGCATACACGCACTTCTCCTCTTTTCTTCTTCTTTCATACTTTAAATTATAAAAATCTTTTCTTTTTTTAATATTTCTTTGTGGAGTGTTTTGGAATGAAAAACACATTCATAGGGACCTCCCAAAAACAACACTGGAAAACTGAAGAGACCTCAAACCCAAAGGGTCTCACTGGCAACACTGATAGCCAAACTATAACATGCTCACAACAATCATGATTAACAGAAATTAAAACATAATTACACTAGCTAACACAGATCTCGGAAGGTAAGAGGAACAACAGAACTAGCACAACATCACTAGTCCGCCCAACAACTGAAATGCCTAGACCACATGCCTCACAGGCAAACCACTACAACAAATGGTCGCCTAAGCTACAAGCCTCACATGCAAACCACTGCCTAGGCTACAAGCTTCATAGGCAACCTACCCATGTAGGGTAACAAGACTGGTATCAGCAAGCCAATCCACCACACACTAAAACCACAATCAGAAGCTTACCCGAGAAGCAATCAGAAGCTTACCCGAAGAAGGGTAAGATACAACAAGTGGAAGGTCACACCACATGACCTCTACGAAATACAAGTCCACCTCAACACCTGAAGAGGCTGGTACACAACGTACAACAACACAAAGCTACCCACGAAGGGTATAGGTACCCAATACCACGAGGTACCACTACGGAATCACAACCACAACGGTGCCACCACCAAAGCACACCCCAAACGAATAAAACCTCAACCAACAAGTCACAACACACAAGCCACAACTAGTGGCAATTCACGAGTCAGAAAGGAGTGACGCCACCACACGGGAACAGACTACTGGTTCATGACGCCAGTATCTAATCTGGACAACACAGCATAAGAACAACCTCTCAGTCTCGCAGATACGGACGAAATGTCCAACTTCCGCTCCACAATCACGAGCCAAAGAACAGTGGAGACCAACCAACACCACACCTGCAGACCACACAGTTGAAGGTCCATGCCTAGCACCTTTACGGACTCCGGCCCGAGCTCCCTAAAGTGAGGCACTGGAAACACAGGACTAGCTGGGTACTAGTACGTCTACTGGTGTCCGTCCCCCCAACCACGAGTGCGCTACAAGCAACTACACACCCACAAACACAATCATTGCCCCCCTGTCGTCTTTCCCTCAGCCGGACGTACAACTCAAACACAGGAGTAAGGGTGTCCAGAAGACGACACACACCTCAGTGGTACACATTGTACCGAGACACATCCCGAGTACAACAAACACACGTGCTTGACTCACACAGAACCTGGGGTACCCGGCTAAAGAGCTATGCCGGAACAGGCGCCGGACCACCAAACTCAGTAAACGCACAAACCACGATATATACTTATACAACATTTATTTAAAAACCACGATACATCAATATCATAGTTAGCTTGTCACCGACACCAAGTGACCTCCAAGCCAACATACACCTATACATACATGAGCAACCTTGCCTGTCATTGGTCATCACATGACCTCCATGGCAACACACAACATCTTGCACATTAACCACTTAACTTAATACAATAACGAACTTAACATGAATTACACAATTAACTAGCTACTCATATATCAACTCTACACATGCTTTACTAACTTAACCATCTTAAGTAATCTTTAAAAGACAGCAAAAGACCAAGGCTAGGTTCACACTGGAACCTCACTGCCCAACCACCACAAGCAAACCACAGAAGGTCAAACGCGACGGACACAAGCGTCGCCTTTCAAATCGCGATGACCTATCCAAACGCAATTCAAAGCCTTAACGTGATAGGGCCAGTGTCGCGACCATATCGCGATGGTCCGATACGTCACCTTCAGGCTCAACCGATCAAAACCAACAGTCAACATGCAAATCGCGACGGCATAACACGTCGCAATAAAGATCTGTAATACCCCATATAAGAATATGTTAAATGGACTAAATCAACAAACTACCAACAACTAGGACTAGTCATTTTCAGAGCTCGAGCAGGAAAAGAACTCTGAAGTTAGGCGTGCTCAATTGGGAGTAGTCCTAGGATGGGTGACCTTCCTGGGAAGTCTACCAACTAGTATGGTTGTTGGGCCAGTTTGTTGGTTGGGTCATTACAAATGGTATCAGAGCATTGTCCAGCCGGAAGTGCAGAAACTAAGTGCCAAACAGGGCAAAGTGCTACGCTATGGGAGCCACCTCTTGAGGCCATAATGGCGCAAGTGCTACATAGTGGGAACCACTTCTTGAGCCTGTGGGGGCCACCTCTAGAATCCTGCCTGCCTGGGATTTCATTGTGTGCTATATGTGAGCACGATGAGCACATCGCTTATATAAGAGGGGTAGATTGTAATACCCCATATAAGAATATGTTAAATGGACTAAATCACAAACTACCAACAACTCGGACTAGTCATTTTCAGAGCTCGAGCAGGAAAAGAACTCTAAAGTTAAGCGTGCTCAGTTGGGAGTAGTCCCAGGATGGGTGACCTTCTTGGAAGTCTATCAACTAGTATGGTTGTTGGGCCAGTTTGTTGGTTGGGTCATCGCAAGATCACACTAAACATTACTCTAAATCGTGACGGACCATACCATCGCGTTCAAGAAGAACGTGACAGGTCGAGTGGTCACGTCCAAACCATCGCCACAACACACCAAACAGAATTAGAAATGCGACAATGAATGGCATCACGTTTCTACCATGAACGAGGCAGTGCACCCTGTCGCGTTTCAGACACGACAGTGAGTTCAGCTCACAGGCCGAACCCACCTTCTTCACAAGAAAACCAACACATATTCAATACAAATACCAAGCTAAAGCATTAAACATAATATCCTTAATATGGCAAACCACCCACACATGCCTCCACCCTTTAAACCATTCAAAACATAGTAAACAAGAAGGAAGAAGGAAGTCTCCCTACCAACATAACAAGCCTGAAGAACGCGAAGAACACCTCGCCGCCGCGCGTGTCCACGCTCTGGACGCCATCCCCGCATGGAACCCGCGCCGCATGAACCACCAGGAAGCCGGAAATCACCTCAGGAGCTCCACAGCAGCTCCCCCTTTCGCCTGGACAGAGCTCCTCTACTCTGTCTAGGTGAAACGGAGCAATTAAAGCTCAGTTCAAAATCGTGACGTAGTCAGACATCGTGTTTAAGAGTTAAACGCGAAAACCCTAACTGTTGCCAATGGAAACCCAAAGCGCCACTAAACATGAAGGCGGTTCTGTGAATCGCGACAAGGTAGACCGTCGCGTTTCAAATCGCGACGACTTGCTCCGTCGCGTTCACAACCAGTGAACCAACGAGCTGTTTGGGCTAGAATCTTCGGCCCACAACGCCCACACAACACACGGAAACCTCGTCTAAGGCCTAATGACCACCTCTTGGTCAAGAGCACAACTCCAAAACCATTAAACAGGGATCCAGAAATATCGTGTCACTACACAGCGACTTGTGTGAGTTTGTGTTTGTCGCTTGTAGCGCTCTCGTGGTTGGGGGCTACGGACACCAGTAGACGTACTGGGCCCTAGCCAGTCATGTTTTTCAGTGCCTCACTTTAGGGAGCTCGGGCCGGAGTCCCTAAAGGTGTCAGGCATGGGCCTACGGTAGTGTGGTCCGCAGGTGTGGTGTTGGTTGGTCTCCACATTTTCTTGGCTTGTTGTGGTGGAGCGGCAGCTGGACCTTTCGTCTGTGGCTGCAAGGCTGAGAGGTAGTCTTGTGTGGTTTGTTCGGGTTAGTTGTTTGTGTCGAAAACTAGTCTTTGTGAGCCGAGTGTGGCATTTTCTACTCTAGCACGTACACTTGGACAAGGTTTGTCATTTATTTATTACAGGCTTGTTTCTGTTAATAGCTTGTGATAAATGTTATTTACAGCTTTAATAACATGCGTAGATAGTTCTATAAATTGTCTAGGGTAGCTTCCTGTTACTGCACTTTGTGAGCTTAACTTTGTACGGCTTTTGGGGGAGTTTCCCTACTGAGCCAGTGACTTGCGAGGCTCATCCCTACCCCTTTTAGGTGAGGGAGAGCAAGAGGCTTCCCACCCTTCATCTAATTCGGAGCCGCATCGCAGCGGAGTTGGGTCTACACCACCAGCAGTGTAATCTTTACTTTTTGTACACCTCGAGGTATGCCCCAGGTTGCTGTACTTTGTACTTGACTCTAGTTGAGAACTGGCTATGTATATTTCATGTAAATATTTGTGAGATGTGGAATCTTATATATATTGAGTTGTTTCCTTTATATATCTACGGACATGTAATTGATATCCCTTGCGAGGCTACAACTCGTTCGCGGGAGGCGGAGTTGGATCAAGCTCGTTATTAGGTTAACGGGTTTGAACGGCGAGGACCGCTACAAAGGCAAGGGTCCCTACCTCAAAACGAAGAGTCAACCCGTGTAAGGCCGTCTAATTTCCGTCGCATTATTTGCGAATTATGTGTGTATGTTTACGCTTGTGTATGTATGTACATAATTACGTAAGTATTAATTAGTATAATTAATGTATGTGTGTTTATATTAAACATAAATAATATATGTATTGCATGGTGATAGTATGTATACAATACCATATGTATATGCATGTACATAAGCTTGGTGGCATGGTTTTCTGCATGAATTAGGGTTCTGGCCGAAGGCCCTATTGGCGTCAACCCCAGGCGTTGAGCCAGTGTCAGCGTCCAGGCATGGACGCCAACACTATCTCCGGCGTCCAGCAATCTGGACGCCAACTTCTCTGGCCTGCATGCGCAGCAGAGCTGCTATCTTCTGAAACAAGGCATGGCAACCATTGGGGGATGTCCCCCAACGGCTCTGAGGGTGTCCCATCACCCTAGTGAGTGGGAGAAAGACCCTCTTTAGGTCTGAACCGAAATGGACTCTCCCATTCTTCTCATTCCATCCTTGCAAGAGGGGAGAAGAAGAAAGAAAAACCCTAGGTGAGCTGTGAGAAAAACCCATCTTTGGACCCCAAATCCGACCCCTGGAGGTTCATTTGGAGATCTTCTGCAACAAGGAGGAAGCTGAAGCATAGGGGAAGACTTCCCCATCATCCCCTCGGCGTGGAGATCACCCAGGAACTCGGAGGAAGGCGATCAAGAGGAAGTTCTGCAACTTTTGGACTGCCCAAGGAGGTCTTCACCAAGCCTCTAAATCCCTTAGAAGAATTCTTGAAAGGCAAGTGACCTATCTATGGGTCCCCGTATGAGTCTAGGAGGTTTTAATATTTTTATGGAATTTCTCTCGAGTCCTAGACCCTCCATTTCACCCAAATTTCAGAGCTCGGGTCTGTGGTTTCTGCACAGATCTGAGTAAACGGCAAGGTCACTGGACGCCCAGTTCCTCCTTGGCGTCCATCGACCAGGCGCTGACCCTGAGTCAGCGGCCAGAGACCGCCGTTGAGTTCTTCTGGACAGAACATGAGCTGTGTCCTCTTATACACTAATTTCGGTATGTTTTATGCGATGAGGATATATTGTACACCTTATACTCTCTGTATATTGTGCATTGTGGTGTGAATGGATGTGGTGTGATGGTAAATGTGGAAAATGATATCTTGTAACCATGTGAGCATGACTTGTAGACCATTTTGCAAAATCCATAATTCATGATTTAGATTAATGTGAATGCCTTGATTTCGGTTCAATCATGAAGATTGTGGTCAGCATGTGTGTTTGCAAATTTAGGAAACCTATCCATGTTTGTGCAATTTGTTAATAGTTTCGGTTCGATAAAATAGAAGTATGTAAAAAAATGATTCGTAGTGTTAAATCCATAGATGTATGAATTAGGGAAATTTTGTACTCTAATTTCATGCATATGTTGGTAGCTTATGGTTAAACAGCAAGTGGTAAATTGCATGATGTGCAAATTCCATGTTAACGTAAATTGTGAATAATGTGCTAATTAGGTGTTTGATTTTCTGTAAATCCTATTTAGCTCAGAAAAATCTGAAAAATTGAGGGTATGATTTGGAACCCGAAACAGTATGTGGTTAAAATTTCAGGTCACTTGGATCAGTAAATAAAAGTTAGTGTTTTTCATGCGAAATGTGATAATTCGCGCATATGATCGTAATGTGATTGGATTTGGTTTAAACCCGGATGATTAGTGTGGTTACTGTGTGTTAAACTCTTGAAATTCTGTAGTATCATGTTAGGAAAAAAAAACAGAATGTACATGTGAGTGAAAAGTGAATGAAATGAGATGAGTTATGTGTAAAACCAGTGTAAAACGGTAAATGCGTAAAAGTGTAAATGTGCCAATGTGATACTGCTTCCGAGAAGGCAGTGGAGCCGTATCAGGGAAAAGTCCCCCTGAGAAAGTTCATTGTGTTAAGTGACCCTAAGGGCATTAGGGGGAAATCCTGGAGGTGGACAAGTACCATGGTTAGGGTGGAGACTTGTTCTCCCGGTCTGCGCAGTCCAAGAGTCCACCATTGAATTGCCTAGATGGTGTCTAAGTGTTATGTGAATGTGTCCTTCTTTGGTGGTTTGGACTATGTGTCACGGCACCTAAAATATGTGTAAAGTGTATGTGACCATGTGTAAATGTGCAAGTGAATGTGAATGTGTATGTGTAAAGTGTAAACATGTGAAAAGAGGAAACTAGTGTAAAGAAAAATGTGAAATTCTAATGCGTAAATGTGTTATTGAAACCATGTGAGACTAAATCTGAAACCATGTGAATTCAGAAAATGTATGTTATCATTCTCATGTTTATGTGTGCAAAAGGTGTAGAACCCATGGTAGGGACATAAATGAACATATGTGTAAAATGACATGATGGATGGTTCATATGTGATGTTTTAAGTAACATTGTAGCTCTCATGTGTAGATTATAGTCTTTGAACCATGTGAAATCAGCAACCTAAAGCATGTGAAAAAGTTATGTATTTACTTAAGAACATGTGGAATCCATGCTAATTATGTTCCCCGTTCATGTATGTAAATTGTTCATGTTAAAAGCTCTCACGTTTTGATTAAAGTCTCATGAGTGAATTGAATAGAGACCATGTGATAGGTGAACTTTACTTTAGAAATCTGAAAGCATGAGTTATGTATAAAATTGTAGAACCATCATGATAGGTTGAAAACTTGAATGGACTAGCATGCTATGTGTTGCTAATTGTAATGAGCATGTAGAAACCACTAGGACTTGTACGTGTATATCATGCATAGTGTTACTTGCTGAGTCCCTGGACTCACTCCTTGCTTCGGCGTACAGGTAGAGTTGGTGACACAGTACCCTCGGAGGAGGCAGCAAAGACGGACTCCGAGCATGGAGACTAGCCAGTTTTTGAGTTCTTGTGATTGTGTACTTCATAGTATGTACTTGGACATTGTATTAGGATTATTATGAAAAGAATGTAATATGTGGACATTTTGTATTTCTATTTCAGCAATTTAATTTATGAGAATTTAGTTCCTTTTTGCAAATTGTAACTGCATGTATGTTTAATGTGGATGATGAATGAATGAATGGAGATAGTTCTCTTTACTTCCGCTACTCTGTTATATATATTCGCGTGTATCTCAGCTGTGTGTATCGTTTGGGTAAATGTCCCACTGTGGCAGCACTCGCTATACCGACGTGGGGCGGTATGACCGTACCGGTGTAGAGAGGGCCGTCACAACCCGTTGGGGTCTTTTCGTGTGTATGGACACCTCCTCTCTCCAAGCTTCACAGTCACGCCGTCCACGAGCCACGATCGTCCTCCTATAAGCCGGAGAAGACGTCATACGTCGAGGAGGGAAACACCACGCTGGAGAGGACACCACGCCGAGGTGAAAGGTACAACGTTCCCCACCCACACCCTCACAAACTCCCCCATGGAAGAATACACACAGAGGGGCCGGAGGAAGGGAGGAAGAAAAATGAAAGGGGAATAAGAGGGCTGGTCTACTAGCCATGCACAAATAGGCCATGGGCTTGAGAACGCGACAACTTACCCGTCGCGTTCACTTACTGAACGTGACGGCTAACCTGTCACTACCTCAAAGTCATGGTCAGACCTGACCAACGGAACCGCCACGTGTCATCCTCGCAGACCTGACACCATGAACGCGACACCTGACATGTCGCATTCACCTGTCAGCGCTTGACACTTGTCCCAAGTGTCCCGACAGCAAAATGACAAAACTGCATGTTGTAGTCAGAAGGGTGAACGCGATATGTCGTGTTCCCCGCCAGAACGCGACAACCATCCCGTCGCCTTCAGAAGGCGATGGCCCGATACGTCGCTACCTTCATCAGAAGGTGGCTGACCAATGAAAGGAGGATGTTACATAAATAGTAAATTAATACATACAAATAGTATAAGAATGCACACAAGTAGAACTATTTGTGTACATTCTTATACTATTTGTGTGCACTAATGTGCTATTTGTATGCACAAATATACTATTTTTGTACACTAATCAAGGTTCGTCGTACTGTCCAGATCGACCGTGCCGCATTCTCCGTGGGAAGGTACATAGCGTACCATTGAGGTACGGTGGAAAAATGGCTTGTTTGATTTATTTTTTTAGTTTTGTGACTTGGTTAATATTTAAAATGAGCAAACTTCAAAAGAAAATGAGTAAAATATAAGAACACCACATAAAGATGTTGAAAAATATAAATAATTTTATTTAGTCATTTAAGTCAACCCACCACAACTATTTAATATTCATCTAACATACATACAATCATGACACAATCATTTAGTGTTCATCTAATATTAAGGATATAATCATTAACTCTTACAAGGCAAATACAATACTCATATCGTCATCCTCACATTCATCATTTTTCTTTGAAAGGTTCAGCCTTCTTTTCTAATTATTCCCTTGGCCATATGCATGAAAAATTACAAATTAATATCATCTTCCTTAACATATAACTAAGAACATTTAACAAGTTCTTACCTAATCTTCCTCATCATGCTGAGCATATATGTCCACAAAACCCTCGTAGTAGGGGATATAACTTCTATAAAAAATATATTAATTTTAAAATATAAAATATCAAGAATTATTGATGCATCAATATTGAGATTAAGTCGACCTACTAATTTTTGGAAAAATTTTTACTTAATAAAAAAATAATTTAAAAAATTAAACTATAATTATTATAGTTTGTATCATCTCTTAATTAGTTTATGTTTAAAATTTTATCTCAATTAGACACCATTTAGACCCCTTAAGTGCATATAGGGTTTGTCGCGGTACGGCGAACCCTCTGTGCAGTTCAACGGGACGACATTTGGTTCTAAAAATAAAGTCAAATCGGAAGTCATCATATTTACTAGACAAATATACTGATTCTAAAAATATAAAATATCATGCGTTATTGATGCATAGATGTTGAGATTCAGTGGACCTAATAATTTTTTGGACAATTTTTACTTGACAAAAAAAATAATTTAAAAAATTAAACTAAAATTACTATAATTTGTATCATCTTTTAATTAGCTTATGTTTGAAATTTTATGTCAGTTAGACACTATTTAGATCCTTAAATGTAGAGATTAAGTCGATCTAATAATTTTTGGGACAATATTTACTTGACAAAAAATTAATTTAAAATTTTAAATTATAATTACTATAATTTGTATCATATCTTAATTAGTTTATGTTTAAACTTTCATCTCAATTAGACACTATTTAGACCCCTTAAGTGCCCACAAGGTTTGTCGCGGTATGGTGAACCCTATGTGCACTTCAACATGACGACATTTAGTTCTAAAAATAAAGTCAAATTCGAAGTCATCATAATTACTAAAAAATATATACTGATTCTAAAAATATAAAATATCAGGAATTATTGATGCATAGAGGTTGAGATTAAGTCGACCTAATAATTTTTTAGATAATTTTTACTTGACGAAAATTAATTTAAAAAATTAAACTATAATTACTATAATTTGTATCATCTCTTAATTAGCTTATGTGTAAAATTTCATCTCAATTAGACACTATTTAGACCCCTTCAGTGCACACAGGGTTTGTCGCGATACGACGAACCCTCTATGCACTCTAACGGGACGACATTTGGTTCCGAAAAATGAAGTCAAATATGAAGTCATCATAATTACTAAAAAGTGTACTGATTCTAAAAATATAAAATATCATGAGTTATTGATGCATAGATGTTGAGATTAAATCGACTTAATAATTTTTGGGACAATTTTTACTTGACAAAAAATAATTTAAAAAATTAAACTAAAATTATTATAATTTGTATCGTCTATTAATTATCTTATGTTTGAAATTCCATCTCAATTAGACATCATTATATCCCTTAGAAGTTGAGATTAAGTCGATCTAATGATTTTTGGATAATTTTTACTTGACGAAAAATGATTTAAAAAATTAAACTAAAATTACTATAAATTTTATCATCTCTTAATTAACTTATGTTTAAAATTTCATCTCAATTAGACACCATTTAGACCCCTTAAATATACCGGGTGTGAGAGAGAAAGTAAAAAAAAAAAACCGACGCGGTCTGGTGGACCGCCCAGTACCGCCTCGGACCGGGAACTAGACTGGACCGAGCCGCATGCCGGGGCGGCACGTGCCGGGTCGCCCGGTTGGGCAACCCGACCGTGCCTGGGCACCGCTCGCACCCAAGCACGGTGCGGTTCGACCGTACCGCAGCGGTACACCGCAGTACGACGAACCATGACACTAATATGCTATTTGTGTGTATTGCTTTAAGGTTAAAAAAAGCGGTGTATTAAATATATTTGGAGTTGTGCCCCTCCATATGTCGCACTATGAAGAT
Source organism: Colocasia esculenta (assembly GCA_014218235.1). Taxonomy (NCBI): domain Eukaryota; kingdom Viridiplantae; phylum Streptophyta; class Magnoliopsida; order Alismatales; family Araceae; genus Colocasia; species Colocasia esculenta. The sequence goes on along the minus strand of CM024763.1, from coordinate 59,136,520 downwards.
ACACAACCTCTCTACGTCAAACTATGTTCCCTACTAGTCGAGAGCATAATGTTACTCATGTTATAATGCCACACCCCTGTAAGGTCCCATTCATCATTTGTTCATTGCATGAAAATTAGTGGCAAATCAACTTTGGGCTCTCTAGAATAGTACCCCTGTTTAAAACAATTTCCCTTGTTTGAAACAAAAGTCCTGATGTAATCTTTATGGGACATATTGTTAATTAGATAAGTTATATTGAGATGTTTATATCGGATATAATTTATCCTTCTTTAGTCACAATTTTATTTTGATAACCCATTTTGTTATCTTCACTTTAATAATAATAGATATAAGGACAAGATTAAAATAAACTGGTGTGGACTCTCATGTAATACTGAAAAAATATACCGATCCTCATATACTTTCCTCTAATTATAATGTCCACATGGCCTCTTTCAATTTGATCATCTTGGAGATAGTAGAAAAATAATGAAATAATCTTCGCTGAGCCCTCCATCGTACCTCATCTTAGCAAGATGCTAACTTTTATCACCACCCAAGAACAGATATTGTGTCACGTCCTTAATTAGTTAACACCTATTTTATCTATGTTTTAGCTTATCTAGGTTTTCAAAGTGATATAAAACTTATCACCAGTGATAACCGGCGGCTAAATCCCTTCATGTAGATATCAGAGCTCCCCTATGGGTTTTGAAATACCTCTATCCCTCTTTAAAACAATTTCCCTTTATCACTGATGACATGCCCAAAATTTATATGCTTTCTAAACTCAAATTCTTCCGTCCTTCACATAATATTCTTTCTTGTATGTGGTATATATTGATATGATGAGTACTGTGGTGGCTATTTTCCGCCACCTAGGCCCATCATGTCAAAGCCAATTAACTCCGTCCCATCCGATAGTGGGTTCCTCGTGCGATCCACGCCTTCGTACGGAGCAGATGAAAGGAGACCCATGCACTGGTCATCCTTTCAAAGGAATGCCGAGCTCGTCAGCAGACAGTTCCCGAGCACGGACCTCAATCTCGCTGCTCGGAATAGCCCTGGATGTCGCCGAATAGCACGTTCGACCCCCGCGTGGGTCACCTGCTCGGAAGGGTCACCAGAGGCCACCGAGCTGACTCCCCAGCTTACGCTGCGGTTATAACCACCCCAGGTCACGCGCTCCATCATCAAGAGACACGATCTGCCTGGAATCCCAGCGGTCACCTGAGCGCATAACCCCCCCGTTATGCGCACCCATCAAGGCGCCTTCTCAGGCACGATCCACCAACGTTATGCACATTGGCCTTGACACCGACGTCTATAAAAGCACAGGTATAGTACATGCAGCGGTACGTTCTCTTCCTCACGCGAACACGCTCTCATACTCCGAAAACCCCCTGCCTCGCAAGTTCTCCACTGACTTAGGCATCGGAGGGTTTCCCCGGTCTTCACCGGGCCCCACTGATCCTCTTCTGGTTTTGCAGGTCTTCGTCCTCACCGGCGATCGTTTCCCTTTCTTTCTAGTGGAGGCCGTTGGCTCCGGCCCAAACAGGATCATACCACCACAAGTACATTATTTATAATATCTATGTCTTGTCATTTCTAGAAATCCTAATTATATTTACATACTACACCTAACACTTGCTACGCAATTTTATGGTTCGCCATATCGCACAGATCAATTGTACCGCATTCTCTATGACACAGTACGTATTATGTACCACTAAGATACGGTGGAAAAGAGGTCTGTTTGATTTTTTTTATTTTATGACTTGATCAATATATAAAATGAGTAAATTTTAAAAAAAATGAGCAAAACATAAGAACATCACATAGAGATGTTGAAAAATATAAGAAATTTTATTGAGTCATTCAAATCAACCCAACACAATCATCTAGTATTATGATCTATATCATCTTGAGTATATGAAATGGATGCCAATTAAAACTCATATTTTTTAGCTATACGGAATTTGCATCCCTCTATCATCAAAAATATTTTGCAAGGAGGGGCATTCTTCTTATAAAGCATTCACAATAAATTTCTCAATAGAGATCCTACAATTAAGTTGGAGAGTTAATATGACATCATCTAAGGACTTCAATTCTCGTTGGAGAAAAGTCTACCACACTGTAAGAAAAATCAGAATTATTGATAGAATTTTTTGACGGATCAATATCCATATCAAGAAATCTATTGGGATTCAATAGACTGCTAGACCATATAGATTCATAATTTAATATTATTATATAGACTAGATGGTACTATATCATACTGCAATGATTTGAGTCGGTCAGCGTCACCTCTATTACCACCACCATCACCAACTTTAATGTGATTATTATATAATATTATAATATGACCGATGTATTTTATTAAGTCAACACCAAGAATATAAAAATAGAAATAAAACTCTAATATCCCAAAATTTATAATAAAATAATTCTATGATACTAAAAAATAAATAAAAAAAGATAGTAAATTATATGTAAGACATGACTATTTACATAAAAACATAATTATCTTTAATTTTAGAATATTTTTATATTGTTAATATAATTATAATATTATATTTGATTAATATACGCACTTTAAGAAGACGTCATCCGATTCTAAAAATAAAATCAAATTTGAAGTCATCATAATTATCAAAAAATATAAATTTATTTTAAAAATATAAATATTATGAATTATTGATGCATAGATATTGAGATTAAGTCGACCTAATTATTTTTGAGATAATTTTTCCTTGATGGAAAATTAATTTGAAAAATTAAATTAAAATCACTATAATTTATATCATCTTTTAATTAGTTTATATTTAAAATTTTATCTCAATGAAACATCATTTAGGTAAATCGTGTCACATGTTGGTACAATTTTCAATTACATGTATCTCAATAGGATGTCACCAATTTTGCTAACAATATTAAATTTGAAACTATTATAATTATCAAAAAAATATGTTGATTAAAAAAATATAATTTTTTAAAACTTTTGAGATACAGATATCGAGATTAATTCAATTTATTAATTTTTAGAATAACTTTTATTTGACAAAATTGTATTTAAAAAAAATAAACTAAAATTATCAAAAAATATATCACCTTCTAATTAACTTGTGTTCAAATTTTTATTTTAATTAGATATTATTTAAGTACCAAATTAGAAGATCAAATAAATTTACATTAATTAAAACTCATTTATCAACTTATATCAAACCGACAGGTACCTGAGCTCGGGGGGGGCCAAGAACGGTTCGGTGCCGCATACCTACTCTCCGTCTTTCGTTTCCCTGGTTTAAAATGCGGTGGGTGATCTTATTCTTTTGACCGGACCGACCAGCATGCCAATAATGACAAAGGTGACGTTTTTTTATTAGGAAGAACAGTAACAATAACCTGCTTATACGATACAATTACAGAAGTACCGCTCTTGAATATATAAACAATATTTTTCAATGGAGAAATATCCCAATACTTAACTTTCATGAAGAAGTGCACAACACCACCCATTAGTGTGATTCTTTTTACACCAACGACATCAGCAATATCTCTCAAGTATTTTTCATGCAGTGCAATATTTATGTATATATATACTTTGTCAAAAAAAATTATTTATGTATTTAGCACACGGTTGTCCAAACCGCTGAGTCATGGCACGGTTGTCCAAACCGCCGAGTCATGGCACGGTCGGGTCACCTCAATGGGTGACCCGGGCGTGCCGCAACGGCACGTCGCGGTATGCCACGGACCTACGGTCCGGTCTGTGGCAGTCCTTTTTTTTTTCTTTAACTTTCTCTCTCACATTCGGTGTATCTAAGGGGTTTAAATAGTGTCTAATTAACATGAAATTTTAAACATAAGCTAATTAAAAGATGATATAAATTTTAGCTTATTTTCTAAATTAATTTTTTGTCAACTAAAAATTATCTAAAAAATCATTAAATCGACTTAATCTCAACGTCTAAGGGAATTAAATGGTGTCTAATTGAGATGAAATTTCAAACATAAGTTAATTAAGAGATGATACAAATTATAGTAATTTTAGTTTAATTTTTTAAATTATTTTTTTATCAAGTAAAAATTATCCTAAAAATCATTAGGTCGACTTAATTAATCTCAACATCTATGTATCAATAACTCTTGATATTTATATTTTTAAAATCAGTACATTTTCCTAGTAATTATGATGACTTCATATTTGATTTTATTTTCGGAACCAAATGTCGTCCCGTTAAAGTGCACAGAGGGTTCGCCGTACCGCGACGAATCTTGTGTGCACTTAAGGGGTCTAAATGGTGTCTAATTGAGATGAAATTTCAAGCATAATCTAAGTAAGAGATGATACAAATTATTATAGTATTTATAGTTTGATTTTTTAAATTAATTTTTTGTCAAATAAAATTTGTCTCAAAAATTATTAGGTCGACTTAATCTCAACATCTATGCATCAATAATTCTTGATATTATATATTTTTAGAATCATTATATTTTTTAGTAATTATGATGACTTCAATTTTGACTTCATTTTTGGAACAGAATGTCGTCCCGTTGAAGTGCACACAATCAAAGATAGTACCAGAATTATGTTAATAATATAAAAATATTCTAAAATAAAAAATATATTATGTTTTTTATAAGTGATCATGTCTGACGTATAATTTACTATCTCTTTTAATTTATTAGTGTCATATTAATTTTTTATTATATATCTTTTAATTTATTAGTGTCATATTAATATTTTATTATAAATTTTAAGACGTTATAATTTTATTTTTGTTTTCGGATTCTTGGTGTTGATCTAATGGAATATATTGGTCATATCATGAACAACTTTCATGAAGAGCTCAAAGACTGGATCACCCTCGTTTAGGCTGTAGAGAGGCCACACTCACTGTTAGTTTGGATCGCGATATGAGAGAGAATGTCAAAAATAATCCACTGTATCTTTAAGCACAAACCTTCATTTTATGTTATTATAGTTGGAGCTCGTAGAGAAAGAAGTGGGGAACAACTTTCATGAAGAAGTCTCGAAGAGATATGATCTCGTTTGAGATGTGGAAGGCATGATAATACTGTATATGTAGATCATGATATGAGAGAGAATGTGAAGAATAATCTGCTATAACTTTGGGCACAGACCACCAATTGAGGTGATTTCACTTCGAGGACGAAGTTGAAGAAGAATAGAACAACTTTGATGAAGACCTCGTGAGTATGTCAGCCTCTTTTCAAGCTGCAGAAGGCGTGATATTCCTGATAGTTTTAGAGAATATGAGAGAGTAATGGTGCATACATGAGAAGAGATGGAAAGTCTATCTTGAGTTTGGATGAAGAGTCTTATTTTGAAGCTTGCTCATTTTAAATATTCATCAAGTCACAAAACTAAAAAAAAATAAAAATCAAACAAGTTATTTTTCTACCGGATCTTAACGGTACGGTACGGTACGATACGATACCGTACTGTGCCATGAAAAATACGACATGGTCTATCTGAACGATACGGTGAACCTTGATTTAGCATAGTTATCTTTACAAAAATCATCTTTCAGTATCGTAGACGGTAAAAAATTCCTCTTTTCACTAGCTCCGTATCATTTTTTATGGTTGTACTTGTACATGCATAAGATTCATTGTCGTCTATTATTTTAAAGTAAAGAGGATTTTATTAAAATAATTTAATTATAATAAATATTTATTTAAATATATTCAATATAAAAATATATACAAATATATATATATATATATATATATATATATATATATATATATATATTGCCATGTGTGCAAACTTGTCCTATTCTCTCTATTTTTTTCTTTTTTTATACCACGTCACTGTCCTCCAATAATTTGAGAGAGAGAGTCACTCACCTGCACCCCCGATAGTATCCACTTGTTGCGGTGATGACCCACCCTCGTTTGTGGTGGCCAACTGGCCATCACCATGCTGCGGACATAAATGTGTGTGTGTGTGTGTGAGGGAGAGAGAGAGAGAGAGAGAGAGAAGAGGAAGCAACAAAGGACAAAGAAAGAGAGCATAGCGCAAGAGAGAAAGCATCGAGTGAGAGAGAGAAAGTAGGGGGAGAAAGACTATGTGCAAAAGAGAGAGAGGCAACGTACAGATGTTATGACTAGATAATTTATATAAATAATTAAAATTATTTTTATATATTTAGATATCAAATAATATTTCTAAAAATATTAATTAATGACATGTTTGTTGTAATAAGTAAAATAAATATTTAACTTTATAGATAATATGACAAATTATTTTTTTAAAAAGTACTGTAATAAAGAGATCATTACTTGTAATAAGAAATAACATTTACTATAATTGTAATAGGAAATCACATTTCAATGGCCTACAGGCTGCAACATCAGATCCCTAACATGTTCTTATTTCTGAGATTGGATCATGTGCATCTACCAACAGAAACTGAAACTCGATAAGTTAATATCTTCCTTTTTATCTTCTATTAAATTTCAAAGTTAAAAATAATATGTAACAATGGTCGCGACGTGCTTATAAAGATTTTCAAGAAATGATGTTATTAGCTTTACTTGAAAAAGTTTGCGATGATGTTGATTATTGTAATGATTGCAATTTGCATCAAATGTTACTCTTAATTTTCAATATAAATAATTGTTCTCTAGTTGGATCTTGTTCGGTCTGGTGATCGGGCAGAATGTGCTTGCGTAAGAGCTCATGATATCCCCACCCCCCCCCCCCCCAAAAAAAAAAAAAGGCAATGCTAATTCTTAATTCTTCCTGCCCAAACAAATTTGAGAAGCTGTCAAGCGTCCATCTTTATCATCTCCATTTTGTCTACCTACGTGAGGAGATTAATAGAAATTCTTAGATGTTGAACTTAGTGGTTTAACGAAACTTTAAACGAATTTGACCATTAACTCCATTTGTCTATCCTTGTGAGGAGATTAACTGAAACGCAAAAATTCTTAGACCTTGAAACTAGTAGTTTTAACAATCAGCTAAGGGAAAATTTCCCAAGTATAAAATACGTATCAAAGCATCTTGTAAAATAAAAGATATTGACCGTAGATAAATTTCAGTGTCCCCTCTATGCGCCTTCACTTTAAGATGTTACAGCATATCAATCAGGAAATGCTCAGTTGCCAAAATGGTGTCTCACATTCAAAAGCCAAAATGATTAAAAGGAGAATGATTTTCTTGAAATCCCAGCCCTAATAAAAAGGGAGTGAAAAATTGGAAGGCATAGTTGGCACTTGGTATCTGGGAATGGCTAGCTAGGAATTTGAGTTGCCAATTGCTATAGGTATGTGGGTTCAAGATTTGTCATCTTTTTATAGTACCTTTAATAGAGCCAAGTAATGCAGTTTGGGTTGCCCTATAAATACACATAAGGTTTTGTAGGAGATGTTTCCCGCTGTTCGGTACCGAACCGAGCAAGTTCTCACTTGAGAGTTGAGAACGAATGATTGTCGGTGCGGACGGATGTCTGCAAGACTAGAAATGGTCAAAGGAATCCGGTTGAAGAACCGGGAGAACCCTTCCAAAGTCAAGAAAGACTGTTGCTAGGCTAGGAAGAGAAAGTTCTTTTAGTGTGTGGTGTCGCACGTAGGCGATTGTGGGATGATTCCATGTACCTTTACATGAAGGTTACTTGTTCTTTTATATAGGTAGGGGACCTGAAGGGTCTGAGCGCGTCCTTCTCCAATGATGTCTAGAGGGATACGACAGTTGTATTCCCAAGATGGGGGCTGTCTGTTTGAGACGCCCATTGGGACCTCGCATCGAGGTTGCTCCAGGTTGTGGGGAGACGTGTCGTGTCGTCCCATTAACTGCTATCGGAAAGCCAAAGGCCGCATGGCATTGTAGGCCATAGTGGTACCGAACAGGACCCCGTGGATCAGCTTGGCGTGACTGCCCCGTGTTCGGTGACCTATTAGGGAATCATGGAGGATCCGATCGTGAGCCCGGAGGCTTGTTCTGTGAGGTTATGGGTCTTCTTCTGAACAGAAATGCTCGGCGACTCAATCCTGTTCGGATAGATTCGGAGGTGTCCGAAGACCAGACTTCTTCTTGGACATGTGGAGACTGGGACGTGTTCAGAAGTTTTGAGTTGTTTCCGAGAACACGTGGCGAAATAGTCATCGCTCTACTATCTTACTGAGTCATGATGGGCCTATAGATGTAAGAGACTAGAAATAGCCTTCACAGTTTGTTTTTTTTAGATAAGTTGATTTTTAGGGATGGAGAAAGTGAGGACGGGATGTTGGTTCGAATCCACGCCCTTTCATTTCACCACCCCCCCCCCCCCCTCTTTTTTTTTTGTTTTGGGAGGAGGGGAAAGATCTAATGAATAAGAGTAAATTAATTAATAGTCTCTGACTGAAATAAGAAAAGTCCTTACTGTAACAAAATTTAACGTATATTGTAATAAGAGATAATACTTATTGTAATAAGTTGTAACTTTATTAGGGACTAGAAAATAAGTTAAATATCTAATAAAGACTTTTAATTAATTTACCCAATAAATAATAGATCTCTTTGCCCTCTTCTTAATTTGGAAAAAAATAAAATAGAAAGGGTAAACTAATTATAGACAAAAGCAAGACACAAATTAATTAGTGACATGATATTACCAGCTTAAATAAAGTAAACTTATCTTGCTTATCAATAGATAGAAATGATTTATGTGATAAAAATCAAATATATTGTATCCTTTAAAATGCATAACTTAAAAGAAATAACGAACAAGTTTCACTTCGATGAAAAAGATAGTAAAAGACCTTTAAAATGTTGTTATAGAGGGTAAAGGAAAAGTGCGACACGGGTTGGACCAATCCATGCCCCTATGCTAGATTTGTAGTTTTGGAGTAAGTGTGTAGATAAAGGTCAATGAGAAGAAGCTTTATTTATCAGACAAGTAGGAAAATGTAATCTACACTTCATATTGTCCCAATTGATGCGTAGCTCAAGTGTTCGACGAAAAGTCGGAGAAGCATATGGGGAGCACAGGACAGTGTCTGCAGCTATCTGATTATCCAATCTCCAAAGCCAGAATGGAGGAACAGAAACTTCCTTTTGCAGAGGGAAAGACCATATATAGGCAACGACCCTGCTTCAAAAGGTTAAAGCGCATCACAAAAGGGAGTGGGGAAATCTGGGGAATAAGGTATCAAAGAACTGAAAGAAATGGACAAGTCAGTTTGAGGAATGACGTGTATGGCCCGTTCTCCAGATAAATCTCAGATACATAGTTATAATCATGACCAGAGAAGAGTGAAGACTGTAATTAAGAAATCAATCTCTGGGACGTTGATTAGTTTTTACTGGGAGCAGATCATCTAGTACAGGCCAGCCAAAGTTTGTGATCATGGCTAACACATGAACAAGCAGATCAAAAAGAAAATTTTATAAGCAAAACATATAATTCGACTTCGATTAGTATTTAGTGCTTCATTTGTGTTGCTCCATCACTGTGTACCAGAGGCAGGGATATGGTCAAAGATTGCTGAGATTCTCCAGCTTAGAACAGGATTATGTTGCACACATGAACTATTGCAATCAGGGCACAAGCCTTACCCTGGGTACTAATGGCAGAACGAGGAAGAAAACTATGATATATCTAAAATAATCTCCAACGAATACACAGAAAGATAGTAATAAACACAAACTACTGGAAAAATCTAATTTTTGGTACATGGTGCAGGGTGTCTCTCTGCAAACGTCAAGGAAGCTGGCTGTTCTTGGAAGTGGGGATGTCCTCTTCCATGACACAATCAAGAGACAAAGGGTCCGTTTGTTTACCCGGAAAATTTGGGTTAGAAAATAGTTTTTGGAAAAATTTTTGTTTTTAGATCATTTGGTACCATTGTAAAATAAAATCTGAAAAATAATTTCACAGAAAACCGGGATTTTGGCATCCGCGGTAGCCGTTTTCTGCTGCGCGCGGATGCTTCTGCTGCAATAGTTTTAGGCGCACTATTCATCTAAGTTATATTTTAATTTTTTTCCACTTATTTAGGTAGTCTTTGTTAAATTTAATTATTTTTCATTAGTTATTTTATTTTTTACTTTTTTATTAAAATATCTGTAAAATATTAATCATTCAAATTATGTTTTTATTTTATTTCTCCTACTTTAAATTATATTGTCAAAGTTACTTATTTTTCATTAGTTATTAATTTTTTTTATTTTTTAAAAATATTAAAATTAAAAATTAAAAATTTTGATGAATAGTGTTAATACACAAGGAGTATATGACTCTCTCATTTGAGTAGATCATAAGATCTCATACTCCTCCATGCAACTTTATATTTTCCTAACAACCAAATAGATAATTACATTTTCGTTTTCACGTAAAAGTTTTTTCGTGGAAAACTATTTCCTCTAAAACTATTTTACATGCAACCAAATGGACCCAAAGTGGCTCTGCAACTCCATACATGATGGCTAATCACTTTCGAGGGAAGACGGTGAAATAAGATTGGATGGCCGTGAAAAATAGGAAAACAATTCCAGCAAGCAGGGAAATAATGCTCCATGGGTTGCTAAAATATGTGATCTTCAAGCTGGCTCGCCACTTATGGTGAGGAACATCAAAGTATGCGTTTAGATCACTGAACAGAGAAGCATTGGAGTGCTTCTCGTAGTTGAGATGTGTCCCTTTGCACAACGTGTTAAACATCTTAGCCACCTCCTCGTCGCTACCCAGCTTACTCTCGATTATTTCGTACTTCTTGAGTATGGCAACGTCGATCTCTGTGTCGATGATGTTATCCATGAAGACGGCATAGCTCGTGAAGTAGCTTCCGACTTGGGGGCAGCACTGCTCGAGGGCTATTAAGTTGCGGAGCTCTGAACTGGTCGACTCCTGAACCCGCAAGACCGGGACTTCCAATATCCCCCCTGCGAAAGACACCTTGACAAAGGAACCCACCTTGTTGTTCTTCTTAAACTTGATTCCGGCTGTTAGAAGGTGTGTTGCGGAAGGGATCGATCATCCTCGGCACCTTTGATTTCTTAGTGGGGCAGCAGTACCGATGCCACTTGTGGATCTTTAACAGGTAGAATAGAGCAAGGAACACAAATAGGATGGAGTTGATTGGGTTCTTGAAGGGGTAAAGAAGAAGATGACAGGAGGAGCAACGACGAGACTTGTTTGGGACGTGACTTGGATCCAGACAGAGGTGGTGCAGGTGAAGGAGATGGTGGACATGATCTGCCTGTGGATGCTTCTCTCTGGGTAGTTTAACGCCGAGGAATGCTAGAGTGATCTCTATAAGAGTGAGAGGGGTTGTACGCGTACCTACGAAGGGGATTGTGCATTGCTCAAACAGTCTCACCAGTACGAAGAACGACATCTGGTTCTCCAACAGCATCAGGTCCCTTCTCAAATGGGAGAAACCCCACCTCACCCCCGACAATTGGGAGTTTTGTCTTGTTTCCTTGAAGATTCTCTTGACGAAATACTCAATGATGAAGCAACCATCGAGGACAAGCATCTTCACAAACTCCTTCTCTCCGAAGTTGACCTTCTCGGCATATTGCCTCCGAGCTTGGGGCTCGCACTCGCGGACCACCCTGATGTAGTTGCTGATGTTGTTTTCCGCACATCGACTGAGGAGCTTTTTCAGGTACATCAGCTTGATTTGCTCCATGGGAAGCAAGCTTTCCTCGCCGTGGTGGAAGGGGCCGATGGAGACGAGCTTGGGTCCGTAGGCGTCGTCTTCTTGCGCCCTGATGGAGGGGTGAACCCTCCAGATCCACGGTTGTTGTTCCTCTTCCGGCACCTCCGCCATCTCCTTCAAGATCTCAGCTCCCACGGATTTAGAGATGGCATTCACAAGAGGTACAGACGGGCTGTCAGGACTGCCACTGTTCTCCCCTCCGATGGTTCCCACAGCTCTCTGCACCTGAGGCACGGGCAAAGCTACCGCCGGGGTCAGCTCAACCCCAACGTCTCTGCCAAGCATTGTGCTCACCTCCAGGATGACATCCTCGCCTTTCTGTGAGCCATGGCCGGCCGACTCAGCCCCCGCTAGTGGTTCCGCTGTTCTGAGTGCCGCGAAGGCCGTCGCCGTCGTCTCTGGTCTGGGGCTATCCGCCGGTGAAGCCATCTGGTTGGAGGCTGCGCTACTTCGGCGGCGAGGGTTCACCCCTTCTCCAAACTGTGGAGGCTATGTGCTGTGGGTAGGGACGAGAAGGTTAGGCAGGGACTCGGTTTGGTCGTCTCGTTCCAGGTTCCTCCATTGTTTATGGTCAAGTCCACCTCGTCTTGTCCATTTTCTTGTTCTCTTTAGAGTTCTCCACTTTATTTAATTGCAACGGGCATTTATTGGGCAGTATCCAGCTTAAAAATAAATGATGCTTAGATCATATATATATATATATATATATATATAATATATATATAGTCATTGAATTCTGGAGACGAGATGATGTGGGTGGTCGTCTTTTCGATCGCCCTTCCCAGTTCCTACCACACACACAATTGAACCAAATCGAACTCGAACATAAATTGAACCAAATCGGACTCATTTGGGATTTACTTATTTGGGTTTGTTTTAAGTAAAGTCTTAATTATAACGTGTGTTGCAAGCACTACTCTGTGGTTTCTTGACTGAAACATCTACATCTTGAACTCAGCTGAATTGGATTGGTTTGACTTAGTTTTTTGGATCCACCCAAAAGTAAACATGATTTGGTTTGGCTCAAATCTATTTTCGAGCCAATCCAAATCAAAGGAATTTGATTTCAACATGAACTAAACCATTTAGCTGCTGTTTGGTATCGGGATAAGAAAATTCTATCCTAAAACTTAGGTTTGGTATCACCAAAATTTTGGTGATATCCTGTGATAAATTATCTTGAGATATCACTGTAAATAAGGATATCATTAGGGATAGATCATTTCCACTTTTTGTGGGAATGATGTATCCCTCCGCGTATCCCCCTCTTTTCTCCCCTCTCCCACCCCCTCGCCCCCCATTCGCCCCCGAGGCCCCTTCGTGTCCTAAACCCTCCGACACGGCCTTCTTCCTCTCCGGCTGTTCATTGGCGCTGTCTTCGCTTGTCGTTGCTGTCGTCTTGTCTCTCCGCTTGGTCGATGTTGTCTAGTGAGTCTCCACATCTGCCCATTCCTCTCCTCCTCCTCCTCCTCCTCCTCAGAGCTCTCATCCTTCGACGATGAAGAGCCGTCCTCCTCGGAACCCATCCTCCTCCTCTTTCTACCACCTTGGAGGGGTATCATGCTGATGTGTCGGCTGAGGTAGGGCTCCCAGCTAAGCGTGTTCTTCGCACAAGCAGAGCTGCCAATTTTCCTCCAAGGCCGAATCATTTGGCTGAAAATGTGGACAGGCTAGGAAGGTACCAACGTCAGTGGTGTTCGTCTGCTTCGGCAGCTGGCACAACTTCAGTAGCGCGCAGCTACGCGAGATGGCACTGGGGCTGGAGGCCTCGGGCATCCCCTTCCTCCTGGCCTCCTCGAAACAATGGAGGAGGGGGCAGGTGAAGTGGCACATGGTGACCACCTCATTTGTTTGGGGTCAGACCTTCACATACCTGTCAAGTAGATCTGTTTATCCCATCTTTAGTAATTTTGTCATTTTCTCTTCTTGTCCCTGATAGCTTACTAACCAGCTTTTCATTTTGCTCCACTACGTTTGCATAAAATTCTTTCATAAGCTCTGGTTAGGCCACTTATGAGAATTTATAAAATTTTCTCATCTTAATTGCTTCCAGTAGCCCTACTAGGTTGATTCCCTTCTTTCGTAAGCTATGTCTCTTAATTTCATTTGTTGTCATTTTCTCCAATTAGGCGTTGTCTACTCCATGCATATAACCCTTGTTGTTTTTTTTTTTTGTTTTGTTGTTCTGGCTGCTTCAAAAGGATGCCCTCACGATTGAAATAAATGTTCATTTTGTTGTCTTTCATATCCCTGAGATGCTTGGATTAGTGCTTGGTGACCTGGAACTTGTGCACTCACCATGTCGTGTTTCTGTAGCCTTTGGCAAAGATGGAGATACATTTTTTTAGCATGCATGATTTATTAGATATTGTCCTATTTTATTGCACACTTCAGAGGTCATGGATTCATCAAAGAGTAGGGTTTCAAATTGGTGTAACGATGCAAATCGTGTTTTAGCTTATTTACTTGCTGAACAACGTGTTAGGAAAGATGGTTTTACTAATGGAACTTTCACAAAACTAGCATGGAGAACAGTGCATGAGAAGTTCAATCAAATGTACCAAGTAGGGTATACCCTAGCAAATTTAAAAAATCGTCTTAAGAATTTGAAGAGACTTTACAGTCTCTATAGGAATTAAAAAATAGATCTGGTTGGGGTTGGGATGACAACAATCATCTACCAATCCTGGAACAGCTGATGTGTGGAATGTACTAATTGCGGTATGTATATTGTTTTCTTATAACATCCTTTTAAAAATAATTCCCAATATTTTTTATAACATTCTATGTTTCCCCTTTCAGAGTAAGAACGAGTACACTCATATTCGAGGCAAACCATTTCTCATATGAGAACAAATGGACCTTATTGGTTCCAGCAACATGGCTAATGGACATCTTGCAAGTAGTTTTATGGATCAGGAAGATAGTCATCCTCCATCCAATCTTATCAACAAGATGTTGGTGATGATTATGAGATAGATTTAGATCTGAACATGAGTGGGATAGGTCTTGAGGATGATGCACTAAACTCTATCACTCAACAACCACATGTACAAACAAATGATGTTAATGATGAGGCAACTTCACACTCAAAGGACATACCGTGTGCATCGACTAGTAGCCGCAAACGTAAATGCAACTCACAAGTCAATGTTGAAGTCTTTGACAGGTATTAGAGTTGGGTGAAGAGAGACTCAAACTTACCAGAGAATTAGTGAGAGAACCAACGTAGGACAATACCACCACAAGTTGATGTTGCATTGCAAAGTTGGTAAAGGTGGAGGGGATACCCCAACATTATCTTTACAAGGCTATAATCTGTTGAAGGACAATGATGGACAGATGCATCTTTCTTGCTTTACTCAATGAAATGAGACTAGGATGGATATGGTCCCGCCTTGAGTGATTATGATATCATTATTTACTTTCACTGTCATTATATTATTGTAGTGATGTTATATGATTATGCTTTGTTCACTTGTTCACTGTGCTTTTGCATGTTTATGTGTTATACTGATGTCATATATTTTTCTTCTATATTATGCATTTATACATGCTTGGTTGCGTAGGTAGACTTGAAATGACTTCTTCTCCTTCTGCCACCTCTTTTGATCTGGTGAAGTTTATTTTGGAGGAAGAGGAATATTGAGATGAAGTTGAACATACAATATTAGTCCACATGAAACCACCTAAAACACCTATTTGTAAACAACCAATGCACACAGATCAAGGGAGAGGGCATAGGTGGGTGAATGAGGTTATATCTGGGCATGTTGCCCGTTCCTACTCTTGCTTTCGTGTACATCCTACTCTCTTCATTAGGTTAAGAGATGACTTGGTTCAGAGGGGTGTGCTGGAGGATACAAAGAATATGTCTTCATATGAATAGTTGGCTATCTTTTTTATAGAGGTAGGCCATGGCATTGGTAATAGAATGCTGAGAGAATGGTTTCAACATTCTGGGGAGACTATAAGTCGTCATTTCAATGCCATTCTCAAGGCAATTTTGTCACTTCGGAATGACTACATGAAATTACCTGACAATGATGTGGGAGTCTACGCGAAGATTTGTAGTGACCCAAAGTTCTACCATCCGGTAAATTAAGTAATTATTCCTGTATAATATTGAATGACATCACTATGTAGTAAGAACTAATTAACATTGTTTTAGAATGCATTGGGTGTAATTGATGGCATGCACATACCTGTGAAGGTTGCTAGAGATGAGCAAAGTCCTTGGCGTTGTTATAAAGGTTGGACATCCCATAATGTAATGGCGTGTGTGAATTTTGACTTGCTATTTTTATATGTTGTCGTTGGATGGGAAGGATCTGCTTCTGATATGAAGGTTTTGACATGGAGCATTGACAATGGTAGTTTTGGTTGTTATGAAAGTAGGATCAATTTCTATGACTTAATTATTATTAATATTTGTGTTTACATTTAGTTTTTCCTAAAGGATATTCATGTACTGGAATATAGGCAAGTTTTATCTCGTCGACGGTGGCTATGCAAACACTCGCCAATTCTTAGCACCATATCGTGGATATCGCTACCATCTTTCGACATATGAGATAGGGAGGTCAAGAGTTTCATATCGAGATTGAAAGGATATTTTCAATCATAGACATGCCCAGTTAAGGAACGTTGTTGAACTAGCATTTGGTGTGTTAAAGGCTAGATTTTCTATACTCACAAAACAACGAAATTACCCTATCGAGACACAAGTTAAAATTGCCATGGCATGTTTTCTCCTTCACAATTTCATCAAGAGATAACAGGGAAATAATTACATATTTCGAAGAGTAATGGTGAATCTGGTGAGTGTGGTTGACCATGATGATGGGGATGGAATTATTCTTCGTGGTACTGACACTGTGCGAGGAGAGAGCTTAAGAGGTGGCATTGTAACTCGGCTTTGGGCTAGACACAATAGAAGAGGGTAATTCCTTTTTATACTTGTTTCTATACACATTTTACATTGACGAATAAAAGGATTAGGCATAATTTAATTGCTTGTTTTTTTTGACATGCAGGCGAGGAGAGCAGGAGGTGGAAAGTAAGTAGTGAATTATGTGTGTCCATTTAGTATGTTGTTTGATGAATGCTCTACCATTGTGGAATGATATGAGGCCTTGTATTTTGCAACTAAAACCATGATGTTTGATATTAAAGAAGGGAACATTCTGAAATTTTTGTTGCATTTATGTGGTTAATTTTTTGTTGCATTTAACTGTTTGGCCTTTGGTGTCCATTTCTGCTTCTAAAATAGAAATGTGTAGGTGACAATGCCATATCTATCTTTCATATCCCTGACATGTTGAAGCCCGTTAAATATTTCATTCAAATGGTTAGCTACTGAAGTTAGTTGCCACCTGCAGAGGTTTTCCTGGTGAAGTGCTCTATCTTTATTGGTAAAGATCACCTTATACTTAGCATGTCTAGCACTATAAATATCAGTTGTTTCCAAGTCCTTTACTTCAATTTCTTAAACATAAGTTCTTGAACAACTATGTCTTGAGACCTACTCTTGACCATTTTATGTACTACTATTTTGTCATCACATGGCCCAATTCCTCATCCTCTGTTAAGACAATGGAGAACTGATTCTATCTTCTGTCTATTCCAAACATGGTATATCAATATACCATCTTAATGGTCTTTCTTCTCTTCTCATACCACTGATTACTTAGACTTCCGTAGGAAAATTGGGTTCTAATTTTACCTCAGCCTTCAACAAGATTTTTTTAAAGATTGACTTTGGCCAAATCATTATTCTCAAGGACAAACAGTTTTATCCTTCCTATTTGTCTATATTCATGACTCTGACAAAGAGAGTAGTATATCTGCCAAATGCTTTACCCTTTTAGCCTTTATATTCTTCCTTGAAAAAAGGACTTTGTAGTAGTCTATACCACATTATTGGTTTTAATTTTTGCATATCTGCAGTATACCATTTGTTAACAGGCACAGTTTCTTTGAAGTTCTTCTAGAAATCCACATTTCATGTCAACATAATATATCCCTACCATCCCCACTTCCAGCAACAGTCTTGGCTCCTCTTTCCATCCCTTGAGCAAGCAGGCAAGATTTCTTCTAGATCAGTAAGGAGACAAGTGAGAGCCCACGAATGCGTCGTTAAACACGTGACTAACAATCTCAAAATTATCGGCCTACACTAAATATTTGACAATAGTTAAGTGGTGAGAGTCGAGTCGAATCCACGGGAAAAAGATTATTAACTTTGAAAACCTTGAATTTCTTGGTTAGAAAAGGTGTAGAGGATTTAAAACTAACTCCTAAGATTAATTCAATCAAAAATAAATCTAATCTACGAAGAGAAATTAGAAGAGAGAAGTAGAGACAGAAAGAAACTAAATTAACAAAGCTTCAATTTAATTCCACTAACTAGCAAAAGAGCCTTAACAAAAGAGTGCTTAAAAAATACAATTAAATCAACAATAAAAAATCGAGAGAGATGAGAGAGAATAGAAGAGAGAGAGAGAATAAGAGACAAGAGAGAGAGAAAAGAGAGAGCGAGAGATGTGAGAGAGAGGACAAAGAGAGAAGAGAGGCGAGAGAGAGAGAAAGCGAGAGAAGAGAGAGAGCGCTAAGAGAGAGAGAGGGGGTGCTGAGAGAAGCTTCTACGTGCATGCAAAAGCATGCATGTAGATGCGGCGAGGCGTGCGGCTGGGCAAAGGCGGCAGCGGGCGGCGTCGCGCATGGCAGTGCGGGCGCGGCGACCGGGCGCGCCAGGCAACAGGGCGTGGGCGGCTGGGCGTGCAGCGTGGCGACGCGGGGCTGCGCAGGGCGCAGGGGGCGACTGGAGACGCACGACAGAGGCTCGCGCGCAGGCGGGCTCATGCGTGGGCAGGCGACCTGGCAGCGGCAGCAGGGGGCTTCTGTACGCCAAGTAAGAGAGAGAAGAAAGAGAAGGGAAGAAGAGAAGAGGAAGAAGAGAAGACAAAGGGAGGAGGAGGAGGGGTGCGCTGGAGAGAGGGAGAAGAGAGAAAGAATAATAGAAAGAGAGAGAGAGAAAAAGAGTTTATATAGTAGTAGAGGAAAGAGAGTAAGGAGGAGAGATTAAAGGAAAGAGATTTTTGAAAAACAGGAGAGATGATTTTAAAAATGAGAAAGGGTTTTTAAAAAGAAAGAGAGAGAGGGAATATTTAAAATTAAGTCTCTCATTATTCTCTCTTGATCCAATTGAATTCATTAGCACATTTGACACTTCATTTCTTGACCCATTAATCCTGCAAACACAAGACAACAGAGATTTAATCAATTATAATTTTTGTAATAAAGCGACGATGAGTTTGTGTAAAATTAATGACCATAAGATAATAAAATAACATGATTATTAACAATAACAACGCAATTATCACACCCCACAACTTACTCATTGCTAGTCCCTTAGCAATGCACACAAGTGAATAATTGGGACAAACAAGAGTTCAAAACAGCATACTTCATGTCAAGAAAATAAGAATGAGAATACTTGATCATAAGTATTTCAAGTTCCAGTCGAGAGTGCCAAAGGTAAATATGTCAGTTCATGTCATTAGACAGTTCCTCAAGATACACACAAAATTTCATTACCTTTTTATTTAATGTTTAAGCATCAAAAAGAGAATGAATGGGATTTTTACCTATCATTCAAAGATGATATCAACTCTACACTCCTTAAATTCGATCATCGGATTACAGGTAGCTTCCACTCTGCCTAGTTCCTTTTTTTTCATGCTTTTTGCTCTTTTTTTTTAGGTACATGATGTTGCACCTCCCTTTGAAA
The DNA here is from genome assembly GCA_014218235.1 of Colocasia esculenta. Classification (NCBI taxonomy): domain Eukaryota; kingdom Viridiplantae; phylum Streptophyta; class Magnoliopsida; order Alismatales; family Araceae; genus Colocasia; species Colocasia esculenta. Next base: position 59,117,061 of record CM024763.1, on the reverse strand, counting down.
TAGATAGAGAGAAGAGAGGAAAGAGGGAGAAAAATCTTGAGAAAAATAGAAAGAAGAGAGAGAGAGAGGAAAATGAAGGTGGCTAGGGTTTTGCATCTTTTTGTATATGCCAGATTTTCCCCTGTTAGGTTGCTTGGTCCATCGGCCCATTAAGCACTTCATAGAATGACTCATTAACTTGCAAATACAACATACAATTGAATTTAATCAATTGTCAATTTTGCAATAAAATGGTAATGGGTTATTGTAAAGCTGAGGCCTATTTGACAATAAAATATTACAATTATCATACATTATTGTGTAGTTATCACATCCCCCAACTTACTCATTGCTAGTCCCTTAGCAATGCACCCATAAATAATTTAGGACTAACAATAGCTCAAAACATCATACTTCATGACAAGAAATTACGAATGATAATGATTTACCATAGCATTTGAAGTTCTAGTAGCAAGTAGCGAGGGCAAATATATCAGTTCTTGTTAGTAGACACTTCCTCAAGATACACTCAAATGTCATATCATTTAATGACGTTTGTGCCTTTAAAACATGAGCCTAAAGAGTGGTGCATGAGATTTTTATCTACCACTCAAGGATGATATCAACTCTACACTCCAAATTCAATTTTGAATTACAGGTAGCTTTCAATCTGCCTTTTTTTTTTTTTTTTTTTTTTCAGTACATGGTGCAGCAGCAATTCCCTTTACCGTTTGACGTGAGCCTCAACTCTTGCCTTAGGAGCAGCAGACTCGGTTACTAAGATCAGCGCATTTTCTTTTTTTTTCTCGCTATTGCTCACATTTTCACATTTTTGTAGGCAGGTAGCTTTTTCCCCACGATTGTCTTCATAAGAGTGTAGAATATCAATCAATTAGCCTGAATGTTAGGTAAACCTCTCATCTCCATTTGAATAGCTCCTAATAATACTTTTCTATGTTGATGAAATTTCAAATGTATTTTGAGGAAGATGCTAAAAACAAACCTTTAACTCACCTCTTCAACTCACCACCTTCACAAGTACACACTATGAGTCAAGTTAGAAAAAAAAATTTCTTTCATGAAATACGAAACATGAAGCACAATGTTAGGGATAAAAATTTGAAATACAAGTTATCTCTCCCCCCAACTTGAATGACATTGACCTCAATGGCATAAAAGTAATGAAAATAGAATAAAACCAATGTAAGTTAAGAAAGGAGAGATACAACCTGATGATCACATGAGGTGGTTGCACACTAGCTTCATCAAAGGATAGTGGGACATCAAACACTTAAGACACAAATAAAAACTAAATCAATAGAAATCAATTTTCCTAAAAATATTGGGTTGCCTCCCAACAAGCGCTAAGTTTAATGTCTTCAGCCAACACATTGAGGTAACAGGCTCACGTAACACCCCCAATCATTGACGCCAAATTTTTTTTTGTAAGGCATCACCAGCCATGGTGGGTCAAGTGGGCCAAACTTACCCTTCAGATCAGTAAATGATAGAGAAATTGGGGCATTCAAGATCATACTTCAATTAAGAAATATTCATTTGTACACTTAAGATCTTTATATGTGTTGAACACATCAATGTGGACTTTATTATTTTCACCCTTTTCAACCCCCAACTTCCATTTTCAGATCCTCTTTCATGATGTTGAGGTCAGATTGATTTGAATGCTCAGAGGATTGTTGAAACTCCACAGGCTGACTTGTGTCAAAAATAGTAGCATGATCTGGAATGAAATGGATATGACTTTCAACACAAGGATGCTTAAAAGATTCAAGTGTAGTTGACCAATCCGCTAGTGGTAGCATGTCCATGAACATGTTGGATTTGCCAAGGTTAGGGAGAGGTAGGAGTTCCATGTCTTTCTCGACATCAAGAGAGACCCAGTCAATGTGAACTTCAGGCAGAATTTCTAATTCTTCTCTGACCCAAGAAGAATGATTGATGATTACACCCAGTTCTTTCTCCAAACTCACTCTTCTTCGTCACCCACTTGAAACAATTAATGTCACATCAAATTGGACCAACATCTGGATGACACTCTTTCTCTTTCCCCCCAACTTGAATTCAACTAATTCACTAGAGCTTTCCTCAAATATGACATTATGGATGGAGTCTTCTTGAAGGTCAGTTTCAAGTTGGGTCAACACTATTGATTGATTTTCAGTGGCACTCATCTCCTCTTGATTTGACCCATTAATATTATCTCTCATTTTCCAAGTGGGTATGTCCACAATCATGTTGACTGAGAAGTTTGGATGGAATTTGAGAGTCAAATTGTTGGTCACAATCAAGATAATGATGTTCATGATTGTCAATGGGTTGACATGGTGATTGGCTACCTTGCCTCCTTCTGATTTCCATCAATTGAGTAATCAGGAGGTCAGTTTTGACAAATGATTGCTCTAATTCTTGTTGTTGTTGTGAATGTTTGCTCAAAGACTTGTTGTTATCATGAAATTTTTGCATAAATTGCCCAAATTGATCATCAAAGAGGCCTGATTGCAAGGGAGATGTGTGAGTGGGCTGTGGATTTGCATGTTGCCCCTCATGATGGCTTTTATCATGAATATCAATCTGGAATTGGGCCAATGTTGAATTGTGGATAGGTGGACTTTGGGCTTGGGCCAGAATATGTTGATCTCTAAGTGTCAAATGTGGCATTACTTCTCCAAGTTGTTGGAAAGATGTGCCTTCAGGAGCATTTGCTAAGCACACTGGCAGATCAATGTCAATTTTTTTTTTATCAAACCAATGATGATAGATTTCGGCACCTAGAAATGTCCTTGAATTTCTCCTTGAGGATCTTGATAGAGTAAACTCATTTCTCAAGAGAGACACCTTGGTCAACTTTTGAGTAAGGAGTGGGTGTGGATAATACTTGAAAGTTTTGGATTTGTTCTTGTTGGCCCTTTACGTACGCAGCAAGGTAACCTAGAGGGGGGGTGAATAGGTTTTCTGAAATCTGAAATCAAAACATGAACCTTAAAGTTTGGTTAGTGTAGTGTGATGAAGAACAGTGCGGAAGCAAAGAACAATCACACAAAAACACAGGAGATTTATCCTAGTTCGGCCCTTCCCACATGGAAGTCCTACGTCCAGTCCCCAAGCAAACTCTTGGATTTCACTAACCGAAGGTACAGTCCCCTTCAAGGACACTACACACCCTGGATACCCCACCAGGTCTTTTCTTTCCCAGGCAGAAGGCAGCCCACTTCTTTTCTAGGCTCAGAAGCAAACCTACTTCTTTTACAGGTTCAGAGTAACCTCCTGGAACAAACCCCAGTGCGGTTCTGCTAGACTTAAACCCAGCTAGGTCCTGTTGGTACAAACCCCAACAAGGTTCTGCTAGACACTAACCTCTAGCTAGGTTACACACTGTATACAGTCCACAGCTAGACAGAAATCTTTCTTAGAAAAGAAAGATCAAACTGAGAGCTATTACAAGATGAACACTCAGACTTAGCTCACAGTCCCAGACTCTCCCCCCAGATTACAATGAGCACAGGAGAAAGGAAGAGAAGAAGGCTTGAAAGCGATGAAGACTTCTGCTTTGAAGGCTTCTGCAGATTTTGGCTCGAGCTCTTCTCTCTTCTTTGAGTGTATGTGGCGTTTGAGGTTTCTCACTTGGATGTATACTCCTTCAAAATGTTCAGGAAAAGGCTCTTCTTGTGTTTCTTTAGCCATGCTTCATCTTTTAATGAGAGGCTTTTGAAAAGGATCCGTTGAAGAGATCTGTTGAGTCTAAGCCGTTGCTCATCTCCTCTTCATTTGTCTTAATCATACTCTGATGGTCTTCGAGATCTGTCAGCATAGAAGAGAGTGTTGCATAAGAGTGTTTATAAGATATCAGTGCATGCTACTGTGTTTCTGCTAACATTATGAAAATAGTAGTTCATATCTATTTGACAGACTCTGAAATATGCATGCAGCTTTTTGTCAGAAGATATTTGACTTTTCATTTAAGCGCCAAAAACACTTTCAAAATATTCAAGAGAAATCTATGTGAATATGATTTATACAATCGTTGTTCATTTACAAGTAATTGTTTGCAAGTTTATGAACAAATCGATGTGAAAGACAAGTCGTTATGATCATTGAAGAATCGTTATGAGCATTAACTTATGAAATCGTTATGTGAAGAGTCGTTGCTCATAATAAATCGTTGTGAGAGCAAATCGTTGTCTCACTTAAGAAATCGTTATGAGACCCAATCGATGTGATCACTTATGAAATCGTTATGGGATCGACTTCTTAGCAATCGTTGCGCGTACAGAAGAAATCGTTGCGAACACTTATGAAATCATTATGGCATCGACTTCTTAACAAATCGTTGCGCTTACAGAAGAAATCGTTGCGAACACTATGAAATCGTTATGGCATCGACTTCTTAGAAAATTGTTGCGAAGTCAAATCAATGTGAGGGCAAATCGTTGCACTCACTTATCAAATCATTATGAACCGATTTCTTATCAAATCGTTACGGCCACTTAGCGAATCGTTGTGAGATCGATTTCTTAACAAATCATTGTAGCACTATATGAAATCAGATCAAATCGTTATAGCGCTTGTTACTATGGCACTTAAACTGAAATCGATGTATATGAAATAAACATCGCTTTATCATTATAGTGCGCCAAATATTGCATCAATGAAAGACTTAGCATTTTGCTATGAGATTGATGCGACACAGATGAAACAAAATATTCAATTTAAGTTACATCATAAATTTTGTTAGCACCAAAATATGAAGGTAAAAGAGTGGTTCAACAGTTCTTGGGTTGAGGGAGGTGATGAGGTGTAAAGGTTCAACATAGTTCCTCCACCCTGAATCATACATGTGATTTTTAATTGGGTGACCATGAATCAGATGGGCTTGAGTCCATTTGGAGCCATTGGACTGGTAAGTGGAAGTTGATGGATAAAGTGGGTTAGGTTGAGAGTGCATACCATATGGGCTGATCCAATTTGTCCAATTGAAGTGCTAATTTCATAACCATGATTGTCAACCCACATAAATCTTTTTTTTAAATTTTTTTTTTGTTATTTTGAAATATTTGATTTTTTTTGTATTTTCAAATAAGTTAGCAACAATTAATCATATGACACCTAGGTTCCCTAGAACATAAACATTTGATTTCTCACTAATCAACTGAGGCCTAGCTCAAATCCACTCTCAAGCTCGTTAACTGGCCAGGTAAGAGGTGGGAAATGGGAGTTTCCCCTGCTCTCGCAGGGACCTAATTAAGTAACCACTTGTCCACTTAGGCGTTTGCCAATGAACCTCTAACCTTAGACATCAGTCTCCAAACTTGATAGTGGGCCCAAGTGGGCCTAAGTCTCAAAACGAACCCTATGTCAAGTTTCTACTTTCTTTTATTGGGCTTGGGTTGATGAGTGCAATGGTGGTTGTTTTTGGGCCAAGGAGGGTGATGAAATCCCCACCTTATCTTATTAATGGGTTTGCCCTTAAGATGTTTTTGACATGATGTGCACACCACAAAATCAAGCAAGAGGTTTTATGCAAGCATGGCAATGCATGATCATGATTTTAAGAAAGTTGAGATTCTCACCTTGCCTCCCGCAATCTTCGACAAAAGAAAACTTTTCAAAAAAGAAACTTACCTAAAGATGAAAGTCTAAATGATGTATGTCCTAAGATGGAAAGTTTCTAATCTTGACATGACATCTTTTATTGGATTCAAGTGATTGATTGATTTTTTTTAATTATCTAAACATGGCAACTAAGAAAAGGAAACTCAATCAAGAGGGTTTTAAGGGTACTTACCTTCAACGCAATCCCTCGTTCTTTTGGAAATTAAAACAATAGAAAGAGTGAGAGAGACAAGGAACTCACCTCAACTTACACTTTTTCTAATTTTTTTCTGCAATTTTCGGATTTTTCTTTTCAAAACAGTTCCTTTACTTACTGATCTTACTTTCAGCGACAGATTTCTGATAGATTCTCCAATTTTGAAATTTTCAGGTTTTTTTTAATTTTTATTTGACACCTACAAAACGAAAGAAAATGTTAGAATAAATATATACAAAAAAACACCAAGATTATCAAAACTAAAAATCTAATTCCTCGGCAACGGCGCCAAAAATTGATAGCCCACAAATACGTCGTTAAACACGTGACTAACAATCTTAAAATTTATCGGCTTGCACAAAATATTTTAACAATAGTTAAGTGGTGAAACCGAGTCGTATCCACATGGAAGAAGATTTTAGCTTTGAAAACCTTGGGCTTTAGTTGAGAAAATAAGTGATGTTATTAAACTACAATGCACAAAATAAATCTACACTACCGAGAATGATTAAGAATGAGAATAGAAAAGATAGAAAGAGAGAATAGAGACTACTAAAAGTAACTCCACTAATCAACTCACAGTCAATAATAAAACGTGCATGAATAATAAGTACAACTGATGAAGAAAATAGAATTAGAAGAGTTTTGGCTAGATGAAGTCCCGACGACGGCGGTGTGCGAACACGTGACCCGACCCTTTGAGGACGACGGCATTCCAGCAAATCTCTTCCTTGGACTTGATGATGAGAGAGAGAATAAGAAGATAGATAGAGAGAGAGAGAGAGAGAGAGAGAGAAGATGAGAGAGATGAGAGAGAGAGAGACAAAGAGACGAGAGAGGAGAGAGAGCGATAGGAGAGCAGAGAGAGGCGAGAGAGGGCGACGTGTGCCCTTTCACGTTGCATGCAAATGCATGCAACGTGAAAGGTGGAGGGGTCTGTGGCGCGGGTGCATGGGCACGCGGGGTCGCGCAGGCGGGGCGGCGGGCTCGCGTGGGTGGCGCGCGGGCAAGTAGGCAGGCGGCGGTTCGCACGAGCAGGCAAGCGCGTGGGCCGCGGGCGGCAGGCGCGTGCGCGGCGGACGTGCGCGAGGTGCTGCTGGCGCGGAGGTGCTGCTAGTGCGGGCGCGGGACCTGGCGTGGGTACACGGGCAGGCTTGCACAGGCGACCTGCTGCTGCTGCTTGTGTGTGCCGAAGAGAGAAACCCGGAGAGAGAGATAGGGAGAGAGGAAGAAGAGAAGAAGAGAGAGAGAAGAAGAGAGGGCTGTCGGCAGAGAAAGAAGAGGAGGATGAAGAGAAGGGGAAGGGATCGGCGGAGAGGAGAAAGAGTTTCGGGGGAAGGGAATCCTAGAGAGATCTCTTTGAAATAGATAGAGAGAAGAGAGGAAAGAGGGAGAAAAATCTTGAGAAAAATAGAAAGAAGAGAGAGATAGGAAAATGAAGGTGGCTAGGGTTTTGCATCTTTTTGTATATGCCAGATTTGCCCCTGTTAGGTTGCTTGGTCCATTGACCCGTTAAGCACTTCATAGAATGGCCCATTAACCTACAACAACATACAATTGAATTTAATCAATTATCAATTTTACAATAAAATTGTAATAGGTTATTGTAAAGTTGGAGCCTATTTGACAATAAAATATTACAATTATCGTATATTATTGTGTAGTTATCAACAAGCTTGTTCCTATGATAGATTAAATGTAATACAAGAACTATAGTAATATAGATGTAACAATATCTTTCAGCTGGCCATTATCATTCAAAAACTCAACCTCTTGGCAGCACAACTAGATTCATTGAGGGCATATCCTTCACCCCTCATATCTCCCAACTTCTATTTTGTGGATGCTGATTGGGCAGGTGTAGGGTGATGTGTAATTAAGCACAAGCTCCTACTGAAGAAGTCACTTTGAAATGGTTCCAACAACGTTCATGTTGGTGATGGGTAAAGGATATGCCCATCTCTATCCATTAATTTGTGACGCCTGCCATGCTTCACCCACATTGTCACTCATTTCGTTTTATCTCTTCCCATATATATTATTGCATAATGCTACAACTTTATTGTCAATTTCTCATAAGTTCCATGTATATGCTCCCCCACCATGAATTTCTCTACATGTTAGGCAGGGTGGGTTAGGTGGCATCCGGCAGCCTCTCTTGGGGAGGCCATGTTCACATGAAGCCCTTCAAGTGGTGCATTTTCCCATCTAAAATCTCCCCCTTTTCACACTGCTCGACATATATATATTTGAAAACTTCTTAGGGTCGTGGAAATGGGTTTGCTTTGATGCCCAGATCACCATCATCAATTGGCGATGTAGGATAAGGTTAAGCTAAAATTTTGATAAAGGGGAACTTATCATATTAAAGTTCCAGTTGACCATGGAATTTATATGCATCAAGGTCTAAAACTAATTAAATTTAGAAATTAGTCACCTTCAATTTGCTTATGTGTTGAACAACATTATTTAGCCTTGTGGCTTTGATGTATTTTTCTTGATGGCATAATAAGAAAGTGGCTTATGTTGTAAGGAAAGCAGATTGTCTTTTTTTTCTCCTTACAAGATCCTGTAGTAAGATAAAATGGAAGCGTAAAAGCTTGGCGTAGGTGAACTGATGACGGTCTCTGTTTCACAAATTATTCTGATGTTCAAGTAGACACTCAGTTGATCATAGATTTCTATCTTTACCCTCATGTGTGAGATAGGAGGGCCCAATATTATTAATGTCCCATGACATGTTTGTATTATTTTTGCTTGTTATTGTACCATTTGTGTGTATTATTTTTAAGATTGCACTCTATTAGTCTATTATTTCTTTGACCTTCTTAATGAACCTTAGATATGACAGATGAGAAGGATAATATATATGAAGTTGGTGGATAGAAGTCTTGAGTTTTATCATGATGTTTAGAAGAATGTTATATTGATTTAGCTACATTGGTGGGCATTGTATGAGTTTAGAAATTTAAGTTGATGTTGGACAAGTTATGTTGATGGAAATACATTTTGATGTTTGAACATTTTACCTTCACAATTGTTGAATAGATGGCGAATGTTGAACATTAAATATTTTTTTGAATAGATGGTGAATGTTGAACATTGTAATGGATACAAATTATGCTTTTTCATAATTAATCATTTTATTTTTTTTCCATCCACATTGTGATATGCTTATGAATGACATTATTTGAAATCAGGTGATTGACATTGATTTGTGTTGATAACAATTGCAAACAAGATAGGTGTTTGACAGGTTATGTGATTTCCGCCGTGGAGCTACAACAAAAAAGAAAAAATAAAAAGTTGAAGCAACTCTGAGATTATTTATTTGATTATCAAATCGGCTAACAAAAATATAATTATATATGCAGGGTCAAATCTGAATTAATATATTGATACAGAGGTGTGAAAAGTGCCTGGATGTGTCAAACTTGATTGGTGAATCAAACGCCCTTCGGGACTTCACACTGTTATATCTGCAAATTAATTAACCTGGAAATGCTCCAAGAACGAGCTACCATAATATCTCTCCGCTTTAATATTGCTCGTTTGTCTCTCTAGAATATCGGATGAGTGTGAATTTACATTGGACAAGTTCTTTCTTAGAAATAGAGAAATTGTACTCGTGATACTTCACAGGAAATGAGGCTTGATATTTTTTTAAAAAAAATTAAGAGCCAATACCGCTACGTTTAAATAAACCAGTCATATCATGTATCCAAATAAACACAACATATATTATGTGTTATGATCATTCTATAGTTTTGATGATAACTAGGCCTGTCAATGGATCCGATCCGGGTCGGATCCATGGTGATCGAAGTGCCATGATCCGGATCCGACCGAATCTGAAATGTGGACAAATGTTGGATCTGGATTCGGATCGGATCCGGATTCGTCACCCACTGCGGCAGCCTTTTTCCCTCTCCCTCACACCCTTCGCCCTCCCCCCTATTCCCCTTCCTCTTCTTCTTCTCTCCCCCGGCCGCACAGACCCTCCCCTTCTGGCTCTCTCTTCTTTCTTTCTCTCTCTCTTGCTCGTTGTCTCACCTTAGGGGAGTTCACCGCTGCCGCTTTGTCCGCCTCCCGGAGGAGGAGATCTCGCCGCCGTCGCCCCATTCGCTGCTGGGAGGACGTCGTGCGCAGGCGCACACCAGATCTCGCCGCCGCCCAACAGGCTCATCCCCCTCCTCCGAACCCGGCCTTCTTCCTGCCCTACACCAGCCAGACCAGCAGCAGCATCACCCCCTACTTCCCCCTCGGCCCAAACGCCTCCAGTACTCCATGGCAGATCCCAGCTTCCAAGTCCCTCTCGGGGTCCCTTTCTCCGACCTTGTGAAGGACCCCTTTCTCAGGCGGCTTCAATAGCAGCAACACCCACAGGGTGCCGAGAGCTTACACCCTCTCCCTTACCACAACCTCTCGCAGGTGCCCATGAAGCCAAAGGTGGGGGGTGACGAGGCTGCAGCGGGGGTGGAAATGGTGGAGTTGCAGAGGGGGTGGCCGCTGTTCAGGCAGCAGCTGGGGGCGCTGCTGTGGAAGAATGTGACGCTAGCATGGAGGCACAAGCGGTCGGCCCTCGTCCAACTCTTCTCCTCCCTCTTCTTCGTCTTCCTCATCTTCTGCATCGACAAGGCCGTGCGGTCGCGGCTGCCCACCACCACCGCCTTCGACAACGTCTTCGACCCCAAGGAGGTGGTCGACCCCCCATCCCGCCCTGCGAGAACAAGTTCTTTGTCAAGCTCCCCTACTACAATTTCTCCTGGAGCAGCGGCGGCAGCGCACAGGTCAGCCGGATCATCGCCGCCATCATGCGGAACAACCCAGGCAGGCCTATCCCCTCTGAGAAGGTCCTTTTCCTCCTCCACCTTTCCCTCCTCACCCCTCCTTTGTCGAAGGCGGCTGCAGAGGCGGTGTCGATCGAGGGTGCATGCGTGCATCGTTCCTCTTCGGATCGGATTTTCGGCGCCCCGAAATAGAACCCAAAATGGAGTCTTTCGGGTTTCCCCGAATTCGAAGGAATAGAGTATCTTGGGTCAATGTAACCAATCCGAATCTGATTTTATTTTCAAATTTCGGATCGGATTTCGGATCCCTGGATCCATTGAAGGCCTAATGATAACAAAGTCTATTTTTATTAGGGCCAATTCTTAATTTAATATAATAAAGATTACGTGAAGATTACATACATAAAATTTTTCATTCAAAGATACATCTTTCTTAATTAATGTTACAAGTGTACATATTTTCTTAAAATTGTCTTGAAATGATCTCATCTAAGAGAAAATTTGTATGAAAAACTTGAATTAAAAAGGTATAATAATTTTTTTAAAAAATTCAACAAGTTATCCCCATTCCTATCCTCTTTTGTACCAAACACATTTTAATAACATCCTCCTTTCTTATTTTTGCTATACCAAATGATATGGGGATAAACTATGGTACATGGATGGTATATCCCTATCTCCACTACTTTTATCCCGATACCAAACATGGTTTAAGATTTTGCTTAATTCAATTTGATTTTCTGACTCAAACGGTTATATTTTGAACCAAATCGAATAAAAAAATTCAATTTAATTAGATTCGATTTTTTTAGAAGACCCAAAACATGAATACCGAGTGTTGTGGGGGCTCAATCTACTGGAGGTAAGTTAATTGGGACCGAGAGAATAATAAGCCTATTGGAGGACAGTCTTAAGTTTCTCATCTCTCACCAATAAAGTGCTCTCCCACTCTTCAGAATTCGCCCAACTAGATCTCACTGGAGTAAGTCATGACTCTTTCTTCAAAGACTCGACAAAGTTCAAGACAAAGAGGCTGCGCATCACAAAAAAGGCCTTTGTTGTTGTAAGTTTGAAGAGAATGGGAGGCTACAGTTCGCTCTCTAATCATATAGAAGTATAATCCAATGGAAAATGACTTAATAGCGTATTTTTTGACATAATTTTTAAAACACCAATCAAAACAGATCACAACCTCTTCTTTTATGAAGTGTTTACTGTACTGCTTCTGATAAGCAAGCAATAATATGATACATTCTTATTGATTTGTGACAAATTTTATATCAAAAAAATGTGTTATCTTTTTGCCTCATACTTATTTCATGATGTTAGAAGTTGGAAGTGAAGATATTATTAAAAATTTGGAGGTCCATCCCATTGGGAATCGGTCCAAAATTGATAAATGATAAATTTAAGACTAATCTTCCTCACCGGGAGCCCCCATGGGCCCAGCATGATGATGAGAGGCACCCAAATCTCCTTTTTTTTTTCTTTCTTGATAGTTAAATGTGACGGTGGAGATTTCAACTTAGATTAGAAGGCCTTGACAACCACTGGCGGATCCTCTTCATGGTCAGTGGGGTCACGTGACCCACTGACTTGGAAGGGATGTCTTAATGTTTTAAAGAAAATTAGAAATTCTCCATGTTATTTAGTGTGTAATGAAAGGTGACTCCACTGAAATTTAGGGTGACCCTCTTAGACTCAAGTAACCCCACTGAACTACTTTTCAGGATCCGCCACTGTTGACAACTCAACCTCCTCTCTTTGTATATGTCTGCACGTCCCCACTCATCTAATAGTGAAGTCCACAGATACCGACAAGCTGGATAAGGGAGACCGTTTCCTTAACATAATTTAAGTAAGGTGGGGCTGGCCTTCTGGACTCTCTAAGAGAAACCTGGCCTTCATGGCCTTAATTACATAAACCGTTGCTTTCCGTACGTATACTATTGAATATTTTTTAAATTTATATAACTTGATAAAATAGTTCGTTTCCACGTCTGATTGTCCTTCTTTACAATGAAATAGGTATAAACTAAGTAACAAGTATTACATAGACAGTGAAAGAAGCACCAACAAACAATGGAATAGAAGAACACATAATAAAAGATTTCTTTGGAAAAGAGTTAAGATTAACTCAATTCAACCTCGTAGCTAACTTTACGTCGGGTTAAAGCAACTTTTGTTCTGATAACATAAGAATTAACCTCAAGAATAGTTAAAGTGAGTTAACTTACTTTTTAACTTTGTGTTTTAGGAAGAAAAAAGGAGTTAACCCCTCCACCTTGATATTGCAATTTTTAAAATGTCTTTATCCTCTATCCTCCACCACTTTTTTTTATTATTTTTCTTGTACCATGTGCTATCATCTATCACCTTTTTTTTATTGATTTCTTTTATACTATGTGCTGCTTAGATGTGTATTAAGATGATATACATTGGCATCATGACTGAACCGTAGCATGCTAATGAGATTATCATATATAATAATAAGAATTAATTTAATTATGCTAATCTATTTTAATTAAATATATGAAACTACTTTTCATATTAATATAAGTAAAGACGTTCTTTACAGTAGCAAGTACCCTATTCCAAGTTACAATAAGTTGCCAACATTCCACATAAATACCACATATTAAATAGTAAATTTGCCGACCACTTGGAGCCTAAGATAGGGTCTGGAAAATTGTTTCATCTAGTGTGGACGAAGGCCAACATGCTCCTAAATCCATCCTCCAATGGCGTCCTGTCCGGCGTGATGTTGCTTCTGCAGATGCCCCTGTTGCCGCCATCGCCGACGCCGGCGATGCTGCTACGGGAGCTCCGCCGGAACCCCCTTCCACGGCAGAGTTGCCCGTGGGGGTGTCGATTCCTGAGATGGAGCCGGAAATTCTGCTGTCAGCTCATAATCTACAGCCGCGTATGTCTTCTCCGGATATCATGCTGTGGAATCCCCTCCAGGGATGTGCAGGCCGCGGCGGTGCCAGCTAGCATGTTGCAACCGCGACAATCTGAGAATCCAGCCCTTACTACTGATATCACGCATGTGGAATCCCCTTCCAGGGATGTGCAGGCCGCGGCGGTGCCAGCTAGCATGTTGCAACCGCGACAATCTGAGAATCCAGCCCTTACTACTGATATCACGCATGTGGAATCCCCTTCCAGGGATGTGCTGGCCGCGGTGCCAACTTTTGTTCCAGCGAATATTTCCCATCTTGGTGTTCCGGGGTTTTCGCCACCAGACGATCAGGGAGGAGACGCGACGCTGCCGTTGTCACAAGGAAATCCACCCTGGATGCTGCGATCATGGAGAAGACGCAAGCAGATTCTTCGCCACCCTCCTGCGGTGAGATTGTTGCTGACATAGACCAAACTATCGCTACTCAAATGTGGTTCAAAGAAATAAGGGTTTTGAAAGTTATTCTTACAAAGAAACTCTGCAGCGGTCACCTACTGTGTTACCAGAAGTCCATAATAATTCGACTGTTATGGAGTCTTCTAATTCCTCATCTGGCCGCTGCAAATATACTACGCGACCTACTCGCAAAGGAGGGGTCAGAATCTGTTTACCGATTCAGCGTACTCGGTCACCTACCCCGAGGAATCCACTGCCACAAAATTCTCCGCATATCATTTGATGCAGGAAAATATTGCAGTAAGGCAACCTGATGTTATGTCTGTTGCTGAGCGTGCTAGAGTTGAGAACATTTTTATGCCTGGAGCTAACATTTTCCAAGATGCGTCTGACCAAGATACCGATGAAGACAATGCAGAACATTGTGAACGACGACTGGGTCTACGTCCTCGTGCTGTACTTCGGCATACCTACTCCTGGGACGAGTTATCCATGGAATTTTAATTGGGTTTTCTCGTGTTATCTATAGGCTAACGCCACCTGCTTATTGGTCTTTTAGACTTTTGTACGACTTCAACTTTTTTATTTCAATAAATGGGTAAATTTTACCCTTTCAGAGAAAAAAAAAGGAAAATTATTTCATCTCATGCAAGAACTCATGATTCTCTTAGGCATTGTTTGGCAGTGAGGTTTCTGCCGATTTTACACCTAAAATCTCTGACAAATCCCATATTACTTTCCAAATGAAGACAACATGTATCGGATTTGGCGCAAAGCGATTTTTGAGTGGGAGAGAGAGATAGACACATTGTTTTTTCTCTCTCTTCCATCAAAAGCGGAAGGGAGGCCGCTTCTAGCCGCTTTTGAAAAAGTAAACATCATTAACTCACCTAAAGTAGCATGTGGATGGGGTAACCATTGTTTACTTATAAAATATTAGTTGTTAAAGTGATGGAAGCGGGTTGCATGCGGTGTTCTCAAATAGAGTAGGTGATTTTAAAATGCTATGATTACAATCTCTCATGTGTCAGAAAATGGTGTGAAATCAGATTTTTTGTTGTTTACTTTTACACCCATATTCCCAAACGCTGCGGCACCGTTTGGAAACCTCCAATGAAGATTTCACTTTTTCAAAATCACAAAATCTTGCAAAAGCTCTGTCTAACCAGCTTTGAATCTCAAAAGCCAAGACATCATCATCACCTTTTTTCTCTCTATCTCTCTCCTCTCTCTCAAAATCTCCTTTTACAAAATCTAAAAGTCATTTTCATTGTTTGATAACTAGAGGGAGAAAAAAGGGGATTTTCAATCATTAAATGATTGAAACCTCCCCCTCAAAAGCAATCCCAAAAACGGTGTCTTTGTCTATATGAGATTAAACCCCTTGACTTTCCTCTTCCTCTCCTGCTATGGCTACAGCCTATAGATTTGGCTTTAAACCCGGGTTAGATTATTGGGCCGGGCCTAGTTAAGATTGTTAGGGGGATACGTTACTGAATAGAGAGGTCACAGGGAATTCCCTCAATATTTCATCCGATGAATTTTTTTTTGGAACCATTTTAAAGTGTAATGCTATCCGTTTGCCGAAGATCGCACCTCGTGTTGGAGAAATTATCAAGTTAACAACATAAAATAATCTGCTGCAACGATAGAGTTGTGAATGGAATAGACTTAATGTGATAGTAAGATGAACAATATTGAATGGATTAGATTAATTAGTCCTGTAAAAATCCATTTTAAGAAGAAAAAAATGATTAATTTTGGATTTGTTGATTTTTAGTGTTTTATTATCTGATCTTGTTTTAAAGACTTACCCAGAACACAAAGTAAAAGAAGTGTCAACTTCTAGATAATCTGATGATTCCAATGCCTAATCATATTTAGATTATGAGAGAATCCAAAAGGGGAATAACAGAGAATCCTAGTGCAACTTAATTGTCATTAATCGGGATTAAGAAATTATAAAAATATTTAAATTCAGTGGCTAGAATTAAAAAGTCCTAATTTAAACACAAAGGTTATTGCTTAAATTTTTAGAACATTTACAGAAGAATACTTACTGACCATAGCGTTCAAGAAAGAAAACAGACCATATATATGCCAAATATACCACATAATAGAAGACAAGAAGGTGTGGACTCATTATAGGCTTGGAGGAAAAATTCACGTAGAACGTTCAACTTCTCAAGCAACTTAGACTTCTTTAGTCACCCTTGTGGGCACGAGAAGCTTTTGAAATTCCCGTCATAACTCTTAACTCTCAAGTCAGCTTCCTTTCCATTCTTGAAAAGGAGAGTGATTTGCTGCACAAATGGGTGGATAACCATCTAATATCTTCCTTCCTAGCTATAGTGGTGAGACCCATCCTTATATATGATATGTAATATTTTAAAATATAATATTAAATTAATAATATAATGTTAGAAAGTTGAAAGTGACAATAACTTTTACGTGGGACATGATTATTTATATAAAATAAATTTAGAGTCACTCTTATATTATTAACATAATCTCTCATACTATTTTCATATGTGTGCATCTCGACAAGACGTCACCAAACTTCGATAATAAAATTGAGAGTCGATATACTAATAATTCTCAGAAAAATATGTTAATTTATATATGGAAACATTGAAAATTATTGGTGCATGGATATCGTGATTAATTTGTTTTATTGATTTTTTTATTAATTTTCACTCGATGAAATTTTATTTAAAAAAATTAAACTAAAATTATCATAAAATGTATCACTTTCCAATTAACTTGTGTTTAAAATTTCACTTTAATTGGACATCGTTTAGATATAAAATTAAAGCTTCAAAAAACTTAAAGAATTAATTTAATTTACGAAAAAACCTTTTCTAAGAATTCAGTGAAGATTATTCACCTCCTAATTGTTTTTCTTCTGGAAAAACCTATCCTAAACAATGGATGAAGGCTTAAAACGTGGCTTTTGAAGAAGAATTGATAATGACGAGGATATTATCTCATCATTACATCCCTGAGGTGGATGAATGCATGAGATCTAAGGACATTATAAATATCCCCCCCTCCCCCTCGTCTTCCAATCCACACACCACCATCATCCCATTTTCAAAAGAGAGAGAGAGAGAAAAAAAAAAGAAAGAGAGAAAGATGCATGGAAAATGCTGCTGCGACTCTTGCAGTGCTGTCTAGGGAGCTCGTCTCGACCCAAAATTATTCCTTATCATAAGATAGGTTCATCCCTATGATTCTGGATTATTATTATTTTTTGTTTTCATACTCTAGCATGATAGAATTAGATAAGAATGATTCCAGTTCCACCAGAATCGGTCGACCGATTTCTCTGATTTAGTTAATCGATTCCCTCACCTGGGAGGTGCTGGCCGCTCTAAGAGAACATGTCGATTGATTTTTTTGATTCGGTCGATCGATTCTATTTAACCAATTGACCAATTTTACTAGTCTAGCTAACTTATTCTTTCATTCTGGTCGATTGATTTCTCTAGTTAGGTCGACTGATCCCTCGTTCTGATCGACCAATTTCCTAACAGCAAGCTGATTTTCATCTAGACCACTGCACATCGTATCGGGATTTTCGTAATATGATTCTCTACTGATTTTTCAATAAGGGTGTAGGGTCTAAAGTGCCATATAAGACAAAGTGTTACGTCTGGAGTCATCTCTTGAGGTCCTAAAGGCGCAAAGTGCTACATGATGAAGGTCACCTCTTGAAATTGTGGAGGTCACTTTTAGAATCCTAACAACCTAGCAAGTACGACTAGAAACTTGACTTGGTAATTTCACTCGGTATCGACTTGCAATTTGACTTGATATATCGACTTGTCAACTCGTCACTTTAACTCGGTTTATCAACTTGTAAGTCTAGTGTGGTACTCCCAACTTGCAACTACAAATTGGTATTCTGACTCAGTGATTTGATTTGTAACCTCGACTTGGTATTTGGCACACCGACTTGATACTCTAACTTGATTTAACTTCATAATATTCGACCTCAAATCGACTTTAGCAAGTTTGACTCTACTTCTATTAGTTCTATTTTAACTAGATACTTGTAATTAGTAGAAAATGGGTTACCGCCGACTGTGAAAACAGTTGGCGCTTTTAGGTAGGCCGACTGTTACGGTCGCATATGTTTAGCCAACTGGTCGACAGGCGTCATTGAACAGTGGGCTACTTTAGAGTCGGCAATTAGTGCGGCGACTGTTTAGGAATGGTCGTCTTAGGATAACAGTCGGCGGTTCTGCAACTTTTTTACATAATATTCGACAGTTTAAGAACAGTCGGCCATTCTTTCAACTTTTTATTATTAATATATTAACAGTGATTATATGATTTACCACTGTTGGTAACCCGTTGGCTATTCTTTCATATAGTTATTTTCAATTTTTTAAATTAATGTAGTGGCATTTGTCACCTAAAGATATGCATTCACTTGTTTCACGTACTGGTCTCCAAAATATACATAACCACATCTTCTTCCCTAATATACACATCACATATTTAATTTTGCAAAAGAATCCATATTATTTCAAATGTATTAATTCTTTGTACACAAAATACACATCAACATGCCATACTGTCCTAAAAATCCACTTTTGTCATCTACATATACAATAAAAAAGAACAACAAAGATCTCTCTTTTTCCAAATTCAACATTCTTTTTGAAAATTCCTTTATTCTTCTTCTCAAATTCTCGTTTTTATCTTTTCTTCCTCCTTGTCAACTAGTAGGTCACTTGTCAACTAAAGACTCTGTCATGGCGGCAGACTTTATGATGTCCACGAACTCCAGCTGAAAACAATCAAACAAGGACATTCAGGTGCTAGGCCAACATGGAATAGATGACCTATTTTGATAAGTTCAGCTTCCATACCTGCTTTGACATCTCAAGGCGATGAACTCTGCTATGCCAGTACTAGCCTGCAAGCATCACACAAAAGAAATAAGACAAGAAATATTGCAAACATGGACATGCAAATATATCTTATCAAGGGTCACTCAACAGCACTATGGCAGTCACACAAAGCATATTAAGATGAATAAGGAATTAAAACAGGGGGCATGGTTCCAGATGGATACCAGAAGCTTTAATAAAACACTCACTTTCTAACATACTGATGGTAGGACTCAAAAAAAAATATTCAGATCTTACTAAAATCCTAACATATGATGGTAGACTTAACATTTCCATTTGTTCCTTATTTCAGGTGCCAATAGAAAGCAGAAATAACAAGGCAAAGGTAACAAGTGTGCTGAGTCTGCAAGCGCAGTGTGTCAAAAGCAATGAATAGAGATAAGCCTATAACATAGAGTGATAAAAGTGCCTATGTGAGAACGGTTGGGGGTAATATGTTGCTTAAATGAAGATCATGTATCCTAATATTAAATTGTTTCCCTTATAATCTTGTAAGAAATAATGAAATAACCTTAGGCACCCATTATGGGTGATGTTTCAAAATAAAATTTAAACAATCAAACTTTCAAAAAGAAGCACAGTGTGTTACTTAAAATCTTGTTTCATGCTGCCTTCTAACTAAAAAGCATTATGACAAACAAACAGCTTGAAAATTTCTGTGGAAGCCTACATTTGAATGAACAGATTTCATATATCAATTGGCTTTCCATGTGCAGAATATTTTTATAAAGAAAGGTGGATAATGATGCTGCATATGTTCCTGCTATAATAGCAATAATAACTGATAGAGCATGCTCTTATCAGCAGTCCACCAAACACCTAGGTATTACAACATCCCAATTGGCATCTCAAGAAAAGGTAAGTGGTCGCATGACAAAGTAGAAGGGTAAGAAAATTGTGCTTAGAGATATTGACACCAAATTCCTCTAAAAGATGCAGAATTGGAGTACTCAAAATTGCCCCATCATACAGAAAAATATGTGAATCTATAAAATCCCAAATAAAGTTAAGTGATGCTATAAAAAATCGACAACTTAATTTCCCAGGGAATCAACAGCCGACCTCCCATGCAACATCTCTTTCATTGTGCAACCTAAAGGCAAACAGAGCATACCGTCCAATTCCGCGTTCTTGGCCAACCTCCTCGCCAGTGCGTGAATACAATAAGCCACTTCTGCCCTGGCCGAACTACGGATGGTGGCAGCAAATATCTCTGGAATATTTTGTTTCCTGAGCTTACTGATTGCTATTTCAAAATGAAAACAACAAAATATTCCAATGTTTGCAAAGTATTCCACAGCAAAGATGAAGCAATAGGTGAACATGTTTTAAAAGTCCACACAAAAAACTACATGTTTCATTCTAAGTTAAAAACTCCAATTGCATGGTTGCATTCCATAGTGTCATGTCGAATCTCAACCTATGAAAAATAGAATTAAAATAGAATTAATAAATATTTAAAGAATGGAAACATAAACTCTAAGTAAACTAAATGAACTCACTGAGCTATTAGAAAAATGCATGGTAAACATAGCTTCCATGCATTCCATCCTTCCTTGCATCTCCCTCTCTCTAGCTTGCATAGCCTCCTCTCTCTCCTTCTCTCGAGCATGCATAGCTTCTATTTCAACTTTTGCATTTTTTAACTCAAGGGTAAGTTGTTTGATATTGTCATTTGATGCCTGGTTCCAATATCACCCCAACGTGACATTCTAGACCATCCTAACCCACAACCTCTTTCATATCCACCATGATTTCCATTACAAACACCATCTAGTATAGGAGATAGTATTGCTGGCTCTGAATAGACATGAGATCTTTCTCTTGGCATGCTTCTATAACTTTTTCCTACAATACAAGTAAAATTATAGATATAAGTAAAATGAACAATATTTTACAAGTGTAAGTTATATGTACATACACATATAGATCTAGTGTGCTCATTGGGATAATCTCCACTTTTTGTTTGATGAGCCTTAATATATGCCTCAAGTGTTACCATGCCAAGAGAAAGATCTCAAAGTAGAGAGTGTTGTATCCACAGTAGAGAGTGTTGTATCCACAGTAGTGAGTTTGAACTCATCCACTACAAGACCAGATCCCTCATTCATATCATACCAACTGCACTGGAACAAAATATAGGGGGCATAACCCCAAATTGAAGCTCGATATATTTTTCAAAACACCATAAAAGGCATTTCCATGGTCACCAATTGTTACAATGCCACTATTTTGAGTAACACGTGCATCGTCCACAAAATTGATTTCAAATTGTACCCATTTATAAAAAAACCTTGATATGACACAATGCTATGTTTGGGACCTCGAGCCAAACTAGTTAAATTCTTCCAGTAGAACCATTTGACCTCTTAATTCATCGATCTTAAGAACATGAAAGACATGAAAATGTTAAAATACTACTAACTCAATATCTTTTGAAAAGAAAGAAATAAGCAAATGCTAGTAAACTTACGTAATCTCTAAACCACCCAACAAATTTATTATGTTGTTCTAATTGGATTTGATCATCATCCCAGTAGGATGTTGACTCTTCACGAAGGCTTTATGCAACCTAAACATTACCATTAACCATTGTTATTAAATGATAAATGTTCAAATCTAGTAAGAAAGATGATACATAAAATTAGACAACAAACTTACAATAAATATGGTTGGATTGTTGCTGTATTGAATAAAAGAAAACGATGTGCTGATAAGTATTCTCTACAGCAATAAACCCTGTGACACCAACTCAATTGGACCTTCTTCAAATCGCACAGGCCTCTTCAATTTAGTCTCTACATCATTGAGGTAACGTGCACAAAAGGTTGTTACTTCTTCCATAAGATATCCTTCAGCAATGGAACCCTCAAGTCGACTTCTATTGCGTATGTAATTCTTAAGTGTTAGCAATATCTCTCTATTGATACAATCCATCGATATTGCACTGGTCCAATAAGTTTAGCCTCTGTTGCAAGATGGACAGTCAAATGCACCATGGACATCGAACATTGCAGGAGGAAAGATCCTCTCCAACTTACATAGAATTCAGGGATTGAGTTTTCAAGTTTCTCTAATATCCTAACATCCACAACTTTAGTGCACAATTTTAGTGCACAACTTACATAGAATTTCTATATGGACTAAATCATGTCTCTTACCAAACAAGATAAGAGTATAATGTGTGTATTTGTATAGGAGCTCAAACACAAATATAACAGCACTTGCCTTCTACTTGGGTCATCTCTACAGCACCTAAGTAATAGCTCGTATCTATAATCACATGGGCATACAAAAAATTTTGTGCTCTTAATAGCTCCCAACAGAGCTGGGTAATTTATAAATTGTTCTGGTGTTCAGTCCAATTCTTTTACTATTCCACCGGGTAACTAGAAACCAGATAAGTCACGAATCGTCATTATGTGGTGAATGCCACAGAACTCATAGTAACGAATGCTCCTTCAAAATTTATGTTCTCCATTTTCATGCAGGAACTTGGTGGTAATGCTACCTTGGTATTTTGTGGCACGGAGGGGCAAAGGGAAGACAACATACATGGAACGCCGACGCCCTGATTTCTCCAAGTTTCCCCGCAAGCCGTAAGACGTCCCTCCTCACCTTCAAGGTAGGATGATGATCTCCATCTTCCAGTATCTTTAAATCTTCTGCAACAGATGATATCGATAGTAAGCCTTAGAACATCTCTCCTCACCTTGAAGCAGGACGGTCGACATCGTCCAGTATATTTTAAATTTCCTGTAATAGATGACATCTGCGAAGGCCTTGCAGGCGCAGGGGAGTAGGAGGGACACGAGGGAGATGCTATCGTTGAGGCCAAAGAGAGACAATACCTAGATCGCCGACGGCTACAACTTCGGCTACTAAGGTCTTCGGTGTCCAAGGCAATCGTAGGACAGGGAAAAAAGGAAGGGCGGCGAGGTGCGGTCGGCGTCTCCAAGGCGGTCGGCGAGGGTTGAGGTCGGCGCCAAGGCGATCGCAGGAAAGGGAAAAGGCGAAGGGTGCGGAGTGGGGCGAGACGGGGAAGGGGCGGTTCGCGCTCTCCAGACGAGGGAAAGAGATGGAGAAAGGGGGGAAAAGTTTGGCGCCGCGTATAAATTTTTTTTTTTTGAGGGTGTGGGGGGAAGAACCTACGACGGCTGTTGTATGTAATAAACAGAGTCGGCTTTCCTACCCAAATAATATTTCATGGCACCGACGGTCAAAACAGTCGATTGTTGCTTTAAACAGCCGACGTTTTAAAACCCCGTCGACTATGCCCTGTTTTCTACTAGTAAGTTCAATTACGATTCAATTTGTAAGTCAATTTCGATTCAGCTTCTACATGTTTAACTTTGATCCAACTTTAGTAAATTCGGCTTCAATTCATCGACAGTAAGTTTGACTTTGAGATGACTACAACAAAATTTGACTTCAGTTAATTCGACTTCGAATTGACTCCAGTAAACTCAACATTAATTGTACTTCAGTAAGCTCGACTTTAGATCAACTTCTGAAAGTCTGATCTCGGCTTGGAATTACACCTCAATTTGGTTCAGTATCTATTTAGATCGTTTGACTTTAGTTCAGCATTATCTTTGATTTTCTATTAGGAACTTCAAATAAATTTAATTCGATAAACTCGACTTTTTGCCCGGAACTTCGGCTTTTGACCCAGAATTTGACTTTGAATATTGGAACTTGACTTTCAATCTAGAATTTTGACTTTTGACAAAAGACTTCATCTTGACCCAATTTTTTATTCTCGATCTAGGACTTTGTCTCCTAACCTAAACTTCCAGAATGTTGATTCTCAGCCTACAATCCAACTTTTGGTTTAACGCTATTCTGAAAAACTCTGATTTGATTGAGAACTTTGATTCTTTAGTTTTTGACTTGAAACTACAGTGCTTGAGGCCTTATTACAACTTGGAACTCTGATCATATGTTTTGACTTTTTCAATACTTCTGCAATCCTTACAATCTACATCATGTACAATTACTTGATTTATGAAACTCCTCATTGCTGCACAAATAAATGATTGAAACTATGGCTGAATGGGATGTCAACGACTAGTGGGTCTTTGGATTCTCATGGATTTAATGTCTCTGCATGTGGGTCCCGAGAGGACACCTGATTCGTTTACTGACCGTGTGGAATGATAATAGATCTACTGGGTATTTTGACATGACACCACTTATATGCTTGATTAATGGACATTCCCATTACATGTTAATAGTTACTCGTTACATTGGGAGGTAGGATTTTTATTTAGTGTCACTCCAACAATTAAGGTACATCATAGACTTAATTGAAAATCTAGTGGGGTTACCCTCTTTAAAACAATTCTAACCAAAACTAATATAATGGAAATTTTCGATCCCTTTAATAAAATTTCAAAAATCCAGTGGGGTCCTATGACCCCACTGGATCTAATGTAGATCCGCCTATGACTCGTTACATGCTTGTTACATGAAATATTGTTGATAAATACTTGCCATACACAGTCATTATATACTTGATTTCATTATTTAGCTTTATTGTATAACTGGACCATATTTTCCACTATTAGTTAATCCCGTTTGTTATTCTTGTGCCAAAAATTTCTTTTTGGTTTCATATGTTCTTCTATAATTTCTTATATTGGAAGGTAAATCTTACTAGGTACAATTTCTCATATTGTTCACTTTCTATAGGTAATCAACAGTTTTAGAAGACGAGACATCAAGAATGGTGTACCAAGTGTTCAACCCCTGCTACGTCAACTCTTTTAAATTTTAGTTTTTTTGGTGAACCATGTAAATGTACTAAATTTAAGAAATGACAATTGATTACTAATACTTAACTAATGAATTTGAATTTTTTCCTTATTTCCCATTCCGTCGCATTTCGACATTTATAAATGTTGGGACATGACATGATAAAAGAGTCGCATTACTATGTGAGGACGAATACCAATGAATACTCAAGTTTTTAAGCATTTTTTCTTGAGAATACATTAATACTGGCCTTCCTCTGTAACACACATCTTCTTCGTCCAACTTTGTAACAGAAAGGAAGTAGAGAAAGCCCAACAAGTCGATTGGGATTGAGTGAAGACGGCCCATTGCCCATGTGTTATACATTCTCCACACAGAACTTACATCTTCACCAATATTTGGCATTGGAAGAGTTCCATTTTATTATGATGTGTTGTTGTTCTCTGAAAGTCGGTCTGATAATGGGATACGATAGTATCATAATTTTTAGTTAGAAAAATTCAAAAACTTTCTTCGAATTTGATAATTTTGGATAATATAACTTAGATAATTAAATTGATAGATATCGTGAGATAAATATAGACACCTATTTTCAGCTCATAAATTGAGCATTTTCTTGTTCACATTTATTAATATCCCAATGTAATCGCGGGGATGCGACCCTCCTACATTGAGGTATATATCAATATCATAGAATATATATGGAAACAAGAAACTTGTGATCACCACCAAGGCATTTGCCAATATTATATATATAATATATATATATATATTTGTGAGGCTAAATACCTTGAAAAATTAGAACGAAGACACATCGACTCGACTACATATGTATCTCAGATCAAGATTGCGTTGAAGCTCATATGTGTGGGAAATGTAAAAGTTTCTTCCTCCTTTATCGACCGGCCAAGGATGAAGGGACTTACGCTTTCTTGCTACTATTTGTGCCTGCAAAACAAAGAGGAGGTACAATAAATTCGATTAGAAAACAATAGGTGTAAAAATCCGTCCTCTTTAAAATATACACATGATATGGATGAAACTCACCGTGGAGGTTTAAACCCCTGTTGGGTTAAGACTAAGCAGAGATGAGAGAGAAATATGTATGGCCAATGTATGTAGAAAAATAAGAAATAATATTAACTAAGATATAGAGATCGTATCAAGGTGCTTCTATTCTTCTGATTAGAGAAACTTGATAGGAATAACTTTTCTGAAGATCTAAAGATTAGATCTCCATCATTCAAGCTGTAGAGAGCCGATAATCCTGTTGGTCTGGATCGTAATGTGAGAGAGAAAGAGAGAGAATGAGCGGTGCAACTCTGCGGCACCTTCTCCGCTACGCATGGGGCGATGGGGACTGACCAAGTTGACTCTCACGAGCTTATTGAAGGTGTCTAAGGCATCTTCTTCACCTGGTTGGAGAGTTTCACATAGACTTCTTGTGTGGGGCGAATATGAGAGAGAATGAAAAGGAGGAGCAATGTGCACTCGATAAAGCCGAACTTCTTGGGTTCTGAAGGTTGGAGACGATGAGAAGGATCTCACCAAGCCTTTTCTCCACCTGTAATAGCTCTGGCTTTGGAGTTGGTCATCTGCGCCTTTGAGAACAGGATAAGATAAAAAAAGAGAAGTCGGTGGGTGGATGCTCATGAGAGGATATATTGGGCTTTTGGATGTTGAGATAAGATGAAGAACAGCCTAGAGACCTTCCCCCACGTTGCAAAAAAACTCCCTTGTTTCATCTTCCAGAAGTTTTTATAAATTGGTAGGATTTGAAATCTGATGTGAAAATACTCACTACACCAAAGACGAACATTTGTCAGCGTTAGAAGCCGCTGACAA
>CM024763.1:58938135-59090483 GCA_014218235.1 Colocasia esculenta | reverse complement strand
TTGCGTGGGATGGGTTGGTTAACTGAAGGGGGTTTGGGTGGGTTTTTGAGTTTGAGTGGTTTGGGTTTTCATGTGGATGAGTTTGAATAGGTTTAGGTTGAGCTATTTAAGCATTTAAGTGGGTTGGTTGTGTGGGATTGGTTGCGTGGAATGAGGTGGAAATTTGGGTTTGGATATGCACGAGAGAGTTTATTATTAGAGTAATGCTAGGCTTTCGGCAGTGCGGGGAGCCTAGCTGAGCTGGAGGGGCTGCGCCCCTCCACACGCACGCCGCGTGGAGGGGGCGGGTCCCTCCAGCATTAAATAAATATTTTTTTTTTACAATTTGTGCACACAAATAGTGCACAAAAAACAAGCATTTAATGAGGGGGGCCCGCCCCCTCCACGCGTCGCGCGTGTGGGGGGCGCGGCCCCCCCAGCTCAGCTATGCTTCCGGCACTGCCGAGAGCATAGCATTTCTCTTATTATTATTATCTTTAGATGGATTTTGCATGGGACGTGGATAGCTCTTGAGTTTTGCACGGGATTTGGTTTGCATGGTTTTGGATTTTAAATGGGCTTCCATGGGCTTTAGAATTTTAAATGGTTTGCATGCCCTTTTCTATATTTTTCCTTCTTTCATTTACATGGTTAACGTGGGCTCTTGCATGGGCGTTAAATATGAACTTTCTTGTCTTTGTCTTTTCCCCTTTTGACCACGAGAAAGATTTTGTACAATTTTAAAAGTGCACAAAATGTAATCCACATAGGTAACTAACTCATGTGGCACCATCCACATGGGTTGGGAGCCCATGTGACACCCAAAAAAGTGGTGCCACATAGATTAGTTGCTCATGTGGATTGCACTTCATGTATTTTTGAAAGTGCACAAAGTCTTTCTCTTTGACCACACATGTATTGGCTATTTTGAGCAGAAACTTGTGGGCTCAAATATGCCAAAAAATGTTCCAAAATAATAACTAATTTAAGACATTAACGATATGAATAAGAAAATATCCCGACTTATAAGTCCAAAATAGGTGTCTACACCCAAGTCATCCATCTCTTTGGTTGTCGTTCTTTGGCAATCTTTTGAGTTCATTTACCTTAGAATCCATCCCAAATGTCATTCATAGGGCAAAATATCCTTCAAATATTATTTTCCTGGTCTAATCCTAAACGCAGGCAACATTATAGGGGCGTTTTGTGACTTAAATCATGAAGGCAGTCTATTCCTAAACCGCGTCCTGAAAGTGGTCCTCTAGTACCCCACTTTCTCAAGACGGTCGTCTGATACCCCACATTCAAGTTTCTCATGCAAAGTCCGAACATGACTCTAATTCCCAGCTCTATTTGGACTCTAGATCATTGCTGGAGCTTATCCACATCATGTATCAGTTGGATTACATTCTTTTAAGCCTCCAAAATAGATTTAAACTCTTTTTTCTAGTGAATTTTGGATTTATCTCTCCTATGAGATAATCTCATCCTCTCTCTATAAATACCAACTTAATTCCAACAAGTTGAGGCTAATGATCAACAGGAGATTACAACCACGTCCCAACGAGGTCTCAGAAGTATTGGGTCCCCTAAGAAGTAGCCCAAGCATTGGAATTTCTTTCTCTCTCTCTCTAGTTCTTCCATGTTCTTCATGCATGCACTCTTCTAAATCTCTCCTTTCTCTTTAATTTCTCTTTCCAAACACACTGCACAACACGAATTTCACACCTATTTTTAACCACCCTAGGGGTTTAAAACATTAAACCATCAGGTGTCCTCCCTTTCAAGTGCTCATACTCTTAAAATAGATGCTACATAATTAAGGTTCTGATTGGGTTTTCCTTTGTCTTCTTCATCTTGCAGGCACCCCAACAGGAGCATATACATGAGGCCCTCTCTCCTTGGCCGGCTAAGGATGAAGGAAGAAGAAATTAACACAGAGACCGCCTTCAGGAGGCACCCTATCTTCAAACCGCATTCAATCTCTGTGAGTTTTTGAGTTAGTTCCTTCAATTTTTCCAAAGTAGTTAGTCTTCTTTGCATCCCTACTTGTTTGACAACTATAATTGGTGGGGTCATCTTTTTCCTACTTTTCATAATTTTTATATCATTTAATTGATGATAATTTGTGTGATTACAATAGACTGTACAACGGCTTTGACAATGAGATATTTGAATGCAATGGTTCAATGTCTGATAGCATCTATCTCATTTGACAAGGTCGATAAGAAATTCTATGAGATCTACTTTGATAATTTGATAAGTCCTAATAATTAGTAATTATTAGACCTGTTAACTCAAAAAATAAGTTGGTACTGAACATATAGTTTATCAGGATTTTATCACTGATAAATAATAGTAAATCATGATAACTCTATCTCATATTTTCAAATCTGATAAAGTTATCAGCCTTGATAATCGCATCTGTCAAATCAAAAATCTAGATATCTTATTCATAGATAACTAATTATCTGGTCATCAAATAGACTTATATCTGTGTGAATAGCCAATCTGAAGCGAATATGTGTGTAATTTTGACGTAATTTCCCCACTATTCAAGCTTATTCTATGCATTAAAATCGGATATAATTTACTTGAGATGTCCAAATATTTTGTGTGTATCAAAAGGGGATACAGCAAAATTAAGTTGGATTTGCCTATATATCAAGCACTACAAGAAAAGTTACATATGTCAACGACTTTATGTCAACGGCTATCGACAACCGTTGATATATAAGATATATGTCAACGGCTACGTAAAATCGTTGTCATATGATTAACATATGTCGACGTTTTATTGAGCCGTGACATATGTAGCATATGTCAACGCCTTTTGTTTAGCCGTTGACATAAATTTAACATATGTCAACATTTTTTAAAGATTTTAGACATAAGTTTAACATATGTCAACGACTATCCTTGGCCGTTGACATATGCTACATATGTCAACGGCGTTTTATAGCCGTTGACATATGTTAATGAAAAAAAAAGGCTCTCTACGCGTCAGACGGTTGATAGTAGCTTTAACATAAAATACATATGTCAACGGCTTTATCTAGCCGTTGACATATGTTTATAAAAATAGTAAATATTTTCCGCCAACTTCTCCTTTGTGTCAACGGCTCTAAATAACTGTTGACATATAATTATTTGTCAGCGGTTTCTCCAGCCGTTGACTAATACTTAAAAAAAATCTTAAAACCCCCTGCCCCCTCCTCTCTCTCTCCCACCCCGCCGCCTCCTTGCTCTCCCTCTCTACTCTTTCCCACCTGCCCCCTACTTTCTCCCTCTGCCAAAGCTTGAGAAGGAGGCGGTGGCCTGGACTCTGGGAGATCTCCGTGAGGGGGTGTGCTGCATGGTGGAGACGGCGGCGGAGCTTGGCTGGACAGCCAAGGGGTCGGCATCGACGTCCTTCTGCTACGACGGTGGCCTTGCTTTGTTCCCGCTGCCGCTGGTGCTCTTCCCCAGGGCCATTCTCTCGCTGCAGATCTTCGAGTTTTGCTACTGCATTATGATGAACACTCGCCTCGAGACAGACCTCCACTTCGGTGTCGTCTTCTCTGACGCGGGCTCTGTTTCTGGCGTCAGCTGCGTGGGGGAGGTCATCAAGCACGAGCGCCTCGTCGACGACCGCTTTTTCCTCATCTGCAAAGGCCAGGAGCAGTTCCGCATCACCTGGCTGACTCGGACCAAGCCCTACCTGGTCGCGGAGGTGGCCTGGCTCGAGGACCGACTGCCGTCGCCCGGGGTACCCGAGGAGGAGGGGGAGGACCTGGAGGTGCTGGAGGCAGAGGGGAGTGGTACATGAAGGACGTGATCAGGATCTCGAACCGGTTGAATGGGAAGGCGGCCGACAAGGATGAAGGCACGGATACGGCAGCCGCCGACCTGAGGCGGGGCCTGTTCTCGGCGTCGTTCTCCTTCTTCGTGGGCAGCACCTTCGAGGGGGCGCCCCGGAAGCAGCAGGCGTTGCTGGAGCTCCAAGACACCGGCGCCAGGCTGAGGAGGGAGTGGGAGACGCTGAGGAACACCCTCAACTATTGTGTGCCTAGATGTTCTCATACACTACTTCCAGAGCAAGGCGAACGGGATGAACTATGTTCCTCAAATTCATAAGTTGATTTACTAAGCCTTCATTCTTTAAATTTCTCTCTCCCTGGGTAAAATTTGAGATAATTTGTTTCCTTTCTTCTTGTTATAGTTTTTTGTGGCTCGGCAAATAGTATGTCGCTTACTTGGAAGCAGGGGTTATCTTTGCCAAAGGGTCCATCGGCGGTGATTTGTCCTCTTGGGCGGTGTGTTATTTCTTGTGAACCAGTGCTTTACCATTTTATCCCAAAGTAAGTTTTAGACTCCATTGTCCTAGTTATGTAAGAGTTATTTTGATTGTATGGACGTCAGGCTCCATTACTCCTAGTTTAAATGATGGTTTAATTCCCATTCTTTTTGTAACTTTCTGCCTTGGGTCCAATGTATTGCTGATTTTATGTGTGAAACACAAGTGTACATTGAATTTTATGTTTGATTGGGGAAAGGAATGGTGATCTTTCTGATGCTGAGGTGTGACAACTTTTAGCTCCAGGGATCTTGTAGTAAATCTAGAATCAATCACCTTACCCAATCTAGTTGTTTGTAGGACCATAGATTTTTTTTTGCTTGATGCAAAATTATACCACTTTTAGATAATTCAATTTTTAGTTCATTGGCATGATAGAATAAGTTTTATGGGTGCTTTACCATGCAATGCACATACATGCTTGTACCTAGTTATTGGCTTGAATATTTGAAATGTTTCCTTATTTATGTGGCTATGGCCTTTGTGCCTATTTTTCTTTGAAATAATCATGCATTTGCATTTCAAATTTTCTTTCTTAATCATTAAGGTATGAATGTCTCATTGCTGGTAGATATGTCTCAGAATTTTCGCCTTTTGTTGTCTTAACAACATAAATATAAAATGGATATGGCTTTGAATGTTTGATCCATTTTCAATTGTAAAATCTAAATGGTGGTTTATTGTGTGCTACTGTTCATCATTGGTGCTGGATGTTCTTAGCTGCTCTCTGATATGCAGGCTTCAAGGTAAGTGTTTATGTCCATGCCTTCTTCATATCCTAAATCACCTACCTTTTATGATGTCAGCATTTACATGTGGATGTAATATTGCCTTACCTAGTTCTGTTTAAAATTTATGGTCAGGCTGCCAATCCTGGATGCATTTTAGAAGATTTTGTAAGGTGGTATTCTCACCACCAGATTGGAAAGAGGAAAAGTTGGATTGCAAAGATGACACATCATTGAAAAAGGTTGCCTAAGTGGAAGAATGCAGAGAGAAGGTGAATCTTCTTGCTATGTTCGTGCTTAACTAACACAAGTTCCACCCATATTGGAAACTTGAAAGATCTGTTAAACTTTTGCTGCTACATGTCAGAAGACATGCATATCTTTGGGTCTCCTTTGTTATCCAAAAGTGAATCGTTAAAGTGAGGAAAATTTTCTGGATTATCTTCAGTGATTATTCATTGTCTATCTTCGATGGGAAAAGAAAAGCTGTTGTAGGAAGAAGCCAGTCATGCTCCGCAAGGGCAACTCAACAAGAGTCATCGAAACATGGCTCCACTCTACTTCAACCCTAAATGAGAACATGACCACAATGGAACTTCCTGAAATTGTCTAAGCTGACTGTGTGGGAAAAAAATATTTTGTCTCATGGTGATTAGAATTCAAATGTAAGAGCAAAATGAAGATATCTATGGGACTAACTTTAGGCACTTGTCAGAGTGGGACAAAAATTCACTTACCACTAGCTAAAAAAAGAATAATGAAAAATGGGAAATTTGCAGCCATCTTGTATTATAACACTGAAGTTGTTTGTTTAAGATGATTATGTTGATCAGT
Organism: Colocasia esculenta; assembly: GCA_014218235.1. NCBI lineage: Eukaryota > Viridiplantae > Streptophyta > Magnoliopsida > Alismatales > Araceae > Colocasia > Colocasia esculenta. The sequence continues at coordinate 59,084,606 of CM024763.1, read as the reverse complement.
TTTGTTTGTTTGTTGAAAGTTTGAAGTCTTTACCTCTGCACATCTAGCTTGTGTATGTCTCTAGTAGGCTTCAGAGAAGGGTTGCATCTTCTAATTTCAAAAGATACAGAGATCCTTTTTGGGCTGCAAATGATGTGGGATGGTTACGGAGCCTCTCACTGAATCACTGATGCTGGAAGTACAGGGTAAACAGGAAGAGGAGCTTCTATGGTGCCCGCTGCTGGAGGGGCAGCAGCATGGTGCACCCATGCATGATCCTCAGCAGCCGTGACTAGCTCCCTCCCCACACCCATCCCCACCCTAAAATTTTGTTCTTTAAGGGTTCTTCTATCATATTATGCCATTTTCATGTTTTCTGTTTGTGGTAACAACAGTTGAGGAATATTCTGAGAATATTCATTTCTTTCATATGACCAGGAGGACCCTTCCCCAAGAAAAGATTGGTTGACTGAAGTCAAAGCTAAATAGATAAGTTATCTAAAATCAAGTCCTTAGGGACTTTAAAAAAAATAAAAACAAGTCTTTAATTAGACTAGTAAAAAAGCAGTGCATCCACATACTTCCTTTGAGCCTTAGATTGTGACATATAAATGGATGATCACTTGTTCTTTGACATTGTTACCCGATAGAAACAAACTCATAAGCACTGCCTTGGTACATGACTCTAAAAGCAGTCTACTTCCCAACTGCAGTTCAAATTGACAGTACATTATCTTAGATTGTTGAAGATTCACAAATTCTTAATGGTTATCCCATAACATTATTGGGGGGGGGGGGAATTGTTGTGTGCATCACATTGCAAATCCAGCTATTTATTTCGAAAACAAGCAAGTCTTACAACGTCACAAAGTTTATTTTGAAGAAGAATTAATTGATCATTGACATATTAATATAGATGACTTATCAATCTTAAAGGGCGACAGAATAGGGTCCATAATTGAAAACGTTGGAACTATGCATCCTATTTTTGCACTTGCTTGTTTCCAGATGAGTTCATTGCCCTCTCCGTCAACTCTCTATAATGTTGAGCTCCAAAATGATCATTTGACCAATGTGATCTTGTTTATATGCAGCTAAACAAATTGTCAACTTCTGTCTTTGGACTCTGGAGGGATGGCTTACCTAATCTTTTTCATGGAAAGGAATGAGGAGTCTGGGAGTTCATTTTTCCACCCACATTTCTTTTTCTAGTTGTCTTTGAAAATTGAAAGTATTTGTTATGCTTGAGTACATATGATATTACCACTTTTTGAAACTGCCATCAGATTATTAGATAGCAATTGTACACGTTCAAATGTTACTTCATGTTTACTAATTGATGTTTACCTAATCCTTTTGCAGGTAACCTGTGACGTGAACTCTGGGAAACAGCCAAACCACTGCCTGCTGCTAAACAAGCACCACTCTTCGATGAGGATTTGGCTGTGTAAGCAGCAAGTCTTTCAGATATTTTGACAGTGGCACATACATGTTGAATTTCGAAGAGCTCATATCTAATTGTCTTGTGTAGTGAGAGCATTTTCACATCCATGGTGGATATGCCCCCTTCTGAACTCCTTGAGCAGCAGTTCCTATCATTAGTGAGTATTTCTCGACAATCACTGTTATTACTTCCCTTTCTTCACAGATTAATGTTTATTGCACCACAAATTTGCATATTTAACACCACATCTTGAATTTTCATGAACAATGACTGAGAAAAGGAGGGAAAACCCTGCAATTAATTGTTACATCCCTCTCTTTGTTTTTCCTTATAATCTATAATTGGCCTCACATGGTTTCCTTTAATGCAAGAAATTATTTTGTCCAATGGATGAACTTCCTAGAAGAGAGGCACCAACTATCATAAATCCTTTCTGACTGAAGGTCATTGCTCAGGGGCATCCCAGTTCAGTATGATGTGGATTTAGTATGTTTGATTTCTTGTTGTGTGTATTTATTTTGTATAAACAGAAAATTAAAAATTTTAAATGATTTTTTTAAAAACTGACAAAAGATAAATTAATATTTGTCAGCGGCTATGAGAGCCGCTGATGTAAATTATTTTTGTCAGCGGTTAATTTAAGTCGCTGACGTAAAAAAAATTTGTCAGCTGGTTTAAGCCGCTGACATAAATTTTTTTTGTCAGCGGCCTAACCATCTGTTGACATACACTAACTCGACGATAAAAATGTCGACGACTTTATCTATGAACTGTGGCCGTGACATATGTCTTTGTCAACAAATTTTTTACTTTTATCAACGGTCTATAGCCGCTGACATATGTCCTTTGTCTTGTAGTGAAGGTGGATAAACTCAACCTTAATTATTGGGTGAATCCCCACATTTGAAACTAGATGCGTCGAGTTTTAAGACTAGTACAGTCAATATAATAATGGTTCGGAGGTTAACCAGAGGGGTGGCCAATATATTAATGGTTGATAAATTAGCAAGAAACTTTTAGCCGCAGCAGCACCTTTAAATATTCCGTTTAGCTTCTATACGAAACAACAGGAGAACATCATTTCAATACGTCACACTTTATATAATTTTTATGTGATTGTTTTATATAGAATAATAAAATATAGAGATGTAATATTTTCTATAAAATTAAATAAATTGTATTTTTATATTCCATGTAATATATTATCATCTTTATGTATTACTCTCACTAGAAATAGGTTCAGCTTGGACTAACCGATTAAATACATAAACTTTCTTTTGTCATGCATCCATCTTTTTGTTAACTTTTTCATTTTCGATGCATTTCAAAATTGAAAAGATCATGCCACGGACAGCCCTCTGTCATTCTTGCACTTTTAATTTTGCATCTGGCAGAGAACCCAGGGAGGCAGTGGAAGAGATAAAGGCATTGGATATAGTATGTATTAAGGAATGGTTTGGCAGTGGTTAATCCTCTCTCTCTCTCAACACTTGGTACACGTTCAAAAGAGTGCAAATGTTGCACTGGAAACGGCCAGCCAACGGCGAATATATAGGGCCACACATGTCCCCGTCGGATCAGGTGCCGTGATATCATGCACGGCGCCTCCGCTCATTTGTTTTTGAGGCAAAACCATCGTGACCACGCCCGATTTGCGTAAAGTTAAATATCGTAATTCTAATATTCCAAAAACTACTATTCCAGCATAATATTTGCTATCGTAAATAGATAACAAGTATTTATTTCTCTCTCTATATATATATATTATAATGAGATCATATGTTAGGAGAAACAATAAGTTATAAGAAAATTTTAAAGATATTGTAATAAATTATTTTTTAAAACAAAAAAAAACTTCTTTAAAAGAGAACTGATGATTTTGCGACAGATAAGAGAAAAGAAGACAAAAAATATCGGAAAATAGTTTAGTAATATTATTTGATAACACCATTTGATAACACACCAATTAAAATACATCACAACCTCTTTATTTATGAGGTGTTTTTGACATTCTTCTTTTAATTACTGATATGACACAATTTTAATAGTAGTATTACAAAATGAACTGTTTCCCTTTTTTGTACAAATTACACGGTACCGCTGCAAAGCCGGTGGTTGCCGCCTGGAAGACTAGCGATAAATCCTGTTCCACGCCACATACATAAGAACAAGACAAAGCTTTCTGTAAACACCTCAAGGTGATGACTTTTTAGGAAACGCGGTATAATAAGCTTCAACAGCGGCAAAGAACAGGAGGAGAATAGCGGCGCACAGCGAAATGAAGCTTCAAGGATTACTAAAGTACCTGCCCTTCAAACTGGCTCGCCACCTATGGTGAGGCACATCACAATATGCAGTCACACTTGTGAAATAGGGTGGCATTCTGGTGCCCTATGTAATCTAGATGTGTGCCGTTACACAGTGTGTTGAACATCTTAGCCACTTCCTCGACATTGCCCAACTTGCTGTCAATGACATGGACGGACGCAACGCATAGGTAGTGAGGTCACGTGATTTCACTGAAATTTTTTTTTCCCAAATGACATGAGCGTTGTAGGTTTTTAATTTTTTTTTTGTAAAAGGTGACCCCACTGAATCACTCGAATGTGACCCAATTCAAGTCCAAAATAAAAAAAAATTATTTTGCCAATTTGCCCTACCTCGACTTTGCCTTGCCCTAGCTCGTGCGTGCCCCTTGCTCCGCACAGCGAAAGTGAAAGGAAAGTCCCGAAGGCCGAAGTCGACCTCGGCCCTCCTCGCTTCAGCGGTCGTCGGTCAGATCTCGCCGCCGCGCCCTCCGGAGGACCCCAATAAAAAAATTGTCTCATTGTTATCGAAATATTTTTTATTTTAAATATTTATTTATATTATTTTTAATATATATAATTATATAAATATTAAAATATAATTGAATGACCCCACTTGATAAAATTTCTGCGTCCGTCACTGGTCGATGATCCTGTAAGCATGGCAACATCGTTTTCTGTGTTAATGATGTTATTCATGAAGACGGCATACCTTGTGAAGTAGCTTCCAACTTGCATGAGGGCAACACTGATCTAGGGCTATGAAGTTGCGGAGCTCTGAACTGGTCGACTCTTGGACCCACAAGAATGGCATCTCCAAGATCGCATGTGCGAAGGACACCTTCAAGTAAGAACTCACCCCTTCCTTCCTCCTAAACTTGACTCCAGCTTTGTGGAGCTCTGTTGCACAAGGGATCATCCTGTGCACGCCTGAACCCTTCTTGGGCACTTTTGGAAAAGCAGGAGGTAGAGCAGACCGAAGAAAAACAATGAGACCAAGTGGGTCGCAATCTTGAATGGTAGAGAAGAAATTGCACGAATGTGCAGCGGCGAGGCTGCTCTGTGCTCGAAGTTGGATTTAGGCATAGGTGGTGAAGGTGAAGTAGATGATGCACTTCGTTTGGATTTGGGCATTGCTCTTTTGGCAGGTTAACTTTGAGAAACCCTAGAGCAATATATATCCATAAGAGTAAGAGGGTCCTCGCGCTCACCTGTGAATGGGATTGTGGTTTTGCTGCCAAGTTTCATAAGGACGAAGAATGGGATTTGGTTCTCCAGCAACATCAGGTCTCGTCGAAGCTGAGAGAAACCCCACCTCACTCCTGACAATTGGGATGTCTCCTTCGTCTCCTTAAAGATCCGCTTGATGAAGTACTCGATGATGAAGCAACCATCCAGGACAAGCATCCTCACAAACTCGTCCACATTCATGGCGATCTCCTCTGCATACTGCTTCCGGGCTTTGGCCTAGCATTCGCGGGTCACCTGGATGTAATTTCTGAGAATGTTCTCTTTGCTGCGATCGAGGAGGTTCTTCAGGTATGTCAGCTTGATCTCCTCCATAGGCAGTAAACTATTGTTGTTGCAGTGGAGGGGGCCGATGGAGACGAGCTTGGGCTCGTAGGCCTCAGCATCTTGTCCCCTGATGGAAGGGTGCACCCTCCAGATGCACGGTTGTTCTTCGACCGCCAGCACCTCCTGCATCTCCATCCAGATCCGATCTTCCAATGGATCACTAATTGCAATGTGAGAAGATGCAGAGGCGGTGGCGGCGGCAGGTCCGCAGCTACCATCTTGCTGGACGATCTCGTGAGCTTGTTGCCCCCCGGATTCGATCGAAGCTACCTGCGTGGTCATCTCAACCTTGGTGGCTCTACCAAGAGTTGCCACATCCAGGATTGTATCACCGGCTTGCTGCGACCCGCACTCAGCTTCCGCCGGTGGCTTTGGCGCCGTTCCAAGAGCTGCGGCGGCCATACTCGTCTCTGGTCCATCACCATCCGCCGGTGGAGTCATCTATAACGGCCGGGGGGCTGCTCTGCTTCGCCGGCGAGGGATCTCCTTGTGCCAACTGTGGCCCTGCATGGGCAGGGTGGTTAGGTCTAAGGCTCGTCCTTATCAAGTTTCTCCATCGTTAAAGACCAATCAACTCCATGTGGTGTGTGGACGAAAACGGACAAATTTTCGGGGATCGCCCTCATCCAATTTCTCAATCTTTAGGAATAAGGATAAACCAACTCCATGTGGAGTAAGGATAGGGCACCAAAAAATATCTGAAAATTTAATTTTTAAGCTATCTAATTTCGATAAAAGTTATATAATTTTAAAACTCATTTAACTATCGATAAATTTATCGGATTCAGATTCAGATATTTAGATAATCTATCGAAATCGGATAGAGAAACTGTTTGACTATTTGATTTGCGAAAACGATAGTATTTAATATATAATATACTATTATTATATAATATATATCATATAACATAGATTATATTAAATAATATATATTATATATTATCCGATTATTTGATTTTCAAATCTGATTTACCGAATCCATTCATATTCAATACTATCCAATTTTTCGAATCCGAATTTCGGTAATTTGAAGAAATGGATTCGAATATGGAAATTTCGTATCGATTTTGAATCAGATATTTTTTTATAATTAATCGGATTCAGATACAGAAACAGTAGTTTTCGACTCCGACTCCCACTACAAGGAAAAGCGGATTTACCGAAGGAATTTTTCGACGAAAATATGTCGTCGGAAAATCCATCGGCATTTTCCGACAGATATATGTTTGTCGAAAATATCAGTCGGGTTTTCTGACGGAACGTATTCGGTCGGAAATTCTGTCGGTAGTTCCGACGAATAATTTCCGTCGGTATTACCGACGGATTTTCCGACGGAATACGTTTCGTCGGAAATCCCACAATTTTTCCCCCCACCCCGCCTTTTGCGCCTCTCTCTCTCTCTCTCTCTCTTTTTCTCTCTCCGGCGTTCTCTCTCGTCTCCGGCGTCGCCGCGACCTCGCGCTGCCCCCCCCCCCCGAGCTGCTGTCGTGTCCCCGCGCACCGTCGCGTCCCCACGCCGCCTCCGCTAACCACCGTCCCCCCCCCCCCCACAGTCCCCTCCCCAGTCGCCGACCACCGTCCCCTCCTCCCCCACAGTTCCCCCCTCCCCCACCGTCCCCCCCAACCCCACAGTCCCCCCCAACCCCACAGTCCCCTCCCTCACCGTCCCCTTCTCCCCCACAGTCCCCCCCTCCCCATAACTAATTTGTCCCCCCTCCCCCCAGTCCGCTCCCCCACAGTCCCCTCCCTCATAACTAATTTGTAGTCATGGACCCTTCATGATGATCTTTATCTGGGAACATCTAATGGAAAGTACATCATCAGGAAGCACTCGAGTATTTTTCTCTGCCTTAATTCTCACTTGGCACATGGTTTATCATATGCATGGCTTATAATAGCTAGTTAGACCCCACCAAAGTTATTAGAACATGGCATTTATATGGGGCTTTTATTTAAATAATCATATATATTATTTAATTAATTAAATAATCACATTTTAAAATATTTCCCAAAATAGTCACCAAGTTGCCACGTCGGCAACTTGGTGACCGAGAGACCAGATGCCAGTATGGAGTCGGCATTGGGATTGCTAACTTTGGAGTCGGTATTCCCAACGCCGACTCCAAAGTCGGCATTCCCAATGCCAACTTTGGAGTCGGCATTACCATTGCCACACCAAAGTCGGCAATGCCAATGCCGATTTCACTATGTAAAAAAAAAAAAAAACCTCTTGTTCCGCTGCTGCATGCACATCACTGGGTGTGCATGCACCTACTGCTCTATGAAAACACAGAGCGCTCTGTGTTTTCACAGAGCAGCGGCTGCATGCACACCCTGTGAAAACACAAGGTGTGCATGCAGCAGACACTTCTAAAGGTTCAGTTTTTTTAAGGCAATGTGTTCTCCCGATAATATGCCTATGCAACATCAGTGGCGCCACTGGTTCATTGGCCCACGCATGGAGGAAATTCATGAGAAACGGTGGGTGTCAAAGTAAGCCACTAGTCTAATGAGTTAGAGTTATCCTAACTCCAATTCATGATCAAAGTTATACATGACTAACCCACTCTTTGCTTTGGTAACAAGTGAATTAACTCACTTGAATAAATGGAGTTAACCTACATGTTTGTTGAATGCTTTGGTTGGCATTGAAGGGTTAACTTTTTCCACTTTGATTAGAATACCCCAACTTTGACATTTTTTTAATACAAAATTAATACAAATTGACATTTTTTTAATAAAAAATTATACAGTTGTAATCATACCTCTATTTATTTTAAACACTATTTAATTTAAAAAAAAACGGATAGCACCTCCCCTATTCCACTTATATTTTCATTATTTGTACATGTTCCTGTACGTATGTAGCAACAAAACTTTGAAAATAAAAGACATAACATTCATTATTGTATCTGTTTATATATGTAGCAACAAAAATCATTCTACATTTATTAACAACACAACTTGTTTCTGTATGTAACAACATAACTTTGCAAAAAAAGACATAACATTGATTCGATCCCATGGTAAAATTTAATGTAACAAATTTTACTGAACAATATTCACACCATAACATGGAAGGCTCAATGCAGCCTTGAATTTATACATAGAATACATAGAACTATTTTAATCGCCTCTTCATTTGTCGTGCATGATAAAATTTGCATAAAAATGAATGTAATGTTTCACATGACAGGCAGTATAATTTATGAAAATATAGAACATAAATTATTATGAAATATGAACGTAGCTTCTTTGATGACATAGACTCCTACTTGAATGTTGTCAGCTGTAGTAATGTTGGATAACATTTCTATGATATGATATGATGCAATTTTTATGTTGATACATTTCTATGTATATGTCAAGGATATTCACAAATAACATGCCAAAATATTTGTAGATGTCTAAGTCATATATACATCATGTCTAAATCACAATACATCAAAATAACATATGTACACGAAAAACACAACTAAAAAAATATCAAGTACAGAAATCATCTCAAAAAAACTGTGGAAACCATCTCTTCTTTCCTTTCTAGATGCTCGACCACGACCACGACTGTGACACTGCTCCTGTGCATCAACCTCTGTCTCCGACTGTGACTGTGTCTCATGCACTAAGATAGCATCACATGACTCTGACTGTGCTGTCTCAGAATCCATGTCCTCTGATATATTGCCTAATGTCTCTCCAAGTAGATCAGACTGACTCTGCTGTGGCAGTGTGCTAGACTAACCTCTGTGACGTCGTTGGCGACGGTATATACCTACTGTAGACTATGGTGGCTGTGTATCTGGCATGCCCTCATCTGTCAGTATCTGTGAAGCTCCTATGTCATATAGACCATACTGTGAAACTGTCATAACATCTGGAGAAAACTGAGGTGGTCCTGCATCATCTGGCTGTTGTGGCGTGCCTGCACATGGCTCTGAAGGTCCTACATCTGATGTAGATGAATCTATCCATTGAACCTGAGATAGTACACTATCAATGTACTCTGCATGGCTATATATCTAGACTGTGTACTATCCGATATCATATCATCCTGAAGGCCATCAGTAGCCATCATATGTAAATGCTTCATACCTTCTACCAGACTCCTCTCTATGTGATCACGCGGCTCATAACACATATCATAAGTGAAACCTGGCCGACCAATGTACCATCTGGTGATAGACCAATATCAAGAATATACTCCACTCTACCAATACCAACAGTCTCCTCATTCGGTGGTATAATGTAATCTGTCCGACGATGCCACATCTGTACAAAATGTGCAAAATATCTAGCCCAATCAATATGCCCACGTCCCTTCCGGGTGACACGATCTAATGCATCAACAGGACCAGGAATAGGCTGTACTCTACCAAACTGTCTAAGTACTCTATCTGGAACATGCATCTCAACAACAGAAAAACAAAGAAGAGGAACCCGAGACAACCAAAGATCAGATGTCTGCCTCAAAACAGCTGGTAATATCTGTAATATATCAAAAGTGTATGGCTCCCACCTAACTTGTGTTGAAAATGCATGATGTAAGTGTAAGTGCAAGTACTATATCCTCTGTGCACAATACAATAGGTTTCATTATGTTTACCTGATAGTCCTCCTGATGATCAAGCTCTGATCTGTATAGTCACAAAACATGTCGAGGGTTATTTATCTCTGCTCTTGGAACATTCCACCTACAATTTATTTGTGAGTTAGTAACATTTCTATAATTAAATAGTCCACACCATTCTAAATTTACCTGTGACCCAAAGGCATGTCCTATGCCAAAGGATGCATCGCAATATCAGGACGTCCCACGTGTAGTCGCTCCCAAGACCACAAATACAAAATTAATAAAATACTTAGAAGATGCAATAAATTGTTAGAGACAAAATAAATATGCATTAAATGACAAATTACCTGAAGAAGAGTCAATGAACCACAAATGGCCTTGGCATCCGACTTGCATGCAATAGACAACTGACGATAGAGATAAGTAAGTGTCGCACCACCCCACAAGTATCTACTAGCTCGATCAAAGTCCTCTAGAAGCGGTAGATACATAAGTGGCACTGAGTTTCCTGTCTTATCATGGAAAATAGTACAACCCAAAAGATGTAACAAGTATGCTCGTACATGTCGTCTAACAACCTCCGCCGATGCATCCTCTACGATAACTGCAAATCTTTCTCGTAACCAAGATAGTTTTACAGAACCTCATCTCATCATATCCGGGACATCACCTAAAAGTGCCATGCAAACATCTGTCTAATCTAAACTAGTGTCTCCTACAACAACATCACCATCAATTGGTAATACCATCAAAATAGCAACATCCTGCAACGTGATACTCATCTCTCCATGTCTAAGATGGAATGTCTGTGTCTCACTCCTCCATCTCTCAACAAGGGCTGATCAATGCCCAATCTAACCTGATCCACTAAACCTGAGTCAAATGAATAAACCAGTTCTATGTACATATTCTATAATGCGGGGGTCAACTGGCCTCCACCTAAGCTCCTATGGTGCTCCCAACTTTAAACCTCTGTTTGCTGAAAAAAAAATTAAAATCTGTTAACATTAAATTTATGCACAAATAACAACAACAATACATTAACAATAACAATACCTGGCCACCATAAACCAACTGTGATCTATGCCCTCCTGTGCATATATACAGAAGTATCTACAGGACCTAGAAGCTGGTCCATCTCTGCAAAGCCTACATAGAAGAAGAATTATAAGTATATAAACAACATGTGTAAACAACAGACATGTATATGCATGAAAAATTATAAGTATGTAAACAACAGAATAATTATGTGTCAATAATATGTGTAAAACACATAAAAAACACTTACTAATTGTGATGAGGGGGTTGTACCCCTGGACATGTACTTCTATAATGTCCTGGTTGGCCACAATGCTACAATGGTTATGAGATGACCCTTCTTTATTCATATCCATATGCATATGAAGGCATCTGCTACGTGGACGACCACTTTACCTGCGACCAAATGGAGGTTGCAATGTAGCTCCTCGATGCGGAGGCCAATGTCGACTGTCCAAGACAAGATGAAAAGCAAACCCATATGTCTGTCGATAGGCCTCCACAGAATAAAATGCAGCACAAAAGTTTAAGTGTGAAATATTACTGAAAATGACCTACAAGGCCACTATGTGGACACAAGGAAGATCTGTCATGCAATAAACATTGCAGGAGCAACCACATTGCGGTCCCAAGTTAACAGTGTATTGATGTCCGTGTGAATTAGTGACTTGAAACTCATGTCTAGAAAATCTGATCACCTGACATCTTCTAGCCTCTCGCTCAGTAACACGAAGTTGGACTTCTACACTAGGAGCATATGATGATTCCCAATCAAACCATCCTCATGTCGTTTAACAAAAAATTGTTTAACCTGTAGAAAGTTTTTTGCACTAAAGCCTGGATAGGCAAACCTCGTGCACCTTTCAATACACTATTAAAACTTTCTGAAATATTGTTGTCATCATACTAAACCGCTTACCACCATCATATCTTTGTCCATCTTCATAACTGACATCTTCCAACCATTTCTTTGCTTTAGGATTCATTTCTTCTATTTTCTGTATCAAATGTTGAAATTCAAAGATACATTTTCTAGACGCTGCAGACCATGCTAGACCTGTCAATGTCTTATCACGAAATGTCTTTTGAAAATTATCAGCAAGATGTCGTAAACAACAACGATGGTAACCAATAGAGGAGGAAATATCTCAGGTACTGCACGCTCCAAACCTCTATGTCGATCAGAAATGATTTCAAGACCAACTCTATTTGTAACTTTCTCTCTTGATGCCGCCAAAACCATGCCCAAGAATTGTCATTTTCCGATTCAACAATAGCAAATGCAAAGGGGAATAAACCATCATCTGCATCTACACCAGTAGCAATCATCAAAACACCGGATATTTTCCACAAGTGTGTTCCATCAAATTATCAATGGTCTACAATGTGGAAACCCTTGTATAGAAGGTGCAAATGACCAAAAAACTCTCTGAAAACGATAGACAGATTGTTCTGCATAGGTGAACTGCACAACTGTCCCCATATTTGTCAATTGAAAGGCCTCTAGTGTAACGTCACGCATTTTTTCGATCCCCGTGAATCCAGGTTTAGCGGGTTTTGTGGCCAATGTGTGGCCCATTAGTGCGTGCTTCAGGTGTTTACGCGTGTTGTGTGGCTTGGTGGGCCGCCAGATTGGGCCCAAAGCGCTCACATGTTTACTGCCTGTGAACACGACAGGGGTGTGCGTCGCGTTCTGAATGCGACGGCCTGGGGTCGCGTTCCTGTTACCGCTGTTTGGCGGACGTCGTCTGCATGGCTAAGGCATGTCGCTCGCCGAGCAGTCAGTTGACGTCGGCCTTGGGAAGGCGACGGTCACCTAAGTCATGATCAGGTCGCGATGGGGGTGCACGTTGCGATCCCAACTGCTGTGCATTTTTAAGAGAGTTTTGGCCGGACAGAGCTGGGGCAAGCTCTGCTCAGCCCAGGAGAGCTGCTGCGGTGGTTTTGGGCGATTCGAGGTTTTGGTGGAGTTTTCAGCGCGATCTCGTCGTGAGGACATTGCTTGGAGTGGGGGGCGACCTGTGCCATCGTCGGTTTGCGCGTTCCTTGTGAACGTAGGGTGTTCTACCTTGATTTATTCTATGGATTGCTTGTTAGTTCGTTTATTGCTTTGGACAGTAGATACCATGCTAGGGTATCCATTAAAGCATGTAAAATGTGAATTAAGCATGGTTTGAATGGTCCGAAATGGTGATCCGTGGAATTGCTCCCGGATTAGGGTTACACTTGCTAAGGCGACGACCCTGGGCGTCGCGTTCTTAATGCGACAGCCCGATGCGTCGCGTTCCGGTTTGGAAGGCAACACTTGAAGGGTCGCGACGGGATGGCGACCAAGGGTTCTGTCGCGACAGGGTTGCGACAGCCTTACCCGTCGCGTTGTGGTTTTCTATGGCGACATGTCGGGGCGTCGCGATCTGATAGCGATGTCGGACCCTGTCGCGTTAACAGGTCTGAGAGGCCTATTTATGCATGTTTTCATTGTTTGGGTTATTCAACCATCGGTATTTGTTGTGCATGGCAATGACAGGTGGAGCCAGGTGCACTTGTCATGCTCATGAAGCGTGTTGCTCACAAGGTGGGCTAGTTTTACGTGGCTAATGTGTTATTTATATAATTAGCGTGGTGCTTACGTGGTTTGGATATTGTGCATGTGGTTTGTGTGTGCATCGCACATCGTACGACATCGTGTTTATTATATATTAATTATTGTGGTTAGTCTGTGGTGTTGTGCCGTGGTGTTGTGGCAATGAGGTTCACGTTTGAACCTAGCCTTGATCCTTTAGGATCTTTTATAAGTTATCCTCGATGGATAATTAGTAAAGTATAAGTATGGTTATTACGTGATTATCGTGTATTGTGTTTAGTGTGGAAGTGGAGGTCACAAGGTGACCGATGACAGGCTATGGTGTTATTATTAATATGGTTTACGTGTGTGATTGTGTAGGTTATCTTGTAAGTCACAAGGTGACTGGAACAAGCTATTCCTAACATATGTACCATAATTGATAATAGAAAGTGTTTGTGTATATATCGTGATTTATGCTAGCCGAGTGTGGTGATCCGGCGCCTATTCCGGAATGCCTCTCTAGTCGGGTACCTCAGGTTCTTTGTGAGCCAGGCATGTTGTGTTTGTTGTGCCCGGGGTTTGTCCCGGTACAGTGTGGTACCATCGAGGTCTGTGTCATCTTCCTTGACACCCTCACTCCTGTGTTTGAGTTGTACGTCCGGCTGAGGGAAAGACGACAGTGGGACAACGACTTCTTTGAGTTTGCTCTTTTGTCGCTTGTAGCGCGCTCGTAGTTGGGGGTACGGACACCAGTAGTCGACACTGGTCCCCAGCTAGTCTTGTTTTCCAGTGCCTCACTTTAGGGTGCTCCGGCCAGAGACCCTAGAGGTGCCAGGCATGGACCTGCAGCTGTGTGTCTGCAGGTGTGGTGTTGGTTGGTCTCCACAGTTGTTTGACTTGTTCTCGTGGAGCGGCAGTTGGACCTTTCATCCGTGACTGCGAGACTGAGAGGTTGTTCTTGTGTTGTGCTGTCCGGGTTGGATACTGGCCTGATCAGCCAGTAGTCCGTTCCCGTGTGGTGGCGTCGTTCTTTCTGACTCGTGCTTTGCTGGCTCTGGTTGTGGCTTGTGTGACTTGCCGGTTGATGTTTCACCTGTAATGTTGTGCCTAACTGATGGCATAGTAAAGTTGTGGTTCTGTGTGGTGTTTATCACCTACTTGTACCCTTCGTAAGGGTGTTTGTGTTGTGGTACCTTGAGGTAGCAGCTACCTATACCCTTCGTGGGTACTTTTGCAGATTTGTGGTGGTACATTGTGTACCAACCTTTTCAGGTACTCGTGTGTCGTGGAGGTCTTGTGGTTGACCTGCCATTTGTTGTATCCTATCCATTTTAAGTAGATATTTGTTTATAGTTTATTGTGAAATGGATTGGCTTGTGGTTGCCAATCTTGTTACCCTTTGTGAGTAGTTTGTCGATGAGGCTTGTGGTCTAGGCAAACTGTGGTTTGGTGGAGCTGTGTTCCATGGAGGTCGTATGATGGGACCTTCCACTTGTTGTGTTTTACCTTCTTTTAGATAAGCTTTCGATTATGTTTTAGTATGTGATGGATTGGCCCGCTGTAGCCGATCATGTTACCTGGTGTGTGTACCTTTTGGTATATCATGGTTGGGGTTTAATGGACCAGCACTTAGTTAGCTGTCCTATTACCCACGAGGTTGAGATTCGCCTGGGGAGCTTGCAGCCTAAGCAGTGACTTACCTGTGTGGCTTAAAGCATAGACGACATTATTATGGTTTGCCTGTGAGGCTTAAGGCTTAGACATTTCAGTTGTTGTGTGGACTAGCGATGCGAAACTAGTCCTGTTGTTTCTTCTTACCTTCCGAGGTTATGTTTAATGTAGGTATTTATATTTAATTGTAGTTTAAATTCAATTGTTGTGAGCATGAAATGGTTTGGCTATTGGTGTTGCCAATGAGACCCTCTGGGGTTGAGGTGTCCGTAGTTTTAGTGTTGTTTTGGGTAGCCCCTACTGAGCCTGTGACTTTTTTAGGCTCACTTACCTACAGTTCTTTTCAGGGCTTGCCGTTTGTGTGGCGTGTGGAGAGGTTGTGGCAGACTCGTACCACCAACAGTAGTGTAGTAGTTAGTGTTGTGTGAGCTCGTGCTCCCTCGGGGTATGCCCCAAGTAGTTGTACTTTTTAATTGGACATGTAATAATGTAATGGGACAGTTGTAAAGTGTTACATGCAGGTATGAGCACATGTACTTCTTGTGTTTTATACTGTGTAGTTGTCTTTTATATTCTTACTGGACACTGGTGTGAGCTATCCCTTGCGAGACTTTGGTCCGTTCGCGGGAGGCGGATCTGGATATGGAGCCTTAATGGGCATAAATATCGAGGGCCGTCACAGTTGGTATCAGAGCATGGTCCAGTTAGAATATGAAAAGACATTGAAGTTACAATGTCCCAATACTTGGATTAATGTCCACTGCTAGTAGTGAGTCTGTGGTTTTGTGTGATATAAAGTAGTTTTTACATGAGCTTTTGGCACGTAAACCGTGTGTTTCTATTTGTTAAATTTGCAGTTGTGAGCAGTTGTTGAGCCACAGCGTGGATAATGGCATAAGTTTTGTGGTGGCACCCTGGCACTAGTGCAGTTAAAGTATAATATTTAAAGGTTTTTAGTTACAGAGATTAGAGGAGAAAGGTAAAGTAGTGCCTTGAGAGGGATATGCCTGATATATGTTAGTAAAGTACTGAGTTATCAGAGACAGATATGGGGTGTTACTGCGATAGATCAGCAGAATGTTACTAGTAAGGAATAGAGTGTGTGTGATAAATTGTAGATGAGGGCCTTGGCAGAGGTATTGTTTGAGATTTGTGTAGTAAGAATTGAGAAGTAGCTTGAGTAATAATGTGATTAATGCTCTGGCAAGTTGAGAATGATTAAGTGAGACAGGTTGACTTCAAATGATGTGTGGGTAAATAGAAGAGCAAAGAATTATGATCGTCCGATGAGGATAAGGGTGTTTTGATAATTAGAGGTTTGAGCAGAGGTGATCAGTTAAGCAAAGAAAGGGTAAAAGAAGATCAATGCATAGTGGACTTTTCTGACAACTCCATAAGAATATATTAGTTTGGCAAGTAACAATTTATGAGAATTGCATAGATTGGTTCGTTAAGGAATACAGTGTTTCAGATAAGGTTATTGTTGATTAGCAATTGATTGTAGTTTGATCAGAGAAAAAGTAAAGTTTATGTTTGAAAAAGATTGAAGCTAAGATTAAGAATGTTCAGAGTAAGATAGAGTTATATGGCTCAGAATGAAAAGAAATGGATTAGCTAAGAAGCCGTTGAGCAATATTAAGCTAAGTGGTATAGAGAAATCAAGCAGAGCTAGTTACGATATTTAAAGAAATTGACTTCAAATTATAGCTTTGGCAGTCGTCAATGAAGAGTGTTTGTATGAACTGTTGTGTGAATGGTACAACTAGAGGATGTAAATTGATGGAAATATGTGGTTAGTCAGCTAGAGGATGTAAATTGAAGTCAAAAAGGAATATGAAAAATAAAGTATGTTAGTAATGCAATGGTATGGCAGAATTCAGATTTTTTAAAGGTGTGGCACAATTAGAATTGAAGTATTAGAGAAAGTAGTTTGCAAATTTTGATATTGTTTTCCAGTATTGATTGAGTAAGTAAAGCAATCTGTATTGAAATTAACTGGAATCAGAATAATAGTGAAAGTGCGTAGCAATTGTGAATAGTAATGGAAGCAGAAATATGAAATATTTTGTCAAATATTTGTATAATCAGAGTGGCGCAGCGGAAGTGTGGTGGGACCGCAACTCACAGGTCAAACAGTTAAGTATGTGAATATAGATAAAGCAGGATAATGGCTAGCAATGACAAGTAAGTAATGGAATGGCATTAAGAAACTCGAGAATTTAAGCAAGGTTTAGCACGAAAGAACATCCAAAGGTAGTGGAATAAAGTAAAAGGATTTGAACAAAAAGAAATGGCCGGAAAGAAATGTTGCAAACACAGCTCAGAAAATGTGAAAGTAGGTTCTGTCCAAGGACATAAAGCACCATTGGCAAGGTAGAATTGCCTACAATTGAAAGGTAAGGAAAGGTAATGGAATCGACAGAACAGAGTAATTGTGAAATGAATTGAAAGAAAAGAAAAGAACAAAGCAAGGATGGAAATGGACAGATGAGTCAGTTAGCGTAGATGAATTGAAAGGCTGATGCAGAGAAGAGTATCCTTCTTGTTCTGTATACGATTTTATTTCTTTTTAGGTGATAGTCTGATTTATTGTGGTTTGTGTTGATTGTCGAGGACGACAATTCTTTTTAGGTGATAATAATGTAACGTCGCGCGTTTTTCAGATCCCCGTGAATCCAGGTTTAGCGGGTTTGGTGGCCAATGTGTGGCCCATTAGTGCGTGCTTCAGGTGTTTACGCGTGTTGTGAGGCTTGGTGGGCCGCTAGATTGGGCCCAAAGCGCTCATAGGTTTTCTGCCTGTGAACGCGACAGGGGTGTGCGTCGCGTTCTGAACGCGATGGCCCTTGGGGTCACATTCCTGTTACTGCTGTTTGGCGGACATCGTCTGCATGGCTGTCGCGTGTCGCTCGCCGGGCAGTCAGCTGATGTCGGCCTTGGGAAGGCGAAGGTCACCTAAGTCGCGATCAGGTCGTAACGGGGGTGCACGTCACAATCCCAACCGCTGTGCGTTTTTAAGAGAGTTTTGGCCGAACAGAGCTGGGGCAAGCTCTGCTCGGCCCAGGAGGAGCTGTTGCGGTGGTTTTGGGCGATTCGAGGTTTTGGTGGAGTTTTCAGCGTGCTCTCGTCGTGAGGACATCGCTTGGAGTGGGGGAGACGCTGTGCCATCGTCGGTTTGAGCATTCTTCGTGAAGGTAGGGTGTTCTACCTTGATTTATGATGTGGATTGCTTCTTAGTTCATTTATTGCTTTGGAAACAGTAGATACCATGCTAGGGTATCCATTAAAGCATGTAAAATGTGAATTAAGCATGGTTTGAATGGTCCGAAATGGTGATCTGTGGAATTGCTCCCGGATTAGGGTTTGCGCCTGCTAAGGCGACGACCCTGGGCGTCGCGTTCTTAACGCGACAGCCCGATGCGTCGCGTTCCAGTTTGGAAGGCGACACATTAAAGGGTCACGACCGGATGGCGACTAAGGGTTCTTTCGCGATAGGGTTGCGACAGCCTTACCCGTCGCATTGTGGTTTTCTGTGGCGACATGTTGGGGCGTCGCGATCTGATAGCGACGTCGGACCCTGTCGCGTTAACAGATCCGAGAGGCCTATTTATGCATGTTTTCATTGTTTGGGTTATTCAACCATCGGTATTTGTTGTGCATGGCAATGACAGGTGGAGCTAGTGCACTTGTCATGCTCATGAAGCGTGTTGCTCACAAGGTGGGCTGGTTTTACGTGGCTAATGTGTTATTTATATAATTAGCATGGTGCTTACGTGGTTTGGATATTGTGCATGTGGTTTGTGTGTGCATGGCACATCGTACGACATCGTGTTTATTGTATATTAATTATTGTGGTTAGTCTGTGGTGTTGTGCCGTGGTGTTGTGGCGATGAGGTTCACGTTTGAATCTAGCCTTGATCCTTAGGATCTTTTATAAGTTATCCTCGATGGATAATTAGTAAAGTATAAGTATGGTTATTACGTGATTATCATGTATTGTGTTTAGTGTGGCAGTGGAGGTCACAAGGTGACTGATGACAGGATGTGGTGTTATTATTAATATGGTTTATGTGTGTGATTGTGTAGGTTAGCTTGTAAGTCACAAGGTGGCTGGAACAAGTTATTCCTAACATATGTACCGTAATTGGTAATAGAAAGTGTTGTGTATATATCGTGATTTGTGCTAGCCGAGTGTGGTGGTCCGACGCCTATTCCGGAATGCCTCTCTAGTCGGGTACCCTAGGTTCTTTGTGAGCCAGGCACATTGTGTTTGTTGTGCCCGGGGTTTGTCCTGGTATAGTGTGGTACCGTCGAGGTCTGTGTCATCTTCCTGGACACCCTCACTCCTGTGTTTGAGTTGTACGTCCGGCTGAGGGAAGACGGCAGTGGGACAGTGACTTCTTTGAGTTTGCTCTTTTGTCGCTTGTAGCGCGCCCGTAGTTGGGGGTACGGACACCAGTAGCCGACACTGTGTGACGGACCGGGGTATTTATGCCCATTAAGGCTCCATATCCAGATCCGCCTCCCGCGAACGGACCGAAGTCTCGCAAGGGATATCTCACACACGTGTCCAGTAAGAGTACAAAAGACAAACCACAAGAATATAAGACACAAGAAAGTACATGTGCTCATATCTGTTCACAAATTTGTACAACTGTCCCATTACATTAATACATGTCCAATTAAAAGAGTACAACTACCTGGGGCATACCCCGAGGGAGCACAAGCTCACACAACACTAACTACTACACTATTGCTGCTGGTACAAGTCCGACGCAACGCCACTGCAAGCCAAACACACAGCAAGCCCTGAAAAGAACTGTACGGAGTGAGCCTCAACAAGTCACTAGCTCAGTAGGGGCTACCCAAAACAACACTGTAACAACAGACACCTCAACCCCAATGGGTCTCACTGGCACATTGTACAACAACAGGTTGCCTAAACTATAAGCCATACAGGCAAGTCACTGCCCAGGCTACAAGCTTCACAGGCGAACCTCGAACACTTAAGTAATAGGACTGCTAACAAAGAGCTGGTCCTTTATACTTCAAACCACTTTACAACGGAACTACACAAAGGTAATGGAACTGGCTAACACGAAGCCAATCCATAACACACTAAAGCTATAATTGGAATCATACCAAGATGAGTAAAACTCAAACTGTGGAAGGTCTCACACGGCCTCCACGGAGCATAGCTCTACTAAATCACAATATGCCTAGGCCACAAGCCTCATCGGCAAAATACCCACAAAGGTAACATAATTAATAATCACAAACTAATCCACAATAAAATATAAACAAAGATCTACTTAAAACAGTTAGGATACAACAAGTGGCAGGTCAACCACAAGACCTCCACAACACACAAGTACCCGGAAAGGTTGGTACATAATGTACCACCACAAAACTATAAAGTAACCCACAAAGGAAATAGGTACATGCTACTCTGAGGTACCACAACACAAACACCCGAATAAGGTACAAGTAGGTGATAAACACCACACTGAACCACAATATATTGTGCCTTCACTTAGACACAACATTACAAGTGAAACCTTAATCGACGAGTCACACAACCACAACTCAGTCACAACTGTGGCAACACCAGGGCACACCTCGAACGGGTCAAACCTCGACACGAGTCACAAACTCACGAACTACGACAAGTAGCAAAGCACGAGTCAAGCTACAGCCAGAACGACAAAGCACGAGTCAGAGAACGACGCCACCACACAGGAACAGACTACTGGCTGATCAGGCCAATATCCAACCCGGACAACACAACACAAGAACTACCTCTCAGCCTCGCAGTCACGGACGAAAGGTCCAACTGCCGCTCCACAAGGAAGAAGTCAAACAACTGTGGAGACCAACCAACACCACACCTCCAGGCACACAGCTGCAGGCCATGCCTGGCACCTCTAGAGTCTCTAGACGGAGCACTCTAAAGTGAGGCACTGGAAAACAGGACTAGCTGGGGACCAGTGACGTCTACTGGTGTCCGTACCCCCAACTACGAGCGCGCTACAAGCGACACAAGAACAAACTCTGGGAAGTCGCTGTCCCACTGCCGTCTTTCCCTCAGCCGGACGTACAACTCAAACTCAGGAGTGAGGTGTCCAGGAAGACGACACAGACGTCGATGGTACAACACAAGTACCGGGACAAAACCCCGAGCACAACAAACACACGTGCCTGCTCACAAAGAACCTGGGGTCCCCGACTAGAGAGGCATTCCGGAATAGGCGCCGGACCACCACACTCGGCTAGCACAAACCACGATACTTACACATATAGCCTTTACTTATTTCAATATACAAGTGTTAGGATTAGCTTAACAGTGGTCACCATATGACCCCAAAGCTATCCCACACCAACACAGACCTGAACCACAAACTTGCCTAGCATTGGTCATCTCATGACCTCCGTGGCAACACACACCACTTACTTCACAAATCAATATAATAATATTCAAAAGACAACAACGGACCAGGGCTAGGTCGATATGGACCTTCACTGCCCAAACACCACAAGTCATGGCTAGGCTCACACAGGAACCTCACTGCCCAGTTACTACGGCAAATCATAAGAATTACACTACAACAACAAAGTGTTAATACACACACACTCAAACCACGTAAACAACACGTGTACATTACACCCTGGTTGGTGTACCACACGTCTACCACATAAACCACATGTCCAACACGTAGACATCGCACTCCAAGAGTGCCACGGGTGCCAACGCACCACACATACTACGTAAAGCGATTACGTACATTACATGTCGTTCACGTAAAACATGCCCATTACATGAGAGCAATATGCTCAAGAGCATAACAAGTGCACTGGCTCACACTGGTCATCGCCATGCACACACACACACACACAATACTCATAACCAGAAAAGCTACGTAAGCCATACTGCATGGTTACATGCACAAGTTGGCGGCAACATCGACTGCCGCTTATAAGAAGTAAACGGCAAGCGATCTAGCCGTTTATATCTTGGCTGATGAACCTGGCGTCAATCGATGTTGTCGCCAAGATCTTCAACCCCAGACCCTGCAGAAACCCTAATCCGAGTCTACAGGTTTCCCAACTATTTTAATTATAAGAAAACATATAAAAACAGTTCCTTTAACATACCAGAACCCAAAACAACTCATTACCACATGCTTCATTCGCTAAATTACTCAAACCACCCATTAACCCCACATGGTGCAACTTAATCCAAAAATACAATAAAAATGCTGGTTCAAGTGATTAAGTCATGTTTTAATGTTTCTAACAAACTAGTAGGGTTCGACCCCTACCTCAGAACACGCTCAAACCTCCCGCAATCTCCTGGTTCACACTGAACCCTCCGCGAGCTCCTACGGGAATTGCACCACGCCACGGCGTTTCCTCGCGCGATTCGTCACCGCCACACGTTCCACGGTCCTCCAAGCATCCTTCAGTACCTGCTGGAAGCTCTAGAAACACTGGGACACGAAGCTAGGGCAAGAGGGAGAGAGAACCCGGGGAAAAATCTGCTCTCGGGTGACCCTATAACCTGCAGAATTCTCAGGTTGGCGTCAATCCCTTTGCCGCCAACAGCAACCGCCACCCTCAGCGTCCACATCCACTGCCGCCAAGATCATGCAGTCAACGTCCACTAACCTGGACGCCAACCAGTCAACGACCACCCCTGGCCGCCAACTTCAACTGAACAGCAGCAGGTCCTATTTCATTCCGGGACCTAACCTGCACCACACCTACACACACCACGCGTCTACACCACACTGGCCTCATAACAGCCATCACAACCACAACACACACGATCCAAAAAGGATCCGAAAATAAGCGACGTTACATTATTAGCACCTAAAAACAAATGTCGTCCTTGACATATAAAACAAATTACAACAATCTGGATTATCACCTAAAAACAAATAAAGCCGAACACAGAACAAGTAGGATACTCTTTCTCTACTTCAGTCTTTCAATTCATCTCACAATTAGTCTATTCTATCAATTCCATTGCCTTTCTTTACCTTTCAACCGTAGGCGATTCTTCCTTGCCAATGGTGCTTTATCTCCTTGGACCGAACCTGCTTCCACAATTTCTGGGCTGTGTTTGCAATATTTCTTCCGAGACCGCTTTATCTTTTTCAAATATCTTACACTGTAATATTCTTTCATGCCACCATTTTCTTTTTTTTTTCATTTATTACTGTTATCCTGCCTCATCTACATTCACATTCACAACTGACACTTCTTCAAAGAAAATCAATCGCCATCTTTGAATTTCCTGCTCTTTTCATATTATTCTACTCATACCGCTTTAAGTCAATCTCTGATTAAAAACCATAATAAACTTTGCTCCTTTATTCCACTGCGCAAAACTTTACTTTCTCTTTATTCAAGCAAACTTAATAATCTTTGAATATTAAATCCTTTTTTTACTTCTGCTTCCACACTTTTGCAAGATATTCCACATTTCTGCTCATATTATTACTTTCAATTACTTTCTTCTGGCTTCAACTGCTTCTCAAATCATCCCATTCAATTAATTCATGCTGAAGAATTACTGCAATTTCTGATCTGCCAAACCACTATTGACATGTTGTGCTCTTCATAAACCTTTCTTATTTTACTGACATTTTCTGGCTAATCTCAAAATTTTGTTACATAACCTTTCCAAATATTCTTTAATTAGTCTATTCCTGCTCCTGCATGAAACTCTGGAATATCTTAATAACAATTCCTTTCTGCTCAATTAAATCATTTCTTTGCACCAATATGCAAACTTTATCTGACATTTTCTGACTCATCTGACCTTATTCACTTCATCATTTGCTAAATTCTTCCTTTCTTTAATCCATATCTTTTCTTTATCTAAACTGCCAATCATCAATTAAATATTCCTCTTGTGCAATTTTCACAAATTCTTATTGCACATTAATTCTTCTTTTCTCTCTTTCTTTATTCAACTGCTCATTTCTATACTTATTTATACAAATCTTCATATCAGACCTTCTGCTATTATCATATTCATAACACCACTTTTCTCAGATTTCTGATCTCAGGCATATTAAATCTGTCTGCCATAAATTACTGCTCTTTTATGTACTGATACTTCTTTTAAAGCTGATCTGCCTCACTTAGCCATATCAAACTCTTCATAGCTCTAATCACATTTTTATCCACACTATTTCTTAATATCATCTGACTCAGATCTTTAATGCCACAATACAATTGCTGAGGTTCTCAACTGCAACCTATCACACACACACTGACTGATCCTTATCACCTTGTTACCATACATTCTGTCTCTGCCAACTTTCTATCTCATTATAACTTATTTACTGAATTTCATATCCAAATTTGTTAATCTCTTCAATTCCTTTAACTACAAATCTTAATAACCAAACTAATCTATCACAGAAATACTTTATATTTATCTCTGCTAACTCTGTACTTTACTAACATATAACAGATATATCCCTCTCAGTAGTGCCCTTTCTCCTCTAATCTCTGCAACTGAAAACCTTTTAAATACTATACTTTAACTGCTTTAACTGCACTAGTACCAGGATGCTACCACACAACTTATGCCACTATCCACGTTGTGGCACAACAGCTGCTCACAACTACCAATTTAACAAACAGAAACACACGGTTTACGTGCCAAAATCTCACGTAAAAACTACTTTATATCATACAAAACCTCAGACTTACTACCAGCAGTGAACATTAATCCATGTATTGGGACATTGTACTTTCAATGTCTTTTCATATTCTAACTGGACATTGCTCTGATACCAACTGTGACGGACCGGGGTATTTATGCCCATTAAGGCTCCATATCCAGATCCGCCTCCCGCGAACGGACCGAAGTCTCGCAAGGATATCTCACACACGTGTCCAGTAAGAGTACAAAAGACAAACCACAAGAATATAAGACACAAGAAAGTACATGTGCTCATATCTGTTCACAAATTTGTACAACTGTCCCATTACATTAATACATGTCCAATTAAAAGAGTACAACTACTGGGGCATACCCCGAGGGAGCACAAGCTCACACAACACTAACTACTACACTACTGCTGCTGGTACAAGTCCGACGCAACGCCACTGCAAGCCAAACACACAGCAAGCCTGAAAAGAACTGTAGGGGAGTGAGCCTCAACAAGTCACTGGCTCAGTAGGGGCTACCAAAAACAAACTGTAACCACAGAACCTCAACCCCAATGGGTCTCACTGGCACATGCTACAACAACGGTTGCCTAAACTATAAGCCACACAGGCAAGTCACTGCCCAGGCTACAAGCTTCACAGGCGAACCTCGAACACTTGAGTAATAGGACTGCTAACAAAGAGCTGGTCCTTTATACTTCAAACCACTTTACAACGGAACTACACAAAGGTAATGGAACTGGCTAACACGAAGCCAATCCATAACACACTAAAGCTATAATTGGAATCATACCCAAGATGAGTAAAACTCAACTGTGGAAGGTCTCACACAGCCTCCACGGAGCATAGCTCTACTAAACCACAATATGCCTAGGCCACAAGCCTCATCGGCAAAATACCCACAAAGGTAACATAATTAATAATCACAAACTAATCCACAATAAAATATAAACAAAGATCTACTTAAAACAGTAGGATACAAAACAGTGGCAGGTCAAACCACAAGACCTCCACAACACACAAGTACCCGGAAAGGTTGGTACACAATGTACCACCACAAAACTATAAATAAACCCAAAAGGAAATAGGTACCTGCTACTCTGAGGTACCACAACACAAACACCCGAATAAGGGTACAAGTAGGTGATAAACACCACACTGAACCACAATTATATTGTGCCTTCACATAGACACAACATTACAAGTGAAACCTTAATCGACGAGTCACACAAACAACAACTCAGTCACAACTGTGCCAACACCAGGGCACACCTCGAACGGGTCAAACCTCGACCACGAGTCACAAACTCACGAACTACGACAAGTAGCAAAGCACGAGTCAAGCTACAGCCAGAACAGGCAAAGCACGAGTCAGAAAGAACGACGCCACCACACGGGAACGGACTACTGGCTGATCAGGCCAATATCCAACCCGGACAACACACACACAAGAACTACCTCTCAGCCTCGCAGTCATGGACGAAAGTCCAACTGCCGCTCCACAAGGAAGAAGTCAAACAACTGTGGAGACCAACCAACACCACACCTGCAGGCACACAGCTGCAGGCCCATGCCTGGCACCTCTAGAGTCTCTGGACGGAGCACTCTAAAGTGAGGCACTGGAAAACAGGACTAGCTGGGGACCAGTGACGTCTATGGTGTCCGTACCCCCAACTACGAGCGCGCTACAAGCGACACAAGAACAAACTCTGGGAAGTCGCTGTCCCACTGCCGTCTTTCCCTCAGCCGCCGGAGTACAACTCAAACTCAGGAGTGAGGGTGTCCAGGAAGACGACACAGACCTCGACGGTACAACACAAGTACCGGGACAAACCCCGAGCACAACAAACACACGTGCCTGGCTCACAAAGAACCGGGGTACCCGACTAGAGAGGCATTCCGGAATAGGCGCGGACCACCACACTCGGCTAGCACAAACCACGATACTTACACATATAGCCTTTACTTATAATTCACAATATACAAGTGTTAGGATTAGCTTAATAGTGGTCACCATATGACCCCAAAGCTATCCCACACCAACACAGACCTGAACCACAACTTGCCTAGCATTGGTCATCTCATGACCTCCGTGGCAACACACACCACTTACTTCACAAATCAATATAATAATATTCAAAAGACACAACAACGGACCAGGGCTAGGTCGATATGGACCTTCACTGCCCAAACACACAAAGTCATGGCTAGGCTCACACAGGAACCTCACTGCCCAGTTACTACGGAAAATCATAAGAATTACACTACAACAAAGTGTGTAATACACACACACTCAAACCACGTAAACAACACGTGTACATTACACCCTGGGTGGTGTACCACCGCTACCACATAAACCACATGTCCAACACGTAGACATCGCACTCCAAGAGTGCCGCGGGTGCCAACGCACCACAAATACTACGTATAGCGATTACGTATATTACATGTCGTTCACGTAAAACATGCCCATTACATGAGCAAGATGCTCCAAGAGCATAACAAGTGCACTGGCTCACACTGGTCATCGCCATGCACCACACACACACAATACTCATAACCAGAAAAGCTACGTAAACCATACTGCATGGTTACATGCACAAGTTGGCGGCAACATCGACTGCCGCTTATAAGAAGTAAACGGCAAGCGATCTAGCTTTATATCTGGCTGATGAACCTGGCGTCAATCGATGTTGTCGCCAAGATCTTCAACCCCGACACCTGCAGAAACCCTAATCGAGTCTACAGGTTTCCCAACTATTTTAATTACAAGAAAACATAAAAACAGGTCCTTTAACATACCAGAACCCAAAACAACTCATTACCACATGCTTCATTCGCTAAATTACTCAAACCACCATTAACCCCACATGGTGCAACTTAATCCAAAAATACAATAAAAATGCTGGTTCAAGTGATAAGTCGTGTTTTAATGTTTCTAACAAACTAGTAGGGTTCGACCCCTACCTCAGAACACGCTCAAACCTCCCGCAATCTCCTGGTTCACACCGAACCCTCCGCGAGCTCCTACGGGAATTGCACCACGCCACGGCGTTTCCTCGCGCGATTCGTCACCGCCACACGTTCCACGGTCCTCCAAGCATCCTTCAGTACCTGCTGGAAGCTCTAGAAACACTGGAACACGAAGCTAGGGCAAGAGGGAGAGAGAACCGGGGAAAAACCTGCTCTCGGGTGACCCTAAAACTGCAGAATTCTCAGGTTGGCGTCAATCCCTTTGCCGCCAACAGCAACCGCCACCCTCAGCGTCCACATCCACTGCCGCCAAGATCATGCAGTCAACGTCCACTAACCTGGACGCCAACCAGTCAACGACCACCCCTGGCCGCCAACTTCAACTGAACAGCAGCAGGTCCTATTTCATTCCGGGACCTAACCTGCACCACACCTACACACACCACGCGTCTACACCACACTGGCCTCATAATAGCCATCACAACCACAACACACATGATCCAAAAAGGATCCGAAAATAAGCGACGTTACACACTGGTCCCCAGCTAGTCCTGTTTTCTAGTGCCTCACTTTAGGGTGCTCCGGCCAGAGACCCTAGAGGTGCCAGGCATGGACCTGTTGCTGTGTGTCTGCAGGTTTGGTGTTGGTTGGTCTCCACAGTTGTTTGATTTTTTCTTGTGGAGCGGCAGTTGGACCTTTCATCCGTGACTGAGAGACTAAGAGGTTGTTCTTGTGTTGTGCTGTCCGAGTTGGATATTGGCCTGATCAGCCAGTAGTCCATTCCGTGTGGTGGGCGTTCTTTCCGACTCGTGCTTTATTGGCTCTGGTTGTGGCTTATGTGACTTGCCGGTTGAGGTTCACCTGTAATGTTGTGCCTAACTGATGGCATAGTAAAGTTGTGGTTCTGTGTGGTGTTTATCACCTACTTGTACCCTTCGTAAGGGTGTTTATGTTGTGGTACCTTGAGGTAGCAGGTACCTATACCCTTCGTGGGTTTTTTGCAGTTTTGTGGTGGTACATTGTGTACCAACCTTTTCAGGTACTCGTGTGTCGTGGAGGTCTTGTGGTTGACCTGCCACTTGTTGTATCCTATCCGTTTTAAGTATATCTTTGTTTATGGTTTATTGTGAAATGGATTGGCTTGTGGTTGCAAATCCTGTTACCCTTTGTGAGTAGTTTGCTGATGAGGCTTGTGGTCTAGGCAAACTGTGGTTTGGTGGAGCTGTGTTCCGTGGAGGTCGTATGATGGGACCTTCCACTTGTTGTGTTTTACCTTCTTTTAGATAACTTTCGATTATGGTTTTAGTATATGATGGATTGGCCCACTGTAGCCGATCATGTTACCTGGTGTGTGTAGCTTTTCGTATATCGTGGTTTGTGGTTTAATGGACCAGCACTTAGTTAGCTGTCCTATTACCCACGAGGTTGAGATTCGCCTGGGGAGCTTGCAGCCTAAGCAGTGACTTACCTGTGTGGCTTAAGCATAGGTGACCAGTTGTTATTATGGTTTGCCTGTGAGGTTTAAGGCTTAGGCATTTCAGTTGTTGTGTGGACTAGCGATGCGAAACTAGTCCTGTTGTTTCTTCTTACCTTCCGAGGTTATGTTTGATGCAGGTGTTTATATTTAATTGTAGTTTAAATTCAATTGTTGTGAGCATGAAATGGTTTGGCTATTGGTGTTGCCATGAGACCCTTTGGGGTTGAGGTGTCCGTAATTTGGTGTTGTTTTGGGTAGCCCCTACTGAACATGTGACTTATTGAGGCTCACTTCCCTATAGTTCTTTTCAGGGCTTGCCGTTTGTGTGGCGTGTGGAGAGGTTGTGGCAAACTCGTACCACCAGCAGTAGTGTAGTAGTTAGTGTTGTGTGAGCTCATGCTCCCTCGGGTATGCCCCAGGTAGTTGTACTTTTTAATTGGACATGTAATAATGTAATGGGACAGTTGTAAATTGTTACATGCAGTATGAGCACATGTACTTTCTTGTGTTTTATACTGTGTAGTTGTCTTTTATATTCTTACTGGACACTGGTGTGAGCTATCCCTTGCGAGACTTCAGTCCGTTCGTGGGAGGCGGATCTGGATATGGAGCCTTAATGGGCATAAATATCCAGGGCCATCACATCTAGATACCTGGGTAGAGTAGCATATGATGATTCCCAACTGCCGAAGATTTGTTTCATAGCCAAACATTTTACAATCCATGCTTTCTTATATGAAATTTCAACATGATATTCATTTAGTATTCTTCTCACAATCTCTTCTGATGTAATTGTTACTTTGTCTTCACAGCTGACAAAATCAATCTTTGAACAAAATGAGATGTGCATTGGCGATTGGAACTTTGCAATATTGGATTCACACATGTATGAGGTCCAGCATATTTTTTTATTTTGAAATATTCAAATCCTTGACAACTGATTCATGAACCCTCCATGCACATGTATCATGAATGCATTGAGCTGTAAACATCTTCGTGTGACTTCGTGTCACCTTATATTGGACACTATGTTGAATTGAATATATTTGCAATGCATATATCAAATTCTTCTTATTTGTAAAAATTTGTCCAACATGAGGCTCTTCACCCTCTAAAGTACAAGGTACATCTATCCCTTCATGAGAATTATTCATCATGGCTTCATCTGTCCATTGATTAGAAGTGAATACATCTGGAGGGTCTTGCTCATATTCAATTTCTGTATTATTAACCCTGGCAATATCAAATAATGGTTCATCATCTTCCTCTTCCATATTCTCATTGTCATCTATATCATCTTGTGAATCTATTTCATCTTCTTCATCCTCCTCAATCGCATGTTCTTCTGTTACATGGTGCCTACGTACCAATCAAATATGACACAAGATTTATGGTATGTTATGTGAATACATAAAAATATTTTATGAGGATGATGAAATCACATACTCTGATGAGCTCGCACTATGAAAAGCATGTGAAGGATCAGTGATTGGCATGAAAGGATACTGTGAGGAGCCACCTCCATAGCAAATAGACCTCCAAATAAAATTATAAATGTTATCAAAATTTAATCACACTAATATATATTTCGTACAATTATGGGAGACAACTCACCATGGGTTTAATCTGTAGGTAAAGTGTAGTCATATAATTCATACCGTACATCTCTCTCATTAGCAAATAAAATCCAGTAGAATCAGCATCATCATTCAACATACGTGTGAAAAGTCCACTTGGTTGTTGATACTCATTGTGTTGAGTATGCAAGTTGTCATCAATATGACCATGTGTTTACACTTCATCGTTGCCTTGAATATATTATCTACATCTTCCTTCTCCAAATATAATTGTACAGTAGATACATGAGAAGGATACAATCGAACATACTTTCAACTGTTTCATCATCTTCAACTCTCACAGCAATATATCATCCATAGAAGTAGGCCACTTGCATATTATACCAATCTTAATATGTCTTTCGTCATATTTCATCAAGATAATAATTTCCTCATCAACTCAGTAAAAGTTGTGTCTTTCTTTACACGCAAAATGCGTACAATGCCTCCTTCATATTGAGGTTTATGATCCTTAATACGTAAGACACCATCATATATCATATTAAAGAAATATTTGAGCTGGTCATATCTGTCATTTATAAGATAAATAAATCACATTTATCAAACAAGAATATTTAAACAAATCACATTTGTCAAATAAATTACATTTGTCAGACAAAAATCATTAAACAAATTACATTTGTCAAACATCAAATTTATATGTATCTAACATTCATAAAAAAAATTATATCAAATATATAATAAACATATTAAATAATTAATTAGCATACCTGATGGTGAGTGGGCGGCCGGGTGGGTGGGAGGGGGGAGGGGAGGTGGGGAGGAGGAGGTCGTTCGGGTGGGGGGGGGGGGGGGGTGGGGATGTGAGGGAGGAGCAGCTGGCGTGGCGAGGAAGAGGCGGCTGGCACAGCGAGGAGGAGGCGGCATCCGACGGGTTGGCATTGGCGCGGCGAGAGGAGGCGACGTCGACTGCAGTAGGGTGAGGAAGAGAAGGGGGGGTTTCAAGGTGAGGAAGAGAAGAGGAGGGTTTCGAGGTGAGGGTTTCGGGGTGAGGAAAAGGGGGGTTTCGGGCTGTGTTTAGGTGTTTTAAGGGAGCTGTCGGCATTGAGAATGCTGACTTGGGAGTCGGCATTCTCAATGCTGACTTGGGTGTCGGCATTCTCAATGCCAACTTTGGAGTCGGCTTTGGGAATGCCGACTCCCAAGTCGGCATTCTTAATGCCGACATATTACTGCCATCAGGTCTCCGGTCACCAAGTTGCCGATGTGGCAACTTGGTGACTATTTTGGGAAATAAATTAAAATGTGATTATTTAAATATTAAATAATATAATATGATTATTTAAATAAAAACCGTTTAATATGCATATCCATAGATGTCAATTATGTAGGTCTCTGACAGGTGCATCATACCATCCATCCGCTGTTATGTCCTTTCAACATTTGGCAACATATTAAAATCCAACTTGCCTAGCTTTCTTTATGTCCATTGCAATATTAACATTGACATTTCTGGGAACTGCAGCCATCTAGACCGATGCATATGCCTCTTAATAATGCAATGTTTAACCAAGTCCGAAATGATAAAATACTACGAGATATATAGTACTACTAATTTAAAAATATATAACTTGCTAGCATTAGGACTGAATACACTCAAAGTTTGCTAGCATAGTGCAAAGGCACTCAAAATCATAGTGCAACCCACCAACCTTGCATGGTTATATTTTTTGGTATAATCTTGTCTATTATCTAAATTTATGTTTAAATCTATTGCTACAAGTTCTTTAGCATGCCAATTTAATTTGTCGGAGAAATTAATGACCAGGAACTGATCGTGAGAGGATCGAACAATCAAAGCGTCCATGGACCATTAATGGCATTCTACACGCCATCGCCCACTAAAAGGTGGTGGTGGGTTCTCTGTTGTTTATTTAAAATACAGAGACATGATAGCCTCAAATAGAATAAGCTTTCATATATAGGAAAAACACATATATTCTTTTGTTTTCCCCCATTGGTTAGACTCAGGCAGTTAAATCCATAACTACAAAAGATCTGTTTTGGTTATGAAGAGGGTAGGAATGAAACAAAAACAAATTCCCACCCGAACTTCTACCACAAGGCCAACAGTCCTGTAGCACCCTTGATTTTTAAAATCCAAATAAGATAAATTTTTTTATTTTTAATAAATACGGTAAATAGATTTAATTAGAATAAATGAGAAATAAGTGAAATAAAAAGGAATTAAGCAAGTCCATTAAGTTAAAACCCTAATGAGTTGTGTAAATGGCTCAATTACAAAATAATGGGCCTGTTATAGTGGAGCCCATCATGGGATGGGAATTTAATATCCCAATTTCGGATTTAATTAATTAGTAAATAGTAAAAGGCTAGGATAAATACTAAATAACTTGTATTTATCTAAAACAAGAGCCCTTACCCTTACCCTAACCCTTTGGCCACGAATTTAGCTCTCTTCCTACCCATTAGGTGGATAATTGTGGTAAAATAGGGGATAAATATGAATTTTCGGAGTTAAAGGAGAAGAGAAGAGTTTTAGGTGTTAAGGACTCTATTTGCAACCAAATACACCCTACTATGACCCTATCAACCCCCCATTTACGTGCTGAGACCTTGGGAGACGAAGGGAGAGGCTAGAGAACGAGGAGCTTGGAGGAGAAGGACTGGAGCTTGGTTTTTCTTTCTATTTTTATCACCAACTAGGGATTTCTTTACTCCGCGAAAAGATAGGCAATCTCTCAAGTCAAATTCGTGTAAAAATTTTCCTAGGAAGGCTTCATGATCCCGTGCAAAAGCCCTCTCATTTCGCTCTATTTCGATCTCCCAAGGGGAGAATTAATTCTTTGAATCTATGTCAGTTCCATGTACCCGACCCTTCATGTTTGCTTTCAAACCTCGTGCATACTTGATCCCATTCCATGAGAAAATTCTCATAAATACTACATCATGTTAGCTATCAAACGCCCCTAGTTTGCCTAATTTTCATCATGTATCCATCGCTAATTAATTGTTGAATCTTGACTGCGCATGTTTAGGGCACCGAAATATAACCTGATCAAAGCATGCCTAAACCTTATCTATTTTCAAATTAATCATACATGTTGATAAATCTATCTCCGTTTAAAACTAGTTTCATGATTTTTGGATCATCGTACGATTTTATATTAATTTTATAAGAGCACTATATCACACTTTGGAGGGAAGGACCTAATTCAGAAAAGGGCTAACCCCCTTTCTAGGTCGGGCTGCCTCTCTGAAGTCGCGACGGCCTGATCCATCGCTACCGGCCAGATCGTCGTGATCTGAATGCGACGGCCTACGCCGTCGCGTTCCCAACCCCCAAACCAGGCCAGGCCAGCCGGTTCGCCCGTCGCACCAGGCCTCTCCGTCACGACCTGGACCGCGACGGGAACCCCCGTCGCGTTAGCCCGTTGACGCACCTGTGCGCCCCGTCGCCTTCTTGAAATTTCTGCCAGAACATATATTTCTGCTCATGCCCTGCTGATTATGCTATTTACCCTTAATTAGCCAAGATTAAACCATGTTATGATTATTTCGACCTGGTAAATTATAATAATTATATAAATTTAATTATTTAAGAGCCATGTGCCGACTTATCATATTCTCATGATTTCTTTACACTTGCACACACATATTATTAATGTTTGCCATTAACCCTATTAATTACTCAATAATGTATCTGGTAATTAAGTAAAATTAATTACCTAATTCTCCTTATTATTAAATGACACATGTCTTCGTTTTATTCGCGTGATTTGTACATCGTTATCGCGTCCCTCTGCCTTTGAGCACTCGAGGCAAGACGGACATTGTTTCGTTACACACTTTCTCTTGACTTGGACCACCTCACCATCGGAATACTCCCGACTGGGCCAGGGCTCCTTGTCAAGGCCTCCGTAAGTCTTCTGGCTTTGGCGCACGTCCTTAGCCGACGAGCTGGTTGTACCCTAAAACCCGATACACCTTTAGGGATCAGTACGATCCATGGCCTTAGTGTGTTCTCTTCTTACCTTGTGATCATACCGGACCATCTAGCCTGTGTTCATAGCACGGCTAGTGGGTGGTGTAGATTTCTACCAGACTGCCTGTAACCGACTTGGTGCCGCGCAACTGTTATTGTCGTTGTTACGTTGTTTTACGATATCGTCCCTATCTCGTCTACTATCTATATCCTCTCATCTGTTCACGTTCTTTCTACACTCTCATATATTCATCTACTACTCTCATCTGTTCTTGGTACTCTACTTGGCCATCAATTGATTGTCTAAGATAACAAACATGACTATGCTAGGCAACATTATGGGCCCGATCTGGTCCTTGGGAGGAGCACCTGAAAGGCTATAACTATCATGACCCGCCAATTTAGCAGCGGAATAAATCAGAGAGGCATGAACAACGTGTATGGTAATGTAAATTGCGCATACATTCGCAAATATTAGAGCAACTAATGAACAATATTTGCAATAAACTTTATATTTTATTGATAAATCACCTAACTATTACAACCACTAATTCTGAGCCGAAATATAGGGCTCATTAACATCATGACATCTGAAAAGGGTAATTAAGTAAATATCTAACTATACTCTAAGATACTAATGACACTCCGTCGCTATGACTCTTGGTCGCTCATCACTCCAGTCAATTCCCATTGGTGCGCGTTGTAGACACCCGTTTTCGGCCTATAAGTTGAGCACATTTCTTGTCCATATCATTGATGTCCCAAATTGGTCATCACTTTGGAGTCCTTATCTGGCCCATTATGAGCCCATTTACCCTTATTTCAAGTCCATTCTCAAGCCCATGCCAAGATCCACTTGAAACATCAAAACTGTGCAATCTGCCCAATCTTCTAAATATACCTTCACTTTGAGAGCTCATAACTTCCTCTCATTTATAATCCAAATCTGGCATATCGTACTATCATTTTGTATCCCTCTGTGTCTACAATCCAACGCAACAAACGGCTCGTCAATCCGATGTCTGTGGAGAGAGTTATGGCCCTTTTCGTGGGACCTACGCAGACTGTCTTATAGTCGCGGCCTGGTTCATGGACGCGACAAGAACGCGGCCCCACGATCCGACGCGATAGCGCCATGTACGTAAACACGTTTTTACGTGATTTTCGGCATCTCCTTCCATCCTAG
The DNA here is from genome assembly GCA_014218235.1 of Colocasia esculenta. NCBI lineage: Eukaryota > Viridiplantae > Streptophyta > Magnoliopsida > Alismatales > Araceae > Colocasia > Colocasia esculenta. The sequence continues at coordinate 59,048,554 of CM024763.1, read as the reverse complement.
AGCCTATCTAAAGGCTCTTTGAGTTGGATTAGGACCCAAACCTCCTATCCTTATCCCTAGGGAGCCCCCAAGCCCATCCAAACTCTAGATAGACTCTCAAACTCTCCCACAACTTGGACTCTCTCTCTAACTCGAGATTGGACTCTATCTATCTCTTCAACACATCCTAGGACTCTCTAGGGGATAGAGGAAGGCTACCACTACGAGGAGAGATCCCTGGAGGCTCTACCCACGAGGTCCCATCGTCCCCAACGCAGAGGAGAAGTTGTTCTTCCCGTTTTCCTCCTTTCTCTCTCTCTTTTCTCTCTCATATCGCCTCCAGGACCAGTAGTGCTTGCACGGCTTGTGGAGATCGAACCAGGACAGATCTCTGAGGTTTCTTCATCAAGTTGCTCCCCACAGAGCCCTCTTCAACCTTGAAGGAATCACATCGATTGGTGGATTGTGCGAAAAGTTACAGCATATTGATCTCCAGTTTCTCTCTCATATTGAGATCTGCACATGCGGGATTATCATCTCTTCCACAACCCAAACCAGCCAGATCTCTTCAAGATGTCTTCATGAAAGATGTCCATGACATTCTCCTCTCCGACCTCCAACTGGAATCACATCAAACGGGGTAGTATATGTTTACTTTTGATTTTTTATTTCTTTTCCACATTTTACACATGTATACATGAGTTAGGATTCCTCCTTCTCCTCTTCCATGATTTCTCCCCATGCATTTTCCTCCCCACGTTTTCCTACTACCAAAGGGGTTTAAAAACCCACCCCCCCCAGGTCCGTTCCCTCCATGCTCCACATCTTTCTTTCATTTAAGAATAGCTACTACACTTATCATAGTCTAACAGGTTTTATTTCTTGTTTTCGTTGTTTTGGCAGGCACCCAAGCAAAGATCGACGAGCGGCTCTTGTCCTCTGGCCAACCGGAGGGCAGGAAGAAGGTCCCAACCATCATTCTCCCGCACTGCAGAGGACGCGGCAGAGGAGGGCGACGCGACAGCATAGACGCGCCCTGTACGAGCGTCGCGATAACAGGCCCATCGCGATGGGGTCACCCGTCGCGATCTCAGTAAGTCCACTGTCCTCTTTCCTGTTCCTAGCATAGTTAGCTTACTTAATTCTTATTTATGGCAACTATCTAGGTGGCGATCACATTCCTTATTTCCATATTATTAGATTTAATATCCTGTTGCGTGTCTTTGGGGTGCACATTCCCCATGATTACACCGTAGGGTCATCACCTAACTTACCTGAAAACATACAACAATAGTGCAGGGTGAGCGATGAAGAGAAATCACACTAAGGCTATGGATCGTACTGATCCCTAAGGGTGTAAAGGATTTTAGGGTACAACCAGCTCGTCGGCTAAGGACGTGCGCCAAAGCCAAGAAGACTTACGGAGGCCTTGACAAGGAGTCTGGCCTAGTCGAGAGTATTCCCGATGGAGAGGTGGTCCAAGTCAAGAGAAAGGATAGAAAACGGGTCCGTCGTGCCTCGAGTTCTTGAAGGCCGAGGGAAAATGATAACGATATTCAAAACTTGCGAATAAAACGAAGGCAATAGTATTAAATTAACTAGGGATTTTTAGTCATTCGTTTCACTAATTTACCAGTTATATTATTGAGTAATTTATAGGGTCATTTGACAATTAAGAAGGTTTAGAGGGTGCAAGTGTGTAGAAATCATGAGAGTAAGATAAATCGTGCAATTGGCTTTTAATAATTAATTTATATATATTTATTGACCATCATTAAGTTACCATGTCGAAAAATTATAACAAGAGTTAATCATGGCCAATTAAGGGGTATAAAGCTTAATCAGTAGGGGTATATGCAAAATTATATTTTCTGGCCGCAATCTTTGAATCGCGGCGGGCCTACCTGTCGCGATTCAAGTCGCGACGGGCGGCTCAGGCGCGATCCGCAGACCGGGCCTGGCTGGCTCGGACCGGGAGGGAAACATGGCGGCGAGTCCAGCCGCGTTCAAGATGTGACCGGGCTGTCGACCGCAACCCGTCTGGTATCGCGACGGGTCGCGCCGCCGCGATAAGAAAGGGGTCCCGCACTTTCCCCTTTTTCCAGGGTTGAACCTATTTGCTACCGGGCACTTCTAAATTCATTATATATTGCACGATCATCAAAAATCACGAAACTAGCTTTAAACGAAAGTAGACATATAGATCTATCAGCATGCACGATAATTTGAAAATAGACAAGGTTTAGACATGTTGTGATCAAGTTACATTTCGATGACCTAAACATGCGCAGTCAAGGTTCAATGAATTAATTAGAGATGGATACATGATGAAATTTAGGCAAAACAGCGGCCTTTGAAAGCTAACATGATGTAGTATTTATGAGATTTTCTCATGGCATGGAGCCATGTATGCTCGAGGTTTAAGAGTAAACATGAAGGTTGGGTACATGGAACTGGCTGGGATTCAAAGAATTGATTTTCCCTCATGGGAGATCAAAATGGAGTGAAACTAAAGGGCTTTTGCTCGGGGTCATGAAATCTTCCTAGGGTAAATTTTACACGAATTTGGCTTGAGAGATTGCCTACCTTTGATTGCTGTAAAGAAGAACTAGGGTTTATGATGAAAATAGATAGAAATCCCATGCTCCAAGCCTTCTTCTCCCAGCTCCTCACATCCAGAACTCCTCCTCTTCATCCCTCAGAGCTCCAGCCACGAACTAGGGTTTGGTTGGGATGAATTTGGGGTATATGGCTAGCTATAAGATCCTTCTTCCTAAAAACTCCTCCTTTCAAAACCTCCTCTTCTCTCTTCCTCATTAATTTCTCTCCCTCTTATCTCCTCCCTTCCTAGTATTTCTCTCTAATTAGGATTGGGAAAGAGAGCTAATTTCGTGGGTAAGGGTTTAGGGTAAGTGTAGGACTCTTTTTAGGATAGATATGGCTATTTAATATTTAACTTAACCCTCTTTCCAATTATTACCATTTAAATTCCGAATTTCACTTAATTACTTCCCATCCCATTATGGGCTCTCCTTATTTGGGCCTAACCAACCATGTTAGGTCCATTAGTACAACCCATGTTCTTGCTTTACTTATTGAATTTTTAATTATCCTTTTATTAGGGAATTTTTTCTTGGGCCAAGATTGTCCTTGGTCCAAATATCATATGGATCATCATCTCATATTAGTTAAAGTTCACTCATACATTTATTTTATTTATAAACCACTTTAGCTCATAAAATAATGAGTTCTCCGACTTCTTCCTTAATTATGCTAATAAGTCGCATAATTTCTTAAAATTGACCTAAATGATTTTTTTATGCCCAAATTTAGTGAGGGGTCATTAGATAATATTATTTAAAGTATAATTATTATTTTTACAGAATTTTTATATGGGTTTATACGCATATGATAATAACGTACCTTTTTAACTGATTGAAATATTAATTGATAAAATTTTAATTTATCCATAATTTTTAATTAATTGATTTTTGGGGTACTACATCCTCCTCCTCTTAAAAGAATTTGGTCTCCAAATTCCATAACCACTTCGGTTACATATAAATCATAATTTCATGTCAATTATTGTAAGTTTAGTTACCTTCCACGACTACTTCAGTTAAGTATGAATCATCACTAGATGCTTAAAAGGAATTAATCATAGTAAGTTCAAAGTTACCTCCCACGGTTCCCACTACGTTATTTAGGGAGTATCGTGCCAGGATTTCCAGTGTAGCTTGCGGTCTTTTCCTCATGACGTTAGTCCTTTATTTGCGGGCATCTGCTAATCCAATGGGTGGGTCGCCACATCGCAAACAACTTCCTTGTTTCCTCCAGCAATCATTTGATATGTGGCCCGTCTTATCGCAGTGCTCGCATTGTACTTCGTGACTAAATGCTAATCGCCCGTCCTTCTTCTTATCATTTACTTTTCTCTGGCTACTTTTTGGTTGTTTCTCTGTTGTCTTGGGGTTTAGAGCTTTAGTGCCAGTAGGTATTTCCTTTGGGAGGGGACAGTCTCGAATCCGATGCTCCATACTGCCACATCGTAAACATGCACCCATTTTCCGCCAGCATTCCTTAGCCAACATGACCCGGCTTTCTACAATGAGGGCAGATGATCTTGCTATGTTTCTTTTGTGTGTTTGCCTTCTTGTCTTGGTTGTGTCTTTTTTTCTCGTTCTTTTTAGCCACTTTTCTAATCTTCTTGGTCGTCCTCAAGGCTCCTTCCAGTTGTTGGGCGACTTTCTGACATGCCCGGGCTAGTTTTTGAGTTGACCTCATTTCGTCTTGGAGTGGCGTATGTTTGGCATCCATTTAAGGGTTCCTTCAAGAATAAATTGACATTAGGATGCTAAAGTAATAATATTTTAGTTGATACATATATATAGATAGATGAATGTATCAGGATCTTTAACCATGGTTCTACCCAATCCTCACATAGGTATGGTGGTTGACTAAGACACGTGTCAGGGCAATTCACCTAGAACATCCTAGACTTAAAATATCTTAATAAGGACATCCTAGGTTCTGATACCAACTGTCATGCCCCGCCATTTAGCAGCGGAATAAATCAGGGAGGCATGAACAACGAGTATGGTAATGTAAATTGCGCATACATTTGCAAATATCAGAGCAACTAATGAACAATATTTGTAATAACTCTTTATTTTATTGATAAATCACCTAACTATTACAACCACTAATTTTGAGCCGAAATATAGGGCTCATTAACATCATGGCATGTGAAAAGGGTAATTAAGTAAATATCTAATTATACTCTAAGATACTAATGACACTCCGTCGCGCTATGACTCCTGGTCGCTCATCACTCCAGTCAATTCCCATTGGTGTGCGTAGGGTCATCACCTGACTTACCTGAAACACATACAACAATAGTGCAGGGTGAGCGATATACGCTCAGTAGGACTTAATATCTCATGTAAACAAGCTTACTTTAAATAATTAATGTCTTATAAGGCAGGATAACTAAAGAGAATGAGCAAAATATAGCCAAGAGAGTAATAGAACATGATGGCAAAAGAATGATAAAACTTCCAACAGAGATATTGCAAAACTAGTATGATAAATGATTGGCCATGTAACGAAATAGTGTATTTGGTTGCACCACGGTGCACTAGTAGAGATAGCACCTCTGGTCGAGCATCTTGTCAACCCAGAGAATGATAGCATAGAGATTGATATATTAATTGTCATAAATTAAATTGTAATTGTTATTAAATGGCGCTGGATGCATGCCGTACACATCCTGATCATTTTAACTCCCATGGGCACTGGCATTTTTCAGGCGCTCCTCCCAGAACCTGATTGGGCCGTATTGTACTGGCATCTAGTACTTGTTTGTTATTTAGACAATCAATTGTATGACAAATAGAGTACCAAGAAATAAATGAGAGTACTAGACGAGATAGATGAGAGTGTAGAGAGAATGTGAACAGATGAGAGAATATAGATAGTAGACGAGATATGGACAATATCGTAAAAATATGAGAAACAACGATAGTCACGGTTGCACGGCACACCCTAGTGGGCTGGCAGTCTGGTAGAAGTCACCACCGCCCACTAGCCGTGCTGTGTTCACAGACTAGATGGTCCGGCGTGATCACTAGATAAAGAGAAATCACACTAAGGCTATGGATCGTACTGATCCCTAAGGGTGTAAAGGGTTTTAAGGTACAACTAGCTCGTCGGCTAAGGACGTGCGCCAAAGCCAAGAAGACTTACGGAGGCCTTGATAAGGAGTCCCTGGCCCAGTTGAGAGTATTCTCGATGGAGAGGTGGTCCAAGTCAAAAGAAAGTGTTTAGAAAACGGGTCCTTCGTGTCTCGAGTGCTCGAAGGCCAAGGGAAAACGATAATAGTATTCAAAACTCGCGAATAAAATGAAGTCAATAGTGTTTAATTAACTAGGGAAATTTAGTCATTCGTTTAGCTAATTTAACAGTTATATTATTGAGTAATTTAATAGGGTCATTTGACAATTAAGAAGTTTTACAGGGTGCAAGTGTGTAGAAATCATGAGAGTAGGATAAATCGTGCAATTGGCTTTTAAATAATTAATTTTTATATATTTATTGCCCATCATTAAGTTACCAAGTCGAAATAATTATAACAAGAGTTAATCATGGCCAATTAAGGGGTATAAAGCTTAATCAGCAGGGGTATATGCAAAATTATATTTTCTGGCCGCAATCTTTGAATCGAGGCAGGCCTACCCGTCGCGATTCAAGTCGCGACGGGCGGCTCAGGCGCGATCCGCAAATCGCGCCGGCCTGGCTCAGACCGGGAGGGAAATGCGGCGGCGAGTCCTGTCGCGTTCAAGACGCAACCGGCTGCCAACTGCGAGCCATCTGGTATCGCGACGGGTCGCGCCGCCGCGATAACAGAATGGGGTCCGACACTTTCCCCTTTTTCCAGGGCTGAACCTGTTTGCTACTAGGCACTTCTAAATTCATCATATAATCGCACGATGGTCAAAAAATCACAAAACTAACTTTAAACAAAAGTAGACATATAGATCTATCAGCATGCACGATTAATTTGAAAATAGACAAGGTTTAGACATGCTGTGATCTAGTTACATTTCTATAACCTAAACATGCGCAGTCAAGGTTGAACAAATTAATTAGAGATGGATACATGATAAAATTTATGCAAACTAGCGGCATTTGAAAGCTAACATGATGTAGTATTTATGAGAATTTTCTCATGGCATGGGGTCATGTATGCTCGAGGTTTAAGAGTAAACATGAAGGGTCGGGTACATTGAACTGGCAGGGATTCAAAGAATTGATTCTCCCTCATGGAGATCGAAATGGAGAGAAACCAAAGGGCTTTTCCTCGGGGTCATGAAATCTTCCTAGGGTAATTTTTAAACGAATTTGACTTGAGAGATTGCCTACCTTTGATTGCTGTAAAAAAGAACTAGGGTTATGACGAAAATAAGATAGAAATCCCTTGCTCCAAGCCTTCTTCTCCAAGCTCCTCACGTCCAGAACTCCTCCTCTTCGTCCCTTAGAGCTCCAGCCACGAACTAGGGTTTGGTTGGGATGAATTTGGGGGTATATGGCTAGCTATAAGAGTCCTTCTTCCTAAAAACTTCTCCTTTCCATTAAACTCTGAATTTCCTCCTTTCTCTCCTCCATTCCTAGTATTTATCTTCTAATTAGGATTGGAAAGAGTGCTAATTTCGTGGGTAAGGGTTTAGGGTAAGTGTAGGACTCTTTTTAGGATAGATATGACTATTTAATATTTAACTTAACCCTCTTTCCAATTATTACCATTTAAAATTCAGAATTTCACTTAATTACTTCCCATCCCATAATGGGCTCTCCTCATTTGGGCCCAACCAACAATGTTAGGTCCATTAGTACAACCCATGTTCTTACTTTACTTATTGAATTTTTAATTATCCTTTTATTAGGGAATTTATTTTTGGGCCAATATTGTCCATTGGTCCAAATATCATAATGAATCATCATCCCATATTAGTTAAAGTCCACTCATACATTTATTTTAATTTATAAACCACTTTAGCTCATAAAATAATGAGTTCTCCGACTTATTCCTTAATTATAATAATAAGTCGCATAATTTCTTAAACTTGACCTAAATGATTTTTCTATACCCAAATTTAATGACGGGTCATTAGATAATATTATTTAAAGTATAATTATTATTTTTACGGAATTTTTATATGGGTTTATACGCATATGATAATAATGCATACCTTTTTAACTGATTGAAATTATTAATTGATAAAATTTTAATTTATCCATAATTTTTAATTAATTGATTTTTCGGGGTACTACATCCTCCCCCTCTTAAAAAGAATTTGGTCCCCAAATTCCATAACCACTTCGGTTACATATAAATCATAATTTCATGTCAATTATTGTAAGTTTAGAGTTACCTTCCATGACTACTTCAGTTAAGTATGAATCATCACTAGATGCTTAAAATGAATTAATCATAGTAAGTTCAAAGTTACCTCCCACGGTTCCCACTACGTTCTTTAGGGAGTATTGTGCCAAGATTTCCAGTGTAGCTTGTGGTCTTGATCCTTCATGACATTAGTCCTTTATTTGCGGGCATCTGCTAATCCAATGGGTTGGGTCGCCACATCGCAAACAACTTACTTGTTTCCTCCAGCAATCATTTGATATGTGGCCCGTCTTATCGCAGTGCTCACATTGTACTTCGTGAATAAATGCTAACCGCCTGTCCTTCTTCTTATCCTTAACTTTTCTCTGGCTACTTTTTGGTTGTTTCTCTGTTGTCTTGGGGTTTAGAGCTTTAGTGCCAGTAGGTATTTCCTTGGGAGGGGACAGTCTCGAATCCGATGCTCCATACTGCCACATCGTAAACATGCACCCATTTTCCGCCAGCATTCCTTAGCCACATGACCCGGCTTTCTACAATGAGGGCAGATGATCTTGCTATGTTTCTTTTGTGTGTTTGCCTTCTTGTCTTGGTTGTGTCTTTTTTTCTCGTTCTTTTTAGCCACTTTTCTAATCTTCTTGGTCGTCCTCAAGGCTCCTTCCAGTTGTTGGGCGACTTTCTGACATGCCCGGGCTAGTTTTTGAGTTGACCTCATTTCGTCTTGGAGTGGCGTATGTTTGGCATCCATTTAAGGGTTCCTTCAAGAATAAAATTGACATTAGGATGCTAAAGTAATAATATTTTAGTTGATACATATATATAGATAGATGAATGTATCAGGATCTTTAACCATGGTTCTACCCAATCCTCACATAGGTATGGTGGTTGACTAAGACACGTGTCAGGGCAATTCACCTAGAACATCCTAGACTTAAAATATCTTAATAAGGACATCCTAGGTTCTGATACCAACTGTCATGCCCCGCCAATTTAGCAGCGGAATAAATCAGGGAGGCATGAACAACGAGTATGGTAATGTAAATTGCGCATACATTCGTAAATATCAGAGCAACTAATGAACAATATTTGCAATAAACTCTTTATTTTATTGATAAATCACCTAACTATCACAACCACTGATTTTGAGCCAAAATAGGGCTCATTAACATCATGACATCTGAAAAGGGTAATTAAGCAAATATCTAATTATACTCTAAGATACTAATGACACTCCGTCGCTATGACTCCTGGTCGCTCATCACTCCAGTCAATTCCCATTGGTGTGCGTAGGGTCATCACCTGACTTACCTGAAACACATACAACAATAGTGCAGGGTGAGCGATATACGCTCAGTAGGACTTAATATCTCATGTAAACAAGCTTACTTTAAATAATTAATGTCTTATAAGGCAGGATAACTAAAGAGAATGAGCAAAATATAGACAAGAGAGTAATAGAACATGATGGCAAAAGAATGATAAAACTTCCAACAGAGATATTGCAAAACTAGTATGATAAATGATCGGCCATGTAACGAAATAGTGTATATGGTTGCACCACGGTGCACTAGTAGAGATAGCACCTCTGGTCGAGCATCTTGTCAACCCAGAGAATGATAGCATAGAGATTGATATATTAATTGTCATAAATTAAATTGTAATTGTTATTAAATGGCGCTGGATGCATGTCGTACACATCCTGATCATTTTAACTCCCATGGGCACTGGCACTTTTCGGGCGTTCCTCCCAGGACCTGATCAGGCCCTATTGCGCTGGCATCTAGTACTTGTTTGTTAATTTAGACAATCAATTGTATGGTCAAATAAAGTACCAAGAAATAGATGAGAGTACTAGACGAGATATATGAGAGTATAGAGAGAATGTGAATAGATGAGAGAATATAGATAGTGGACGAGATAGGGACAATATCGTAAAAATACGAGAAACAACGATAGTCACGGCTGCACGGCACACCCTAGTGGGCCGGCAGTCTGGTCGAAGTCACCACCGCCCACTAGCCGTGCTGTGTTCACAGACTTGATGGTCCGGCGTGATTACTAGATAAAGGGAAATCACACTAAGGCTATGGATCGTACTGATCCCTAAGGGTGTAAAGTGTTTTAGGGTACAACCAGCTCGTCGGCTAAGGACGTGCGCTAATGCCAAGAAGACTTACGGAGGCCTTGACAAGGAGTCCATGGCCCAGTCGAGAGTATTCCCGATGGAGAGGTGGTCCAAGTCAAGAGAAAGTGTATAGAAAACGGGTCCGTTGTGCCTCGAGTGTTCGAAGGCCGAGGGAAAACGATAACGATATTCAAAACTCGCGAATAAAACAAAGGCAATAGTATTTAATTAACTAGGGAAATTTAGTCATTCGTTTCGCTAATTTACCAGTTATATTATTGAGTAATTTAATAGGGTCATTTAACAATTAAGAAGGTTTAGAGGGTGCAAGTGTGTAGAAATCATGAGAGTAGGATAAATCGTGCAATTGGCTTTTAAATAATTAATTTTTATATATTTATTGCCCATTATTAAGTTACCAGGTCGAAATAATTATAACAAGAGTTAATCATGGCCAATTAAGGGGTATAAAGCTTAATCAGCAGGGGTATATGCAAAATTATATTTTCTGGCCGCAATCTTTGAATTGCGGTGGGCCTACCCGTCGCGATTCAAGTCGCGACGGGTGGCTCAGGCGCGATCCGCAGACCGGGCTGGCCTGGCTTGGACCGGGAGGGAAACACTGTGGCGAGTCCCGCCGCATTCAAGACGCGACCGGGTTGCCAACCGCGACCCGTCTGGTATCGCGACGGGTCGCGCCGCCGCGATAACAGAAAGGGGTCCGGCACTTCCCCTTTTTCCAGGGTGAACCTGTTTGCTACCGGGCACTTCTAAATTCATTATGTAATTGCACGATGGTTGAAAAATCACGAAACCAACTTTAAACGAAAGTAGACATATAGATCTATCAGCATGCATGACTAATTTGAAAATAGACAATGTTTAGACATGCCGTGATCAAGTTACATTTCGATGACCTAAACATGCGTAGTCAAGGTTCAACGAATTAATTAGAGATGGGCACATGATGAAATTTAGGCAATCCAACGTTGTTTGAAAGCTAATATGTGTAGTATTTATGAGAATTTTCTCATGGCATGGGATCATGTATGCTCGAGGTTTAAGAGTAAATATGAAGGGTTGGGTACATGGAACTGGCAAGGATTCAAAGAATTGATTCTCCCTCAAGGGAGATCGAAATGGAGCAAAACCAAAGGGCTTTTGCTTGGGGTCATGAAATCTTCCTAGGGTAATTTTTACACGAATTTGACTTGAGAGATTGCCTACCTTTGATTGCTGTAAAAAAGAACTAGGGTTTATGACGAAAATAAGATAGAAATCCCTTGCTCCAAGCCTTCTTCTCCAAGCTCCTCACGTCCAGAATTCCTCCTCTTCGTCCCTCAGAGCTCCAGCCACGAACTAGGGTTTGGTTGGGACGAATTTGGGGGTATATGGCTAGCTATAAGAGTCCTCCTTCCTAAAAACTTTTTCATTCCATTAAACTCCGAATTTCCTCCTTTCTCTCCTCCCTTCCTAGTATTTATCTTCTAATTAGGATTGGGAAAGAGAGCTAATTTCGTAGGTAAGGGTTTAGGGTAAGTGTAGGACTCTTTTTAGGATAGATATGACTATTTATATTTAACTTAACCCTCTTTCCAATTATTACCATTTAAAATTCTGAATTTCACTTAATTACTTCCCATCCCATGACGGGCTCTCCTCATTTGGGCCCAACCAACCATGTTAGGTCCATTAGTACAACCCATGTTCTTACTTTACTTATTGAATTTTTAGTTATCCTTTTATTAGGGAATTTATTCTTGGGCCAAGATTGTTCATTGGTGCAAATATCATAATGGATCATCATCCCATATTAGTTAAAGTCCACTCATACATTTATTTTAATTTATAAACCACTTTAGCTCATAAAATAATGGGTTCTCCGACTTATTCCTTAATTATGCTAATAAGTCTGCATAATTTCTTAAACTTGACCTAATGATTTTTCTATGCCCAATTTAATGATGGGTCATTAGATAATATTATTTTACGGAATTTTTATATGGGTTTATACGCATGTGATAATAATGCGTACCTTTTTATCTGGTTGAAATTATTAATTGATAAAATTTTAATTTATCCATAATTTTTAATTAATGGATTTTCGGGAGTACTACAATAACTCACGGTGGTCTAATGATCTGGGTGATGGCATACACCTAACGTATGACACGCATGATTTTAATCTATGACAATCAATCAATCATTTGTTGTTACTTGAACTCGGGGTTGAAAGAATACCGACCCATGCTTGCTATCGTGACTAGTTTACTTGCTATCTCATGATATGGCCAATTCTTGTGATGTTATACTCTCGTGAATCAGTTAATGTTTCACGTTATCTTGTTACATCATTCTCTTGACTATACATGACAACTTGTTCTCGTATTCTGTCTCCTAAAGACATTAATTACCTTAAGCATGCTTGTTCTCATGAGATATTAAGTCCTACTGGGTGTTATTCTCTCATCCTGCGTATTTATTCATTGTGTTTCAGGCGAGTCGGATATTGATGACCACACTCACATGGATGGGAACGAGGACAACGTCCAGGAGTGACCTTTTTTCGGCAACCATCTGCTTAGTAGCTAGTTAGTATAGTTATGAATTAGTGAGTTAGTCAGCCTTGATGTATTAGTTTGGATTTTAATAAAGTACTGTGGGCCCTAGTTTGGCTCTGATCAGTTGATGTAATAGTTAGGTCATGATTTGATGGAATTTTAATGAAATTTGAGGTTATTTGATATTATTCGAATTGAGCAATGGTTTGTCATTTATTTTCTCGCTCTGTACTATTTAATAACTGTAATATCGCTCCGATATTCCACGTCAGGGCGTTACAAGTCCACTTGACAAGAACATACAATAAACAGCCATAAAACAAAGCCATACTAGTATTGCTTCGCAAGAATAACGCCAATGATCATAGAAACAAAAGCCACCCCTAGGATGAAATTTAGAAGCAACATACACAGAGGGCATGTCTTTGAATTTGTAGGCTCTCCAAAGTGAAAAAGATAAGTAGCCTCCAGTGTCCCCTTGTAAAGAAAGATTATTAGTATATAAAATAAGCAATGGAAAAGAGGTATGTAGTGCAACGAATTATTAACCCACAATATGCAAACTGGAACAACCACATTTTTTTGTGAAAATCTCCTCCTTCTTTATCCATGACAATGTCTAGATATTTGAACATGGTTTCATATAGGAAGTGAACCACAAGCAGTCAAGACTTAAGTTTTGAGACCACCTTTCAGTAGAGATGTTACTCCATATTAACCTGTACATGTTTCAAATATAATAATAGAAATAAACAATCTAAATGAGAAGGAATGGAAGGAACTTACTCAAAAACATAAATGTTCAACTTACTCAAAATGTTTCATACTTCACTTGTAATTCTTTTTTCTTGATTAGTATTGTAATTCTTACATTATTGTAATTCATTTACATGTATGTGTGAATTTGGTTTAATATTGTACTTGTTCACATGTAATACTTTGTTTTCATTTTCCTTTAATATTTATGTGATTTTTAAATTTGATCTATGCATGTATAGCAATTTATCACTGCACACACCTCACGAGAGCGTGTTAAGCCCGTGTCAATGAACTTTCCCATTCAAGACTTTGGGATTGATGTGCACGAGTATTGTTTTCAATGATGAGAACGTGTATGTCTAACTCAAAGTTTTGAATTGTCCCGTTTTGGACAGTCTGTGAATATTTGATCGCAGTTAGGTGGTCATTTACTATGTGTTTGTATTATTTGTTGAAAATTACGAGTGCTTCTACTCACTCCTCTCTGATATACCTTTATTGATTTAGAATATTTTCTTAACCACTTATTAGTAATTGTTTAGAAAATATCTTAATCAATAAATATTTTTGGTATATCGGAGAGGTGTCGGGAGATGCTGCCGAAATTTTCAGCAAATAATACAACACATAGTAATGGCCATCTGAGTGCGATCAAATATTCACAGATAGGTAAAAAGTGATAATCTAAATAATATGTCCTACCTATTCATTTTAACTTACTCGAACGATGTGAGAGTGTGTTGGGTTTTAACTCGTGACATGACATTTAATTTGTGTAGGAAAAATGTCTTATGACAATCGGTCATGGATGTACCGTGTAATAGTTAATGGAGTTGTGACAGAGGAGTTTAAAAATGGAGTTGACAGTTTCATTCAGTTTGCATTGAGGAATTCATCAGTAGCAGTTGATCCGATGGGTAACATCCGATGTCCGTGTTCGGCTTGTAAGAACAGGAAGTAGATATCGACATGGGATGTGCAACATCATTTGTATACGAGAGGATTTGTTGCCCATTATGAGTTATGGTCATCTCATGGTGAGTTTAATGTCCACTCGTTTGAACCAGCCAATTTTGCCTCCACAAGTACGTACGTATAGACATGGTTGTCGATGCTGCTGGTCCGAGTTCAATATTCATGATGACCAAATAAATGAAGAAGTGCCGAATGATACAGCTCAGAGATTTTATCAGTTACTTAGAGATGCTGATGAGCCATTATGGGATGGTTGTGAGAAGCATATAGGGTTGTCTGCAGTGTCGCAGTTACTGAATTTAAAGTATGGATTTCATATGAGTGAGAGTTGTTTTGATCGACTTCTCTTACTTGTCAAGAGTATGCTTCCTCAATCAGAGAGGTGCCTGATGATTTTTACCGTGCGAAGAAGATGGTGAATGATCTGGGGCTTAGTTTTATGAAAATTGATGCATGTCCGAATCATTGTATGTTGTACTACGAAGATGATGCAGATAAGACATCATGTTGTATTTGTAAGTATGATAGATTCAAGCCTAAGAGATGAGACAAGTCAAAGCAGAAGGATGTTCCATATAAGTCATTGCGGTACTTTCCGATCAAACCCAGTCCGCCGCCTGTAGGTGGGTTGGACATTGTGGGTGTGGGGGGACGCTTCGCCCCGGGTTCGATCCCGGGGCAGCGCTGGGTTATCCAGTGGCGGATGCCACTAGACCGCTAACCAAAAAAAAAAAAAAAAAAACCCAGATTGCAGCGGTTGTTCATGTCCCCGAAGATAGCTGGCCATATGACTTGGCATGCGGAAAGAGTCCATCATGATGATGCTGAAATCAGTCATCCTGCCGATGGTGAAGCTTGGGCTCATTTTAGCCGTACTCATCCTTACTTCTCAAAGGATCCACGCAACGTACGGCTGAGTTTATGCACAGATGGTTTCAATCCATTTGGAGGCTCGGTGGCATCTTACTCATGTTGGCTAGTATTCCTAACACCGTACAACCTTTCGCCAAGCATGTGTATGAAGCATCAGAATCTGTTCCTTTCATTGCTGATTCCTGGTCCAAAAAGTTCAGGAAAAAATATAGACATATAACTCAGACCGTTGATTGATGAGCTGAAATTGTTATGGTCAGATGGGGTTCTATCTTATGATGCATCTAGAAAACAGAATTTCAATTGAAGGCTGCATTAATGTGGACAATAAGTGACTTTCCAGCGTACGGCATGTTATCTGGTCGTCGTGCCATTCTCTCCGACACGACCGGGTGGGTGAAATTGACGTGTGCGAACTGACGGAATCCTAATTGGATTCCCGGATTGGGTTGGGCGTTCAAATCACTAATCTAAAAAAAACTCAAGTGTAAAGGATCAAAACCGCAACCCGGGGATCCAAATCACAAATAGGGATCCGATCGGTGTGTCGTTCGCTCCGACACGACCGGTGGGTGAAATTGACGTGTGCGAACTGACAGAATCCTAATTGGATTTCCGGATTGGGTTGGGCGTTCAAATCACTAATCTAAAACAAACCCAAGTGTAAAGGATCAAAACATGCAACCCGGGGGTCCAAAATCACAAATAGGGATCCGATCGGTGTGCCGTTCACTTCGACATGACCGGGTGGATGAAATTGACGTGTGTGAACTGACGGAATCCTAATTGGATTCCCGGATTGGGTTGCGCATTCAAATCACTAATCTAAAAAAAACCCAAGTGCAAAGGATCAAAACACGCAACTCGGGGGTCCAAAATCACAATAGGGATCTGATCGGCGTGCCGTTCGCTCCGACACAACCGGGTGGGTGAAATTGACGTGTGCGAATTGAAGGAATCCTAATTGGATTCTCGGATTAGGTTGGGCGTTCAAATCACGAATCTAAAACAAACCCAAGTGTAAAGGATCAAAACACGCAACCCGAGGGTCCAAAATCACAAATAGGGATCCGATCGGCGTGTCGTTCGCTCCGACACGACCGGGTGGGTGAAATTGACGTGTGCGAATTGACGGAATCCTAATTGGATTCCCGAATTGCGTTGTGCGTTCAAATCACTAATCTAAACACGCAACCCAGGGGTCCAAAATCACAAATAGAGATCCGATCGGCGTGTCGTTCGCTCCGACACGACTGAGTGGGTGAAATTGACGTGTGCGAATTGATAGAATCCTAATTAAATTTTCGGATTGGGTTGGGCGTTCAAATCACTAATCTAAAACAAACCCAAGTGTAAAAGATCAAAACACGCAACCCGGGTCCAAAATCACAAATAGGGATCCGATCGGTGTGTCGTTCACACTACAAGAAAAGTGTTTTTAGAGACTGATATAGAGACCGAAAATTTCGGTCACTATTCGGTCACAAAATAGTGACCGAATTGTGACTGATTAATCAATCGCTAAATAATGATTTAGAGACCGATTCAAAATCAGTCACAATTCGGTCACTATTTTGTGACCGAATTAATCGGTCCCAAATATAGAGACCAAAATTTCGGTCACTATTCGGTCCCAAAAATAGTGACCAAAATTTTCGGTCTCTATATTTTGGGACTGATTAAATTCGATCACAATTCGGTCACAATTTTGGGATCGAATTGTGACTGAAATTATCAGTCTCTATATTTTGGGACCGATTAAATTCAGTCACTATTCGTCCCAAAAATAGTGACCGAATAGTGACCGAAATTTTCGGTCTCTATATTTGGGACCGATTAAATTCGGTCACAATTCAGTCACTATTTTTGGGACCGAATAGTGACTGAAATTTTCGGTTTCTGTATTTTGGGACTGATTAATTTCGGTCACAAAATAGTGACCGAATTGTGACTGAAATTATCAGTCTCTATATTTTGGGACCGATTAAATTATTTAGTCACTATTCGATCCCAAAAATAGTGACCCAAATTTTCGATCTCTATATTTTTGGACCGATTAAATTCGGTCACACAATAGTGACCGAATAGTGACTGAAATAACCAGTCTCTATTTTAGAGACTGAATAGAGACTAATATTTTCGGTCTCTATCATTTGGGGCCGATTAAGTTCAATCACTATTCGGTCACTATTTAGGACCGTATGGTGATTGATTTTATTTCAGTCACAAATTCTCAAAGATGGGAGAAAATTTTGTGACCGATTTATTTCAATCACTATATATAGTGACCTAATAGTGACTGAAATAAATCAGTCTGTTTTGCGATCGATATTATCAGTCGGTAATTTGTCGCAACTAGCGACTGAATAGAGATGGCCTTATATCGGTCGCATTTATTCAGCGACTGAATTATATGAAGCTTTTAAAGTGAAAGGGTTCCAGAATAATCCTACTTCCAAATAGGTGAAAGGGTTCCAGAATTTAAAGTGATATTATATAGCTTTTTTCTCCTCAAATAGGATATGATCATCCAGATCTATAGCCAATCCCTAGTGAGGATTGTACAGTGGTTCCAGGCCATGTTGGATTATTTGAAAACCAATGGGATCAGCTACCTCAGCCAAACCATGTAGCTTTCTTTTGGTTAATTAGTCATTTAAATTCAGTAAATAATGATATGCAGAATTTAAAGTAAACAATATTTTTCTCCATAGTGCCACAGCTAACACACTTTGATTCTTGCAAAAGAAATCATTACTTTTGATCATAGCAGGTAGTTTATTATTATTAGTTTTTGGTTTCTAGCAGGGAGTCTCCCAACTATTATTTTCCATAGGAACAAATTTATCATAGTTGAAAGATACGTGAAAGGGTTCCAGAATTTAAAGTGATCAATATTTAACAAAAGTATGAAATTTGGTCTATTATATAGCTTTTCTGTCTATTATAATTATGAAGAAGTGTAGTAAAATTTAATTGGTTGTGGAAACAATAGGTTCAAGAAAACAGAAAATCTAAACAGAAAATCATGGTTAAGAAAATGTTGCTGGGATGCACAATAGTCTCTTTTATGGACTTTTGTTTAATTGGTCATTTAATTATTTTATTTTGGTTAATTGATCATTTCAATTCTTTTGGTTATTGCCTTTTATGAATTAACATACACACTCTGTGCACTGTCTCGATTTTTTTTTCAGTGTCTCACACACTCTTTGTGCACTAAAATAGTACTTCACTTCATCTTTTTCTTCTTCTTCTTTTTAATTTTTTACAAAAATGCATGATTAAGCTGATATATATCCGATTTTTTTTTCACTGTCTCACACACTCTCTGTGTAGATAATTGCCAAACAAGTTCAATCAGAAAAAAAAAAGAGGAGCCTAAGATGATTGATTTTTTAATCTGTATGTTAATGGTGTTTACATGCTACCAAAACATAGGACATATGCATTCAAATTAGATGCTACTAAATTAAACCTAACTATATGTCACTGTCACATATTATATCATGTTGTTTCTTTCCTATATATGTATCTATTTTTCTCAATTCAACTTTTTTTCTTTGAGGCAGGTGGTCTGGAGCGCAGACAGTTCTTCTTTCTTGAGCCAATGTATTGTAAGCAAATCCAATAACTGCATGTAAGTTCTAATTTATTTTGTCTACCGGGCTTTTCTCATGGTAGATTACCTGTTGTGATTGGCTCGCTTATTTGTTAATTGACATCAGGATGACATGAGCTTTTATTATTTTATTTATTTTATTTTTTGGGCGGTGTTGCCATGGCGATGGTTATGACTTGTTGAAACTGACGGAGCTCAATTCGGACTCCCGTTTGAGCTCGACGCTCAAATTCATCTTAAGCAAGTTAGTTTAGTTTAAAAATGAAGAACTTAAGTTTGGGGGTCTAAAATTCAAAATACTCATCCGATTGGCCTCCGATTTTTCTAGCACGGCCAGGATGATGGTTGTGACTTGTGGAAACTGACGGAATTCAATTGGACTCCCAGTTTGAGTTTGACACTCAAATTCATCTTAAGCAAGTTAGTGTAATTTAGAATGAAGAACTTAGGTTTGGGGGTCCAAAATTAGAAATACTCATCCGATTGGCCTCTGATTTTTTCCAGCACGGCCAGGGCAATGATTGTGACTTATGTAAATTGATGGAGTTCAATTTGGACTCCTAGTTGGAGCTCGACGCTCAATTTCATCTTAAGCAAGTTAGTTTAGTTTAAAAAGAAGAACTTAGCTAGGTTTGGGGGATCCAAAATTCAAAATACTAATTTGATCGGCCTCCGATTTGTTTCAACACGGCCAGGGTGATGAGTGTCACTTGTGGAAACTAACAGAGTTCAATTCCGACTCATGGTTTGAGCTCGACGCTCAAATTCACATTAAGCAAGTTTGTTTTGTTTTGTTTTGTTAAAAAAGGAAGAAGTTATCTAAGTTTGGGGGTCAAAATTAGAAATATTCATCTGATTGCCTCTAGTTTGTTCCAGCACGGTCGGGGCGATGAGTGTGACTTGTGGAAACTAACTGAGTTCAATTCCGACTCCCGATTTGAGCTCGATGCTCAAATTCACATTAGCAAGTTAGTTTAGATTAAAATGAAAAACTTAGGTTTAGGGGTCCAAAATTAGAAATACTAATCTGATTGGCCTCTGATTGTTCTAGCACGGTCGGGACAATGGTTGTGACTTGTGAAAACTGACGGAGTTCAATTCGGACTCCCGGTTTGACCTCGACGCTCAAATTCATCTTAAGTGTGACTAAATATATAGTGTGACAAAAATATTGACCTAAAGTGAGTGAATAAAATTTATAATTTAAAATATTTATTGCTTATAATAGTATTTAATTTTAACTTAAATAATTTATTACTTATAATATTATTTAATTTTAACTATTATTGTTATACATGCAGTAACTATATGCTTATTAGTACTATGTATGTATAATAGTATACAAGTATGAGTACTATATTTATATTAGTATTTTGATATATAACAATAATATATATATTATATATATGTATAATTTATAAGTAGATAAATATATATGTATATATATGTAAATACATACTTATGTATACTATATAGTTACACATACTTATATATTTAGAATGTTTATATTTTTATGTATATTTAAATATGTATATATTTCTATATATATATAATATTTATTTATTTATATTTATAATTTAATATTAGTTAATAAATATTAGCCATTAAAATTTTTTCAATTTTAATATAATTATATATAATAAAATAAAAATATATTTTATAACATATAATTTATACTACTATAATAAAACTCAGTCTTAGAAGTACACTTGGCAACACCATTTTTTTTTTCAGCCTAAACTGAGATATGTAGCCTGTCTCTTTTCTTTTTGTCGCCACGTGTTATCTATTTGCCAATTTTTTTCTCTCTCTTCCGCTGCGCCTACTCGTTCACTTTTCGGTGAATAACGGAGGACGTTTCACCTTCCCTGCCTACCTCTGCATTTTTTCGGTGAAGATGGTGTTGGGAGTCGAACTGCAAAATAGCATTTCCTACTGCGAAGCAGCACCCAAAGCGGCGGCAGCCACGCCGGCGCTACTCTATGCCACCATGAGTTGTGCTGGTGGAGCACCCCGCCGTCACCGCCTTCGAGTGGAACCCGCTCTGAACCTGGGGCGCCTCCCCTTTTTTCCCCGCCAGTGCCGTCCTCGCCTGTCTCGCCCTCACCCTCCTCCTTCTCCCCCTCCTGCACGGCCGCTCTACCCCCCTCCGCCACCGCTTTGTTCGACTCATCTCCCCGCTCCATAACGCCTTCCCCCTCCTCCTCTCCCTCGCCATGGCCATCGGCTGCTCCCTCGCCGCCGCAGCCCAGATGCCCTCTCCCTCCTGGCTTTTCTGCTTCCCCCAGCAGCACCCCCACATGCGGCCCTGTTTTCTTTTGGCCCTTTCCGTAAGGGCACGCCGCAGCACGAGCTCAGCGCCAGCCATGTCCTGGCAGAGAGGAGGAGGGAGAAACTTAACGAGCGCTTCATCGTTCTGCGATCGCTGGTTCCCTGTGGGCACAAGAGCCTGCTGCAGAGCGACGCCCTGTACGAGTACATCTTGGAGACGAGCGTGTACCCACAGGAGCCCGAGAGCATGAGGGAGCTGCGGGAGATTTCCGCCAAGCACCCCTGGAACATCATGACCACCTCCGCCGACGAGGGCCAGTTCCTCAGCCTCCTCCTGAAGCTCATCGGTGCCAGAACACCATGGAGATCGGTGTCTATACTGGCTACACCCTCCTCGCCACTGCCTCACCCTGCCCGACGACGGCAAGGTACCCCAACCCTGTTCCCCATCCCCACCTACTGCTTATGTTAATTGAAGTCAAACTGAAAGTTAACATGAGCGCGTCCGATCGCCTTGCTTTTCCCCCTTTCAGATCATCGCCATGGACATCAATAGAGAGAACTACGAGCTTGCGCTACCGGTGATCCAGAAGGCCGGCATCGCCCACAAGATCGACTTCCGCGAGGGCCCCGCCCTGCCCGTCCTCGACCAGATGCTCGAAGACGTAAGCAAAATTAAACCCTTCTTTCCATCGATAACATACAACTGGCTGAATCAACACCATTATTTTGCGCGTCCCATGGACGGATGCTGATGGCGTTAGATCTGTGCCCCCCTTGCAGCCCAAGAACCACGGATCCTTCGACTTCGAGATCTACCAGCTCCCCGTCGGCGACGACATCACCATCTGCGGCCGCGTCAGCTGAGAGCCGACCCAAGACTCAGATCTTGAAGAAGATCGAAGAAGAGCACCCCCGCAACATTACTATTACCATTACTGCGAAGAACATATCAAATATGTGATTTGGATTTAATTCCCTTCCTTTCTTCCCTTAACACTTGGGTTGCCCATCTGAGTTTCCGTATGTTAATTTTATGGTTGCAAGCACACCCTTTTCTTATTTTATATTTGGGATATAATAGAATGTTTTCGTATGTTAGTTTTTCATCTCATTATTAAGTGTTCATTAGTTATTTTTTCATAGAGCATAATGGGTGGAATGATCTAACAGGCTCTCCAGCTGTAGTCATATTCTCGCATCAAAATGTAATGTTGATGTTTCTAGAAATTATCTACTTTCTACATCTATTTTATGTTCTTTTTTTTTTCTTATCTGTTGTGAATACAATTCTAGCAAGATCGATATTTTGATTTACTCTCTATTGTCTGCAGTTTCAATGGCTTTCATTTCTTTTACAGGTGGCCTACTTATATCTATGCATTTCTTCTGACCACAGTTTACGGTGTTGATATCACTATTTCTCCCCTTCATACTTGAGCTTTATGAACTCCATGCTCATAACACCTATTGATGGGGGGAAATTAGCTGCTATGATACTTGGTAAATAATCTAGGTTAAGACATGGCCAGTGGTTATGCTTAGTTTACATTATTCAGACTATATCTTTTTCTCATTTTTGTATTTTTTATTCCTTTACCTATTATTTTCTATTAATGAATAACATATGTACTCTTTTCTTTTCAGACTGTTGAGATTTCAACGTCCTTTACATCCAACATTGAGAACATCAAAGTTGGAGTTGCAAGAGTTCTTTCCTATACATTATCGGGTCATCAGGTAATGTGGTTTTTGTTCATTGTTTACTACTTTAGGCCTATAATTTAGGTTCTTAAAATTTTTATGTACATAGTAATAGTAGGAAGATATCTTTGAGTAGATGTCAGTTGTGTATTTTTTAATGCATCATATAGATTTCTCCGTATTTTTACATGCAAAGGTATATTGTCCCTACTCGCCCTGCTCTCTTCCTGTCAGACAATCTATTTTAAGAACCTTAATAAACCCTCAAAACAACACCCCTCTGCTGGGTTAGAAATTCCTTCATAAAGAGTTCGTCACATATGTTTAAAACCAAGGCTAGCAATATAGATTAGAAAATACCTTCTTCATTTGACTGGCTTCAGGTGAAGTTAGTTGAGATTTGTTATAATTCATAGATATATATTTCCAGCCATAGGAATGCAATGTGGTATTTTTGACTAGACGTTAGTTGGTATAATATTGAGCTTTGGAATTGATTTGAAGTTAAATGACATCTTCCATGGAAAATTGGTAGTCTTGAGATTCCAATTATTTTTAAGGTACTAACAACAGATTGTATGAACCATATTGAGGGAAAGGAGGCTGCGTGTCAGCTTCTGTTCAGTTACTCACTGCCTCAGCAGGTTATTTTTTTGTCCTTACAATTTCTTTTTGTGTCCACTCCTTATCCATTCTATATATGCAAATTGATTCAAATAAATGCACATGATGAATCAGCATTCAAATTAATTAAAATTTATGTGTATAATATAGTATGCGTTGACAACATGGTTTGCCGAATCGGGGCGAATCGGCCCGATTCCCCCGAATCGGTGCGAATCAGGGGAAACCCGATCCCTGATTTGCCTGATTCACCTCGATTCCCTTATATATATAACATTTATATATATATTATATCATATTTGTAATATATGTTATACATTATAAATATGATATATATTACATATGTATTTAATCAATATAAATGTGTATGAAATATGATATATGTATATATATGCAATATATATATATATCATATGACAATGGTTGGTTGGGAGGAAGGAAGACAATCCAGCCATCCAACTTCATTGTAGAGATTTCAATGTGAGTTAAGTGAAGTATAGATTTCATCATCTGATTAGAATGTATAGATTTCAGTGTGTAGCAGATTAACTTGATAATTAACTTGAGTGTGTTAATTAACTTGAGTATGTATAGTTTAGTTTTTACAGGTTAAGTGGTCTGTTCAATTACTTGAGTGTGTATCATGCATTAAACCTATCAAAATTGGCACTGTCTACAAGAAATATTCAATCAACATTAAGCTATTTCATTCCAACATGCTACTAACAATATTTGTTATGTTTTTAGGGGTGAGAGTTATAGATATGAA
This sequence comes from Colocasia esculenta, assembly GCA_014218235.1. Classification (NCBI taxonomy): domain Eukaryota; kingdom Viridiplantae; phylum Streptophyta; class Magnoliopsida; order Alismatales; family Araceae; genus Colocasia; species Colocasia esculenta. The sequence goes on along the minus strand of CM024763.1, from coordinate 59,024,392 downwards.
TTGTTTGCTTAGTTCAGCACTTGCCTAGGACAAAAATCAATTGGATAGTACTTTACCTTGAGGACATTGTTGTGAACATCAGCACACATTTTCAATTTGAGCTCAGCTTGCAAAACAACCAGTGGTTTCTTTAATTTGGTAGAAAAAAAATGGACAAGGTAAAAAACTGAATAGACACCTTTAGGATCAAGAAGTGTAGCACAATAGCATTGGTTAGTAATCCTACCAAAAACTTCCATGGATGGTGTACTTTCATAATTATGTGAAGAAACAATAAGGTTGAACTTTTCTGGCTTTTCCTTGCTATGGAATTTGCAAATTCTGGAGCAACCTACAGTACAGGAAAAGTTAACTTTCAAAAGAAAAGAGCAAAACAATTGACTCCATATTCATATTTGCCAAATATGAAAGAAGTGTTCTGAAAATTGGAAACAATTCCCAAGTGATAAGTTATATAGATATTTATTTAATGTTCAAGACCCTAGGCACTGCTAATTAGAGGTAGAAAAACTACCAAATCACTCAAAACTGCATGGATAGACAAAATATGAAGCAGTACAGAAAAACAGTGCAGTACATTGCTAATTGCTAATTTAACTGCGTTTTTTCCCATAACTTTGTGAAGAAACCCAGTAAGTGTTTTTTTTAATTATATTAGGATAACAAAATTATTTATAATTAATGATCTGCTGGATCAGGAAGACCTATTCTGCAGTCAAAGGGCTAAAGTGCGTGAATTAACAAGTTTACTAAGGATGCCATTGAGTTAGCATTTTCATTGAAATAGAACGATTGAATAATAAATTTTATCATAAATTATCAATAAAGTTGTGTGATCATGTGTGTGAGCGTGTTTTCTGTGTGGTTTTTGTTCCAATTACTTGATTATCATGTGTGTGAGCGAGTTTTCTGTGTGGTTTTTGTTCCAATTAATTGATTATTTTCTGCGTGGTTTCTGTTCTAGTTAGTTGACTATGTTTCTGTGTGATTTCTTTTCCAGTTGTATCTCTCATTGATAATGAAAAAACAGATTATATTTCCACTTAGATGCTACTACATTAAAATATTAGATACTACTAAATTAAACAACCTTATGTCACTGTCACATATTATATTAACTGTTGTTTCTTTTCTATATATGTATCTATTTTTCTCAATTCAGCCTTTTTTTTTTCTTTGAGGCAGGTGGTCTAGAGCACAGATAGTTCTTCTTTCTTGAGCGAGTACTGTAAGCAATCCAATCACTGCCAGTAGGTTCTAATATATGTTTGTCTACAATGCACCACTATCAAGGCTGATGATCTCTAAAAATATACATCCAAGTTCTATTATATATATTTGAAACTATTTTTGTATATATTTAATTTTGTGCTTAAAATTTGAGTTCATGAGCATTGTTTATTTTATTGAACTGATGAGCCTGCATAATGCCAATCATATAAAGATTACCATTATAAGACTCCATGTCTTTCAAGGCATCCTTCATGGGGCTTGATGCTATCTTTTATAAATGCAGACCGTAGTGCTTCTCTTCACTTTGAATATTTTTTTCGTCATTTTTCCACTGAATTTCATGACTGCAATAATGCTCTTCCCACTTCTCATATAGTGACTGATTCCATTAGGATTAGGTAATCTGTTAACTGAAACAACAATATGCAAAAGCACAAGAGACTTCCTGTCAGAAGATCTATTTTAAGAACCTTTACAAAGCACAAAATACCTTCTGTTGAGTTATTAATTCCTTCATAAAGTTCATGTCACATATGTCTAAAACCAAGGCTATCAATTGCAGATCTTAAAATCTACTTTGTTTGAGTGTTTTTCATAAAACCAAGGATAGCAATTGCTCCTGTTTGGCACTTGCATATGAATGATTGACCAAGTCTTTTGGAACTGCTACATATGAAGTAATTAGCAGCCCAAAAGATAACACAATATAGTTGTAGTTTAAATAAACTACAATAAATATCTATATAGCTAAAACATAGATGGGCTCAAATGACTAGCTTAGTTTTCTGTGAATAAGCAGTTTAGAAGTTTAAGCAGTTTAGTTTTTAGTACGAAATATGTTGAAATTTGGCCTAATTTTTCCTCCTTTTCATGTGTAGTTGTCATGATAAACACAAGGCATGGTAGTTGAAGAATCCAAACTAATTATTCTACAATATGGTTTCTGAACACTGTCTGCAAACACTGAAAGTAACAAGGCTCCAAGGACAGGAAATATCCTCCCTCTTGCAGGATTCCATGCATCAGAATGATAAATAGCTAAAGAACAGACATGAATGATATTCCTAGCACTCAGCAGCATGGTTTCCCATGATACCATAAAGCATAGCTAAGTCATGCATTCATGCATTCAGGGAAGATACATAGAGAAAGATTTCATACCAAAAAGTCAGAAGTCTGATAAAACATCAACATAAGTGGTAAAAAATATGTCATGCATATTAGTCTATAAAAGGTATCACATTTGGCTTCTGTATTTATTTCTAAAGTCCTTTTCTTTTTCAGGCATTTGGAGCAGATTAAGGAGCTGAATTTGGTGGATTGCTTCTAAATCATTCAGTTGGAGGTGCACCTTTCAAATATATCTTTTCTATTTGAGTTATGTTGTGCAGTGTACCTGAGATTTATGTAATTAGTTTTAGTGCTTTATCATAGCTTTCATTATATGCTCTTTTATGTAATCTTTTCATAGCTAAATATAGTTTGTCTATTACATAATCTTTATTCTATTATAATTGTCTATTACATATCTGTTCATAAAAAAATGGTGATGGATCAATTTTGCAAACCATATCATCAACTCCCCCAGTGTACAGGGACCCATGCCTTGAGAAGGAGACAGAGCTGGCACCCCTGCCAATTGAAAAAAATGGTTAATCATCAGTAAAGAGATAACACTGAATATTCACAATCCTAAGCCCAACAACTCGAGGGTCAGATAGTAGTAATGATCATGGAGAATTTGATATAATGATCACCAGAAACCAACCGATTACACTAAACATCAGGTTTGTGGAAAATTAACATGTAACGTATTAATGTAGCATTATGTTATCAATTATGCTCATTACCTGCAGCCTCCAACATGATGCTTTTCATGCACCAACCAAGCCACCTTTTTACTTTTCCAAAGATATGCAAGGATAACTTTCATTCTTACTTTGTTGAAAGCATCCCCTATACCTGGAGCACCTAATTCTCACCCTTAGAGATGTCCCCCTCCTTCATACTCCACTACTTTCGCATCAACTCAACAAAAGATATGCCACAGGCCCATACTACTGTCTTTGACTTCAGTCTTCTCCAGGCCTTAGCACATTAATTCTACAATTATGTACATATACACATAGATGGAGCTAACTACGTTTCCTACATCGTGAAAATAGTTGCTACCTGGCCACCGGTGGTAGGTTCAAGACTTTCCAACCATCAGATAGAAAAACGTCTTGCTAGCTTGTTCTAGAAATAGGCAGTGCGATAACATTCATGACTTCAAGAACAGAGGTTGGAACTAGCAGGTGATATGCTTGCAATATAATTATCTAATCAGCAGGGGGCATTGTAGATGGGGCGAGGCAAGGAGGGAATGTCTTTTTTGATGTGTTTAATTATCTGCACATCTATATAACAGAAATAAATTTTTTCAATCAAGAAAACAAAATTGTCAAAAAAAATAGAAAAGAAGTCAAATACAAACACTATTGAGGTATACATCCCAATTTAGGAAAAGAAAATTAATACAAACTTTTCCTTCTAGATATTATTTAGTTTCGTTTATTGTTTACTTTTAGTTTAATGGTTAGTATTGCACTCTTCTTTTACTGTACTTGTTTAATATTGCACTTGTATATGTAATTAATTTTTGCAAGGTGCTGAACAACTTCAAAGGAAAAAAAAAGGTGCACTGGCCCTGTATCCTGAATTTCACCCACTTACAAGGCAACCAGTAGGCAGTCCCTCTCCATTTCTCTGAATCTTACTCCCCCAAATCTTTTCCTATCAGCTACTGGTTGTTGTGTAAGTGGTTGAAATTCAGGATACAGGGCCAATGCACCTTTTTTTTTCGCTATTTATTTTCTTGTCAGCTACTGGTGTCATGTAAGTAGGTGTAATATTTTGTTTTCATTTTCCTTTCATATTTATGTGATTTTACATTTGATGTATTTTATTCATAGAAGTACTCATTTATGTCATGTTTTTCTGTGAAATAGGAAAAGGAGCTAAAACGGCCTCCGACATTTCAGGAGGTGTTTGATAAGACACATAAGAAAAAGGGGACCGATCAGTACAATAGCGATAGACCCCAGAGGTTGCGGTAAGTATTTACAGTCTATTCACTATTTATTTTTTCTCATTACAGATTAATTTACATTGTCAATTGTATTTTTTGCAGGAGTCATATAGCCAACAGATGACGGAGAAGTACGTCGAGGAGGAGGAGCAGCCGTAGTTAGATCCTGAGGTATGGGTTGCAGCATTGGTGCCCCAAAGAAAGACCATGTATATAGTTTTGGGCACAGTATGGATAGGAGCAGGGTCTTCTCTGGCACCTCGAGTTCAACCTCACATACGAGTGCATTCACCACAGCTGGTACTCCAGGTGCTTCTCCCAGTGAGATGAGGGGCTTTATTCGAGATGAGATCTCTGGTTTGGATCTCGTCTGGCCCAGACGATGGAGTCTCGTCTACGCGCTGTCCAGGCCCAGCTCTCCTAGGCCCTCTCCCAGGCTATCTCACAGGCCCTCTCCCAGGTCAGTCTTCCTACTCATGCAGCGCCATCGACATCAGCACGGCCCCTCATGTGAGTATTTGATTTTATTTTAGCTTTTCTATTTTAACTGTCATTTTAGTTTTATTTTCTTTAAAAAAGGAAGAACTTAGTTAAGATTGGGGATCCAAAGCTCGAGGCTCAAATTTACAATAAGCACTTAGTTAGTTTTAAAAAGAAGAACTTAGGTTTGGGGGTCCAAAATTTGAAAACCTCATCCGACTGGCCTCCATTTTTTCCAGCACGGCTAGGGTGATCGTTGTGACTTGTGGAAACTGACGGAGTTCAATTCTGACTCCTGGTTGAGCTCGACACTCAAATTCACAATAAGCAAGTTGTTTAGTTTTAAAAAGAAGAACTTAGGTTTGGGGGTCCACAATTCAAAATACTCATCCGATTGGACTTGATTTTTTTCCAGCACAGCCAGGGTGATGATTGTGACTTGTGGAAATTGACGGAGTTCAATTCCAACTCCCGGTTTGAGCTCGACGCTCAAATTTACAATAAGCAAGTTACTTTAGTTTAAAAATGAAGAACTTAGGTTGGGGGTTCAAAATTTGAAATACTCACCCGATTGGACTCCGATTTTTTCCAGCACGGTCAGGGTGATGGTTGTGACTTGTGGAAACTGACAGAGTTCATTCCGACTCCCGGTTGAGCTCGACGCTCAAATTCACAATAAGCAAGTTAGTTTAGTTTTAAAAAGAAGAACTTAGGTTTGGGAGTCCAAATTTGAAATATTCATCCTATTGGACTCCGATTTTTTCCAACACGGCTAGGGTGATGGTTGTGACTTTTGGAAACTGATGGAGTTCAATTCCGACTCCCGGTTGAGCTCGACGCTCAAATTTACAATAAGCAAGTTAGTTTAGTTTAAAGGTGAAGAACTTAGGTTTAGGGGTCCAAAATTTGAAATACTCATCGGATTGGACTCCGATTTTTTCCAGCACGGCCAGGATGATGGTTGTGACTTCTGGAAACTGACGGAGTTCAATTCTAACTCCCGGTTTGAGCTCGACACTCAAATTCACAATAAACAAGTTAGTTTAGTTTAAAAGTGAAGAACTTAGGTTTGGGGGTCCAAAATTCAAAATACTCATCCAATTGGACTCTCGTTTTTTCCAGTACGGCCAGGGTGATGGTTGTGACTTGTGGAAACTGACGGAGTTCAATTCCGACTCCGGTTTAAGCTCGACACTCAAATTCACAATAAGTAAGTTACTTTAGTTTAAAATTGAAGAACTTAGGTTTGTGGGTCCAAAATTCGAATACTCATCCGATTGGACTCCGGTTTTTTCCAGCACGGCCAGGGTGATGGTTGTGACTTGTGGAAACTGACGGAGTTCAATTCCGACTCTCGGTTTGACCTCAAAGCTCAAATTCATCTTAAGTGTGACCAAAATAGTGTGACCAAAATATTGATCGAAAGTGAGTGAATAAAAATCTATAAATGTATTTATTTATTGCTTATAATAATATTTAATTTTAACTTATTATTGTTATATATGTATTGTAGGTTCCTTCATCGGGTGACGTGGGAGGAGACGAGCACAAGGATGAGCACGAGGATGAGGATTCCTGAGATTTTTATTTCATTATTAGTATTGTTGTTAACATTTTTATTATTGTTGTTGATATTTTATTATTATGGTGTTGTAGACATTTTTATTATTGTTGTTGACATTTTATTATTATGGTGTTGTAGACATTTTTATTATTATTGTGGACATTTTATTATTGTTGTGTTGTTGACATTTTTATTATTGTTGTGTTGTGGACATTTATATTATTGTTGTGTTGTGGACATTTTTTTATTATCGTGGATATTTTATTATTGTTGTATTGTGGACATTTTATTATTGTTGTGTTGTGGACATTTTTATTATTATTATCGTGTGGACATTTTTATTATTGTTGTCTTGTGGACATTTAGTATTATTGTGGACATTGTTGTATTTGAATAGGTTATTTTGCTAAATATATATATAAATTTAAAAAAAATTAAAAAAATAGAGATCGATTAGTGAACAAAATATTTGGTCACTATTCGGTCCCTAAAATAGTGATTGAGTCAAGTCTGTCACTATGAGTGACAGAATTAATTCCGTCGCAAATTCGTCGCTATTTTAGGGACCGAACAGTGACCGAATTATTTCGGTCACTAATAGAGACTGAAATGCTTCAGTCGCAAATCAGTCTCCGTTTTAGGGACTAAACAAAGACCGATTTGTGATTGAGTCAAGTCTGTCACTATTAGCGACGGAATAATTCCGTCGCAAATCCATCATTGTTTTAGGGACCGAACAGTGACCGAATTATTTCGGTCACTAATAGAGACTGAAATGATTTAGTCGCAATTCGGTCTCTATTTTATGGACTGAATAGTGACTGAATTTTTTCTGTCCCTATTAGCTACTAATTTAATTCGGTCGCAAATCAGTCGTGTTTTAGGGACCGAATAGTGACCGAATTAATTCAGTCACTGTTCGGTCCCTAAAACAGTGATCGAATTTTAGTCACTAATCGGTCACTATTTAGTGACTGAATTAGTGACCGATTATTTCAGTCTCTGATTACTACCTTTAGCGACTGAAATATTTCAGTCACTAATCGGTCACAATTAGTGACCGATTAGTGACTGAAATATTTCGGTCACAGATTTGTGACCATAATTCTTCACCGACATTTTCGATCTCTATTCGGTCACTATTCGGTCTCTAGCACTTTTAGGGACCGAATAGTGACCGAATAGAGAATGAATATGTCGGTCTCTATTCCCGCTTTCACTCCGACACGACCGGGTGGGTGAAATTGACATGTGCGAACTAACGTAATCCTAATTGGATTCCCGGATTGGGTTGGGCGTTCAAATCACTAATCTAAAAAAAACTCAAGTGTAAAGGATCAAAACACGCAACCCGGGGGTCCAAAATCACAAATAGGGATCCGATCGGCGTGTCGTTCACTCCGACATGACCGGGTGGGTGAAATTGATGTGTGCGAACTGACGGAATCCTAATTAGATTCCCGGATTGGGTTGGACATTGAAATCACTAATCTAAAAAAAACCCAAGTGTAAAGGATCAAAACACGCAACCCGGGGGTCCAAAATCACAAATAGGGATCCGATCGGCGTGTCGTTCGCTCCGACACGACGGGTGGGTGAAAGTGATGTGTGCGAACTGACGGAATCCTATTGGTTTCTCGGATTGGGTTGGGCGTTCAAATCACTAATCTAAAAAAAACTCAAGTGTAAAGGATCAAAACACGCAACTCGGGGGTCCAAAATCACAAATAGGGACCCGATCGGTGTGTCGTTCGCTCCGATACGACCGGGTGGGTAAAATTGACGTGTGCGAATGACAGAATCCTAATTGGATTCATGGATTGGGTTGGGCATTCAAATCACTAATCTAAAAAAAAACCCGTGTAATGGATCAAAATACGCAAACCGGGGGTCCAAAATCACAAATAGGGATCCGATCGGCGTGACGTTTGCTCTGACACGACGGGTGGGTGAAATTGACTTGTAGGAACTGACAGAATAATAATGGATTCTCGGATTGGGTTGATCGTTCAATCAGTAATCTAAAAAAAACCCAAGTGGATGGATCAAAACACGCATCCCGGAGTCCAAAATCACAAATAGGGATCCGATCGGTGTGCCGTTCGCTCCGACACGACCGGGTGGGTGAAATTGACGTATGGGAACTGACGGAATCCTAATTGGATTCTCGGTTCGGGTTCGGCGCTCAAATCTCTAATATAAAAAAAAGCCAAGTAGAAACGATCAGAACACACAAACAGGGGGGTCCAAAATCACAAATAGGGATTCGATTGGCGTGTCGTTCACTCCAACACAACCGGGTGGGTGAAAGTGACGTGTGGGAACTGACAGAATCCTAATGGATTCCCGGATTGGGTTCGACACTCAAATCACTAATCTAAAAAAAAGCCTAAATGTAAATGATAAAAAATATTATCTAATAAACTTAGTGATTAATCACGTGTTTAAAATTTAAATTTATGAAAATAATGTTTATATATATTATTTTTATTTATGTTTCTCATATTTCTTTTTTTTAATGTAGGATCCAACGGCACCTGACGATCATGAGGCGGGGACAGCAGACGATCCAGCATACCTTTTATTTTTAGCATTATAATTGTGTATGATTTTATATTTCTTGTGTGTGATGATTTTATGTTTGATTTTTAGTACCTATTATTGTGGAATGTATGAATATTTTAGCAGGTTCTAAAATTTATCATTGTTAATTTCAATATTAAAAAAAAAATAAGTTGTTAATTTCTGACGGACTTTCCGGGATGTCATCCGTCGGAAATTTCTGACAGAAACACTTTCGACGGATAGTGTTCCGACGGATGTATCCGACGGGATATGCCGATAGAATTTCCGACAGACTTCCGACGGATTGTCTGTCGGAATATACCGACAAATTTTCCGACAACGTCTTCCGACACAAATCCGTCGGAATTCACCGACCATTTTTCCGACGGAATAGTCCGTCGGAAATTCTGACGGATTATCATCCGTCGGTAATTTCTGACGAAATTTCCGACGGCCAGTTTTCGACAGTCGTTCGCCGAAAAGTTGTCGGAAGCTTATGTTTCTGACGGATTTCCGTCGGATTTCCGACAGATTGTGTCCGTCGGAAATGCCGTTTTTTCTTGTAGTGTCCTACCGTTTACACCCTTAAAGTGCTGATGAAAATGGACAAATTTTTGGGCCTTGCAGGTTTTTTTTTTAAATATATATTAAGTTGAAATAAGTTTATAAGCTATAAAATTAGATTTAGAATGATCATTATTGATAATGATTGAGGAGTATTGACATAAAAACATATAACATGTAAGAAACATAACATTCCATCTATCTTAAATGGAAGAACATATAAAAACACAGTTTGATATATGAGTTTGAAATTATTTTCAAACAAAGTAAAACGTAGACTGTCTAAGTAAATCCATGGAACATATTAAAGTCATATTAAAGCACAGTCCCCCATCCATCCTCAATCTTGATCTCCCTTTTCTTGTTGCGTGACAATTGTGCAACAATTTCTTGTTCAGAAGGACTTTGTTAGAGATTATTTTTTCAAACAGTCTTCTTAGGTGTTTGATGTACTTGTAGATCCTGAAATGTAGTAATTTTCTTATAGAGTAATAAAATTATTAGTTATAAAATAAATAGAATGTGAGAAATTTTAATTTTTGATAATTAGATTGTTCTATAACATCCTGCAATCAAGTAAGAATACAAATATAGAATTACGAGGCAAAATGTTTATGAAACATATAATTTATATTTTTGTAGTTGAATAAATTTTGTAAAAAAAACATTTTAAGTTGTATATAAGACTTTGTACATTTGAGGTGGCTATGAAATCTTTGATCAATTTCGTTATTAGACATTCTCATAACTGTGTAAATTGGCCAATTTTGTTTCAAGTTGTATTCACTTATTTGGATCTTGAAGATAAATTTCTTTTTAAGAAATTGGTCTAATTCATTAGGAAAAGAATTATTGTCTCCATCTTGTAAAATGGGAACAAAAGTTACCCCTTGAAATACATTATATGTGTGAAATTTAAGTACTAATCAAATTATTTGAAATAAACTTTTACCTTTGTTAGTTGCTCTCGAAGTTCTGATGTTGATTTATGCAAAAACTCATTAGCTCCTTAATTGAATATGGTGAATGAGGCCGACCTAGTATGAGCAATAACTTTGACTTGGACTTTGTATCTGGTAAATGTTCATTTCAAATAATTATATAAATGAATATATGTATATTTATTACATAGTAAGATTACCTCTATATGATAAATGTTGAATATTCACAGCAGCAACTATCACACTAAAATTTTCCTCCATCAGATTTTACCTTTTTTCTACATTTTTTGCATGAGTTATAAAATCAGTTGTAAATTATAATCAGTTTCAATCTTCATGATTATTGCCAATATAACACATGTGCATATTTGCATTAAATAACACATATATGAATTAATTGTAATTTTAATTTTACTAATGTAATTTAAATAAATAAATATTAAGTTGGTAGCAAAAAAATATTTAATTAATTAACGTATTAAAAGAATAAATAAAACCCATTAAGTAAAATATGATAATGGCTTAAATTAATAGTCCATATTATAAAATAGAGGGCATAAAATAATAGTAAATAGGAAATGATTATAAAAATTCCTAATGCCTAATATCCCTTTAGATAAATTGGGCTAAATCAACTTAAATACATAAGATAATGTTGAAAATTCGTGCTTAAGACCTAACCCAACTTGAAGAGCGAGTCTTGCAACACAATCAAATAGAGTTTAGAAAGCTTTAGAGATAGAGATAAACTTGAAAATTCGTCATTTAATCAAATTAGAGTGGTATTAGGACTCTTAAAACCCAACCCCTAGCAAAAGACCTAAATTTCTCTCATGGCCAACCCTATTGTTGTATGGAGGTTCTCTTGGACGTAAAGGGAAGGCTGAAGGAGGAGGAATTCTTGGAAAAAGAAGCCCTAGAAGTGTTCTTGCCCATTTTTGCCCTAAAGTCCCAAATTTGTTCAAAGATAGACATTTTCTCAAGTAAAACTTAATTAAATCTCTATGTAGACTAATCTTCATGCTAAAAACTACCGAGAATCGCCAGGGGCATCAAATGCGCAGCGGAAGGAAATTTAAAAACAAAATGATTCTCAAACACCTTGTTATCGAACCGAGATGATATTGGGGCATGACTCCACATGTAGTCTTTTCAAAGGTGAGAGTTTCTCACCTAGGGGAGTTCGGAGATCCCCTAAAGCGCAGAATTAGGTCCGTCGGACGGAAGTAGCTCTTGCGAACTCCTCTCTAGAGATATCCACACGACGACGATGGTGACGACTCCTGCTTGTCAGGATGACTGTCCTCCACGTCAGCGTGCTCCTCCTCTTGCACCTCCAAGGTGCAGCAGCAACCAAGTAGCAGTAGGAGCAAGACTCAAGAGGGAGTTGTCCCTCTTCCTCACCTCTCTCTCATAGGAGGGCCAAAGGGGATAGAAGAACAGAAGAAGGGAGGAGAGAGAGCTCCAAAACCTCAGTCTATGAGATGCTCTCGGAGCCCTCTCCCCTAAATAGAGGGGTTTCACCCACCACACACTGAGGAGGTGTGCTTGCCATGTTATGTATGACCAAATCGTACATGCAACCACAGCTCTGTTGAAGGCAAGATAATATGTCGCCAACAACAAGTTGGTGACGGTTGATCTCGTCGTCAACAAGAGTTAGCGACGGTCGATATTTCCGTCAACATGGCTTCGACTTGCTCAAGTCGAAGTCTAAGTGCTAGTCACAGTCGATCTCGCCGTCAACATGACTACGACTGGGCCAATCAAGGTCAATGTTCTTGGCAACAGTATATCTTGTCGTCAGGAACAATTCTTAACAACAATCTATTTTGTCATCAATCACACTTTGACTGCAACTACTACTTAGTCGAAGTCGCAATACTTGGCGACAACATATCTCATCGTCAAGAACAATTCTTGACAATTGTCAATCTTGTCGTCAACAGCACTTCTAATTGCAATCAACTATTCTTTGTGAGAGAATCCATATTGGATAGCTCTTATCCAATTATCTTCGTCGCGTCATCAATCTTTATACGTGTGACCCTATAGGCCCAATATCGAGCTAACCGTGAGTTACGCATGTCAGAAACTCTTCTGACTTAGAACTCCTTTTGACTTAGTGAATTATTATCTCCATAATAATTCACCAAACTCATTGACTATGAATGTACTAGGTACAATCCCCAGATGGTACAGGGGGGTCTAATCTATTGGACCTTTCTACGGTAAATTACTATGTAGCTATAGTCCCTCATCCATCTAATACTCTAAAGACTATATATTAGGCATGGTACTGTCAGGCCTATATAGAATCTGTCTGAGTCTCACTATTATCAGATTCTCTCAAAGAACTCCTTCTCTCTCAATCAAATCGACCCTGGCCAGAAATTCTTTTGAGTAAGAACACACTGGATATTCTTCTTATGACACCGAGAATGGATGATCCTTTATTGACATACAATTACATTCGCAAGGTTGACTGCCATTCTCGATAACTAGTTGTACTAGATGAGGAACTTTCAAACCTACAAGTCTAATATCAAAGAATGGAGTACTCAAACAAGACATTCTTGATGTCTCAAATCTAAGGATCAGTTACACAATTGGGACCATGAAATAACTCTCTAACAATCTGTAATGCCCCGACGCGGAATATCATAGCGATATTATAGTTATTAAATAGTACAGAGCGAGAAATAAATAACAAACCATTGTACAATTGGAATAATGCCAAATGAAATCCAAGTTCATTAATAATTCATCAACTATCTATTACATCCACTTATCAGAGCCAAAACTAGGGCCCAGAGTACTTTATTCAAATCTAAGCTATTACATAGTGACTAACTAACTGACTCATAACTATACTAACTAAGCAGTGGTTGATGAACTGGTCACTCCTGAACATCATCCTCGTTCCCATCCTCGTGAGTGTGGTAATCGCCATCCGACTCACCTGAACACATGAAATAACAACGCAGGATGAGCGAGTAACGCCCAGTAAGACTTAATATCTCATGGGAACAAGCATGCTTTAAATGATTAATGTCTTAACAAGTAGGATATCTAGAGAGAATGACGAGTACAGTCTGGAGAGTAATGTCATACGACAACAAGAAACATTATCACAATGCACGTGAGTATAGCACAACAAGTATAATGACGGATTGGCCATATAACGAGAAAGCAAGTAAAGTTGCACAATAGTGCACTAGTCACAATAGAAGGTGTTGGTCGTATTCTTTCAACCACAAGTTCAAGTAAAATGAATAAATGATTGTCATAGATTAAATCTTGAGAGTTCATGCGTTAGATGTATGTCAAACACCCTGATCATTAGACCCCCGCGAGTTATAGCCTTTCAGGTGCTCTCCTCAAGGACCAGATCGGGCCTTATAATGTTGCCTAGCATAGTCATGTTTGTTATCTTAGACAATCACAAGATGCCAAATAGAGTACCAAGAATAGATGAGAGTAATAGACGAATTGATGAGAGTGTAGAGAGAACATGAATAGATGAGAGTACAAAGATAGTAGATGAGATAGGGGTACAAATGTAAAACAATGTTAAACACGAGTCACAGTGCATGGCACTAGGTCGGGTACCGGCAGTCAGGTAGAAGTCACAACCGCCCACTAGCCGTGCTATGGCCACAGGCTAGATGGTCCGGCGTGAACCCAAGGTAGGAGAGAACACACTAAGGCTGTTTGGATCGTACTGATCCCTAGGGGTGTAACAGGTTTTAAGGGTACAACCAGCTCGTCGGCAAAGGACGTGCGCTAAAGTCAAGGAGACTTACGGAGGTCTTGACAAGGAGTCTCTGGTCCAGTCAGAAGTATTCCCGATGGATAGGTGGTCCATGCCAAGAGAGTGTGTAGAAACAAGAGTTCATCGTGCCTCGAGTGCTCGAAGACCGAGGGAAGCGATAACGGTATTCAAATCACGCTATTAAAATGAAAACAATGTCAATATTAATTAGGGAAATTTAGTAATTAATTTCACTTAATTACCGGATACATTGTTGAGTAATTTAATAAAGTTTAATGGCAAACATGAATGTTAAGTGTGTGCAAGTGTAAGAAATCAAGAGAGCATGTATGATTATGCACATGACTTTAATTTATTGATTTTATGTAATATCACTCATTACTAATTAACAAGTCATTACTGATCGTGCCAGTACTTAATTAGGGTTTAACAAGGTTTAGATGACATGTATTGTCATGCCCCGCCAATTTAGCAGCGGAATAAATCGGGGAGGCATGAACAACGTGTATGGTAACATAATTTGCGCATACATTCGCAAATATTAGAGCAACTAATGAACAATAATTGCAATAAAGCTCATCATTTTTTAATAATCTAAACTATTATAACCACTAATCAGCCAAAACATAGGGCTCAATAGCATCATACATTGGAAATGATAACCAAGCAACTAACTAAACTAACTCTAGGGTACTGGGGACAATCCATCGCTATGACTCTAGGACGCTCATCACTCCAGACCATCCCGTTGATGTGTGTAAGGTCATCATCTGACTTACCCGAAAACACAATAACAAATAACGAAGGTGAGCGATAATGCTTAGTAGGACTTAATATCTCGTGTAAACAAGCATGCTTTAAGTGATTAATGTCTTGTAACACAGGTTAACTAGAAAGAACGATCAAGTATAGTTCAAGGAGTAATAGTACATGATAACAAGAGATTGATGGCATACTATATCAAAAGAATGATAGCATGCGATAACAAGTGAATGATAATACACTTCACAAGAATATTGCAAAACTAGAATGATAGAGAAAAGGCCATATAACAAGATAGTGTGTAACGAGATAGCGTGTAAGGAGATAGCGTGTAATGAGATAACGTGTATGGTTGCATCGCAGTGCACTAGACGAGTACGGCAATAGTCACTTTAGGATAGTAGCCGTTTCATGATAGTACAGTACGTCTGAACTCCTCAGACTAATGTTATAACAGTCAGTGCTAGCACAGTAATAGCACCGAAATGAACAATACGTCTGAACTCCTCAGACTAATAGTATAACAGTTAGATGTCTAGCCAAAATAGTATAGTCAGAACCGGTGCAATGCAGAACACCGTCATTAGCCCCTGCAGGTATTTTCGGGTGGCTCTCTGCTCCCAAGACTAGATTGGAGCCCCTCGGACACTCTCCGTACCCTGCACAGTATGCATTCAAGTTAGTAGGGTCACCGGACCCATATTATGGTGCTAGACAGTCATGTATAGTACAAACAATAGGAGCCACAACAACTCAAGAGTCTCAAGAGGGTACTAGATGAATAGACGAGATAGTAGAGTGATGTGAATAGATGAGAGTACAAGGATAGTAGATGAGATAGGGGTATAATCATAAAACAACGATAAACCACGATAGTAAGAGTTGCACAGCACCAGGTCAGGTACAAGCAGTCTAGTAGAAGTCACATCCGCCCATTAGCCATGCTAAGAACACTGGCTAGATGGTCCGGCGTGATCCCAAGATAAGAGAGAATTTACTAAGGCCGTTTGGATCGTACTGATCCCTAAAGGTATATCAGATTTTAAGGGTACAACCAGCTCGTCAGCAATGGACGTGCGCCAAAGCCAAGAAGACTTACGGAGGCCTTGACAAGGAGTCCCTAGTCCAGTCAAGAGTATTCCCGATGGAGAGGTGGTCCAAGTCAAGAGAAAGTGTGTAGAAACTGGTCTGTCGTGCCTCGAGTGCTCGAAGGCCAAGGGAAAACGGTAACGGTGTACAAATCACGCGAATAAAATGAAGACAAATGTCATTTAAATAATAGAGAAATTATGTAATTAATTTCACTTAATTACCAGATACATTATTGAGTAATTTAATAGGGTCAAATGACAAACACTAATGTTATGTGTATGTAAGTGTAAAGAAAATCATGAGAATATGATAAATCGTGCAAATGGCTTTTAATTACTGAGAATTATTTAATTAAAGATAATTATTATCATTCAGGTAAAGGATAGTCTTAATATTATATGATTTAGCTTAAACAAGGGTTAAATGGTAAATAGAACAGGGGTATAAATGCAATTATCAGGTTCTAGAAATCGCGGTGGGGTATAAATGCAATTATTTAATTAACTACCATCCCATGATGGGCTCTCTTCATTTAGGCCCAACAATTCATGTTAGGACCATTAGTAAAACCCATTACTAATTTAGCTTAATGGGTATTAATTTAATTCCCTTTTATTTCATTTATTCTCCCTTTATTCTAATTAAATCTATTTATCTCATTTATTTAATTAAAAAATTTTATTTATTAGGATTTTTAAAAATCAAGGTTGCTACATCCTCCCCCTCTTAAAAAGAATTTGGTCTCCAAATTCATATGATCGTAAGAGGAAGAGAGACTTACTGAATAATTTCAGATAATTCCGTCGCATTAATGCTTCGGGCTCCACGTGGCTTCCTCAACTTCATGATTTCTCTAGAGTATCTTGACCACAGATATGGGTCGGTTCCGAAGCTGCTGTATTTCTTGTCCAAGATTTTCACGGCTTATCTTCATAGGTCATATCTTTGTTTAAAATGATGTCATCGTAGCTGATTACATGTGATGGATCGTACACATACTTCCTTAGCATTGACACGTAGAAGACGTTGTGTACAGTTGAGAACTTAGGAGGTAGTGCCAGACGATATGCCACCTCGCAAACTCTATCCAAAACCTCAAATGGACCTATGAATCTCGGTCTTAACTTGCCTTTCATCCCAAACCTTGAAATCCTCAGGTCGGGGATACTTTAAGCAGTACATGGTCTCCAGTTTGAAATTCTAAGGTCTTCTTCTTTTATCAGCATAGCTCTTCTACCTGGACTGAGCTATCTTAATCATGTCCCTGATGATTTGTATATCTCTGCTGGTATATGTACCATGTCTGGTCCTACCATTGTTGTTCACCTACCTCATTCCAACACACTAGCGATCTACAACTTCTGTCGTACAGTGCTTCAATGGTGCCATCTTAATGCTGGCTGATAGCTTTTATTGTAGGCGAATTCTATCAGTAATAACTATTCATTCCAATACCCCTCAAAATCTATAGTGCAAGCTTGCAACATGTCTTTCACTATCTGATTTGTTCTTTCCGTCTGTCCATCCATATGTGGGTGGAAAGCAGTGCTAAAGTTGAGTTTGGTGCCTAGTGCAGTCTGGAGTCCCTTCCAGAATCTGGATGTGAATCGAGGGTCACGATCTGAGACTATGGGACCAGAACTCCATGTAGTCTCACTATCCCTTTACATACAGTGCTGCAAGTACATCCACACTCCAGGTACTTTTTATTGCTAGGAAATGTGCGGACTTAGTCAAATGGTCCACTATGACCCAGATAGCATCGAGTCTACCACGAGTTCGGGGTAAACCCATGATGAAATCTATGCCGATACTTTCCCATTTCCCTTTAGGTATGTCCAGGGGTCTGAGTACACTCGCAGGACGTCGGTGTTCTACTTTTACCTGTTGACATGTGAGGCAATGCGCGGCATGCTCAGCCACCTCACGCTTCATGTTCGGCCACCAAAATGACCTTTTCATGTCTTGGTACATCTTGGTTGCGCCTGGGTGAATTGTGTACTTCGTCTTGTGGGCTTCATCCATTAGCTTCCTCTTTAACTCTTCATTGTCAGACACACATGTCATGGCTTGAAATAATATTCTCTCATCTCAGTGATGGAGAAATCAGGTTTGTCTGCTATGGTCTCCTTTACTCGGATTAGAAATGGGTCATTTGCCTGTTGCTCTCTGATCTCGACAAAGATGTTGGGTTGAGCTCTAAGGTTGCAACTAACACCTGATCACTCCTCTGTTTAATATTTAGATCCAGATTGGTGAATTGCTCAAGTAATTGCATCTCGCCCATGACTAAACAAGATAAGGACGCTATTGGCTTCCTACTAAGTGCATCAGCTACTGCATTACCTTTGCCTGGGTGATATTGAATATTGAAATCAAAATCCTTCAAGTACTCCAGCCATCTCCTTTGTCACATATTAAGCTCATTTTGGGAAAATAAGTACTTCAGACTTTACGGTCGGAGTAGACGATGAATTGCTCCCTATACAGATAATGCCTCCATATCTTAAGTGCAAATACCACAGCAGCTAGTTCTAAGTCATGGACAGGATAATTAACTTCATGTGGCTTCAACTGCCTTGAGGAATAAGCTATCACCTTCTCATTCTGCATTAGCACGCAGCCTAGACCGATTCCAGATGCATCAATGTAGACTGAGAATCATTCGCCCTCAAATGGTAGTGCGAGGACAGGGGCAGAGGTCAAGCATTGCTTCAGTGTCTGGAAGCTCTTCTCGCATTCCTTTCTCCACACATAGGGGTTCTCTTTCGCGTAAGGCGAGTAAGAGGTACAGCTATCTTGGAGAAGTCTTTTATGAACGTCTGTAGTAGCCAGCCAGTCCCAAGAAGTTTCTTATCTCTGTGACGTGGTCAGTCTTTCCCAGTTAAGTATAGCTTCTACCTTAGAAGGATCGACAGCTATACCGTCCTTGGATATGTCATGCCCTAGAAATGACACCTCCTCGAGCAGAATTCACACTTGCTCAATTGGCGTAGAGTTTGTGTCCCGCAAGATCTGCAGAGCGATCCTCAGATGCTCCTCATACTCTCCTTGGTCTTGGAGTATATGAGAATATCATAATAAAGACCACGATGAACTTGTCGAGGTATGGTCGATAGATGTTGTTCATCAATTGCATAAAAGTTGCAGGAGTATTGGTTAGTCCAAAAGGAATGACTACAAATTCATAATGACTGTACCTACTCCTGAAAGCTATCTTGTAAATGTCTGCATCTTTATTCTCATCTGATGATATCCGATCTAAGGTCAATCTTAGAAAAATACTTAGCTCCTGATATCTGATCAAGTAATTCGTCAACACGAGGCAGAGGATATTTGTTCTTGATAGTGAGATGATTCAACTGCCTATAGTCGATGCATAACCTCATGGATCCGTCCTTCTTCTTGACGAACAACACTGGTGCTCCCCAAGGAGAAGTACTCGGTCTGATAAATCCCTTTTCCAGCAACTCCATCAATTGCTCCTTTAACTCCTTTAATTCAACAGGAGACATTCTGTAGGGTTGGCGTGACACCGGTGCAGCTCCAGGTATGAGATCAATTGAGAAATTTACATCTCTTTCAAGTGGAATGCCTGGCAGCTCATCGGGAAACACGTCGGGATACTCTTGCACTATGTGTATGCAGATATCTTAGATGCTTTCTTTTCAACTACTATGGCGGCAAGAAATGCCACACAGCCCTTTCTTATCATGTTATGTGCCTTAATAGAAGAGACGAGAGACAAGTGCCTCTTGTGTCTACGTCCCGTGAGGGTCAGTTTAGGGAATTCACTAAAGGAAATTTTCCCTCTTCTACAATCCACGATAGCCCCATACGTGGATAGCCAATCAGCTCCCAGAATAACATCGTAGCCCTCCATGGGCATACAGATCAAGTCAGCTCTAAGATTGAGTTCACCAATCTTAACATCAGCTAATGGGAAATATTGTTTAGTTGAGCTTTCTCCCCAAAGGTGTAGTGGCAGGTAATTCAAATTCCATAGATGCAGATTTTCATTTAATGTATCAGTAAATGCTTGTGATATGAATGAATGTGTTGCGCCAGTGTCAAAAAAAACAAATGCTGATTGAGAAAAGACTAGTAGAGTACCTCCGAGGACTCACCCTCCTCGGTGGTCTCAACTTCTTGCAAGGCGTGTAGTCGGCCACGCTTATTTTGCCCAATCGGGCGTTTCTCTTTCTCCTATTCCTTCAGCACAGGGCACTCGGAAATGCGATGATTGCGATTTTCGTAGCGTAGGCAAGCGCCTGCTTTCCTCTAGCATTCAGCGGCAGTATGACCAAGTTTGTCACAATGCTCACAGTTGGTCTTATTGGTGTTCGAGGGAGTAGGTATCGTGGGCTTCCTTCTTGATTCTGCCCTCCAGTGATGTTAAACGGCCGCCTCTTGCCGTTGTTGGGTCGTCTTGATGAGCAAGGTGACTGTTTTTCTTGGCGATCCTGCCCTTGATGCGATCAGTTAGATCGGTCACATCCTCAAGTAGTTGGGCCTTCTTGACCATGTCAGCATAGACTTGGATGTCCATTGGAGCAATCTGGGTAATATAAGAGGGTTTGAGCCCATTGCGAAATCGTCTCGCCTTTATTTTCTCTGTGCTGAATGATGGAATAGCCTTCCAATCGGGAAAATAGTGCTTCATACTCGGCGACGGTCAGATGCCTTGCTTTAGTGCAGCAAATTCAGAGGCCTTCTCTCCTGGACTCTTTCAGAAAAATATTTGGAGTTGAAATGCTCCTTGAACTCATCCATGTAAACTGTGCATCAGCTCTAGTCGCTTCGACAGACTCCACCACGCACGGGTGTCCCTCTCAAGCTGGAATGGAATGTTGCAAATAGTAGCTTATCTCCATCGCACATTGCATAACGTGGAAAATACGTTCAATCTCTTTTAGCCAGTTTCGGCATCGTCGAGATCAGTGGTCCAATTGAAACGATGCGGGTTAGATTGTGGAAATTTCTGTGTAAATCTCCGGCTCCGCGGTTATTGTTGGCTCTAGCAGCCTGAAGTAATGCCTGCGGTGCTGAATAGTGTGCTGCATATCACGGAGTTGTGCACGCTCGCTGCCATGGCTATGGGTTAAGTTCCTTCAAAAGAAAAATTCTTAATGTAAGTCATTGAGGTTGCACTAAGTTTGTGCGTGTGTTAGTTTATTTTACCTTATACCCTTGGTTCTACCCATCTCTCACATAGGTATGGATTTAGACTCGATTGTCAAGGCAGGTCAAACTTAGATCATCCTATACTAAGATACCTAGGCTCTGATACCACAAAACTGTAACGCCCCGACGCGGAATATCGGAACGATATTACAGTTATTAAATAGTACAGAGCGAGAAATAAATAACAAACCATTACAAAATTGGAATAATGCCAAATGAAATCCAACTTCATTAATAATTCATCAACTATCTATTACATCCACTTATCAGAGCCAAAACTAGGGCCCAAAGTACTTTATTCAAATCTAAGCTATTACATAGTGACTAACTAACCGACTCATCACTATACTAACTAAGCAGTGGTTGCTGAACTGGTCACTCCTGAACATCATCCTCGTTCCCATCCTTGTGAGTGTGGTAATCGCCATCCGACTCACCTGAACACATGAAATAACAACGCAGGATGAGCGAATAACGCCCAGTAGGACTTAATATCTCATGGGAACAAGCATGTTTTAAATGATTAATGTCTTAACAAGCAGGATATCTAGAGAGAATGACGAGTATAGTCTGGAGAGTAATGTCATATGACAACAAGAAACATTATCACAATGCACGTGAGTATAGCAAAAAGTATAATGACGGATTGGCCATATATCGAGAAAGCAAGTAAAGTTGCAAATAGTGCACTAGTCACGATAGCAGGTGTTGGTCGATATTCTTTCAACCACAAGTTCAAGTAAAATGAATAAATCATTGTCATAGATTAAATCTTGAGAGTTCATGCGTTAGGTGTATGCCAAACACCCTAATCATTAGACCCCCGCGAGTTATAGCCTTTTAGGTGCTCTCCCCAAGGACCAGATCGAGCCTTTATAATGTTGCCTAGCATAGTTATGTTTGTTATCTTAGACAATTACAAGATGGCCAAATATAGTACCAAGAATATATGAGAGTAATAGACAAATAGATGAGAGTGTAGAGAGAACGTGAACAGATGAGAGTATAAAGATAGTAGATGAGATAGGGGTACAAACGTAAAACAACGTTAAACACGATAGTCACAGTTGCACGACACTAGGTCGGGTACTGGCAGTCAGGTAGAAGTCACAACCGCCCACTAGCTGTGCTATAGCACAAGTTAGATGGTCCGGCGTGAACTCAAGGTAAGAGAGAACACACTAAGGTTGTTTGGATCGTACTGATCCCTAGGGGTGTAACGAGTTTTAAGGGTACAACCAGCTCATCGGCAAAAGATGTGCGCCAAAGCCAAGGAGACTTACGGAGGTCTGACAAGAAGTCCCTGGTCCAGTCAGGAGTATTCCCGATGGAGAGGTGGTCCATGCCAAGAGAGTGTGTAGAAACAAGTGTTCGTCGTGCCTCGAGTGCTCGAAGGCCGAGGGAAGCGATCATGGTATTCAAATCACGCGATTAAAACGAAAAGAATGTCAATATTAAATTAGGGAAATGTAGTAATTATTTCACTTAAATACCGGATACATTATTGAGTAATTTAATAAAGTTTAATGGCAAACATGAATGTTAGTGTGTGCTAGTGTAAGAAATCAAGAGAGCATGTATGACTGTGCACCTGACTTTTAATTAATTGATTTATTAAATATCACTCATTACTAATTAACATGTTGTTATGATCATGCCAGTACTTAGTTAGGGTTTAACAAGGTTAGATGACATGTATAGCAAGGTATAAGTGTAAATACAAGTTATGGCCGCTCTGTTGAAATCGCATAGGGGTAGCTGGCGCCTTCAGATCACGACGCACAGTCCGGTCGCGTTCTGCTGAACCGGCCGCCAGGGTTGAACTGGGGAAAGTCGCGCATGTCGACCCGTCGCGTTCAGAATGCGACGATCCTCCTTGTCGTGACCCCCTCTAAGTTCGCGACGGGTGGCGGGCTGTCGCGACTTCAGAAGGTGGCCCGAGCCCAGAAAAGGGGATTTGCCCTTTTTCCAGGTGAGTTCCCTCCCTCCATAACATGACACTGTGCTCTTCAAAAATTGATATATAAATTGTATGATGATCCAATAATCATGAAACTATTTTAAACGAAAGCAGACATGTGATCTACCATTGAGCATGATTAATTAGAAAATAGATACATATAAGGCATGCTTTGACTAGGTTTTCTCAGTAACCTAAACATGCATAGTCAAGCAACAATGATTAATTGGCAACGAATACAAGATAGAAATAAGGCAAATAGGGGCGTTTGAAAGCTAACATCAAGTAGTATTTAAGAGAATTATTTCAGGGCATGGGATCAAGTATATACGTGGATTGAAAACAATCATGATGGTTCGTGTGCATGGAGATGACAGAGTTGGACGAATTAATACTCCATCATGGAGCCACGAAAAATAGGGAAATCATGGGGCTTTCAAAGAGGGATGCATGGGCTACCTAGGGTTAAGTTTCACGATTTGTGCTTGAGAGATTGCTACCTTTTTTGTTGTAATGGAAACCTAGGGTTGATGACAAAAAGAAGATGAAATCCCCACTTGTTCCAGCCTCTTCTCCAAGCGCCTTCGTCCAGATCTCTCCTCTTCATCCTCCAGAGCTCCAACAATATTCTATGGGTTGATAGGGCCGAATTAGGGGGTTTTTGTTTGTTTAAGAGTCCTTACCCTTCTAAAACTCTTCTCTTCTATTAAATTCTGAATTCCTGCTTATCACATTCCTTTCTAGCATTTATCCTATTAGGATGGAGAGAGGTCAAATTTCGTGGGTAATTGGTTAGGGTAAGTATATGACTCTTTCTAGGATAGATATCAATTGTTTTATTAATATCTCAGCATTTACTAGTTATTAATTAATAGATATAATTAACTTAATTAACTCTCATTGCATGATGGGCTCTCCTCATTTGGGCCCAACAATTCATGTTAGGACCATTAGTAAAACCCATTACTAATTAGCTTAAGGGGTATTAATTTTATTCCCTTTTATTTCATTTATTCTCCCTTTATTCTAATTAAATCTATTTATCTCATTTTTTTTAATTAAATTTTTTATTTATTACGATTTTTAAAAATCAAGGTTGCTACACTATACTAAATGAGGAACTTTCAAACCTACAAGTCTAATATCAAAGAATGGAGTACTCAAACAAGACATTCTTAATGTCTCAAATCTCAGGATCAGTACACAATTGGGATAATGAAATAACTCTCTAACAATCAGATATCATAACCATATAGTATTCCAATAGCGGATCATTTAGTGAACTCATTCTCTAATAAGCACCTACACTATATCTATAATGTCTCCACATCATACAGATGGGTATACATGTAGTATCCCAGAAAATTCACTAATTTAAAATTATAGATAAATTAAAATTTTATCAATTAATAAATTCAAAATAGTTAAAAAGGTACGCATCATTATTGCATGCGTAAAAACCCATATAAAATTTTTGTAAAAATAGTAGTTATGCTTTAAATAATATTCTATAATGACCCATCAAGAAATTTTGGCATAGAAAAATCATTTGGAACAAGTTTAGGAATTATGCAACTTATTATCGTAATTAAGGAATAAGTCGGAGAATCTATTATTTTATGAGCTGAAGTGGATTATAAATTAAAATAAACATGTGGGTATACATTAAATAATGGGATGATAGTCCATTATGATAATTGGACCAATGGACAAATTTGGCCATGAATATCTATTCTCTAATAAAAGGATAATTAAAAACTCATTAAGTAAATAAGTACATTGGTTGTACAATTAAGCCCCACATAAGTTATTGGGCCAATAGCAAAAGCCCAAATGATGAAGGTTAGGACTATATATTGGGGATAAATAATATTAACTTGAAATAAAATAAGTAAATAAATGTGATAAATTAGAATAAAGTGTGAATAAATTGTAATAAATAAAATTAAACTAAAATCCATTAAGCTAAAATAGGTGATGGGTTATACTAATTGTCCAAGCATGAATAGATGGACCCAATTGTGAAGAGCCCATCTTGGGATGGAAATTAATTAAGCTAAATTTGCACTTAAATTAATAATAAATGGAAAAAGGGTTAAGATAATTATTAATTAACCCATAAGTATCCTAAAAAGGAGCCCTCATCCCATCCTAACCCATTATCCACGAAATTAGATCTCTCCCCAAGCCAATTAGGTGATAAATGCTAGAAAGGGGGGAGATAAATGTGGAAATTCTGAGTTAATATTTAAATAAATTTAAAAGGGTTAAGATAATGACTTAACTAGCTTATAAATATCTCTAGAAGAGTCCTAGACTTACCCTAACCCTTTACCCACGAAATTAACTCTCCCCAATCCTATTAGGTAGAGTAAAAAAAATGGCAAGAATGGGAGGATAAATATAGAAATTCAGGGTTTTAAAGGAAGGATGAGTTTTTAGAAGGAAGGACTCTCTGAACACACCAATACACCTCCCAAATCGTACCAACCCAACCCTAGATAGTTGTTGGGAGCATTGAAGGATGAAGAGAAGGAGGTCTGGACGTGGAGAGCAAGGAAAGGAAGCTAGGACCAAGGAGGGACTTCATTCTTCATCCTTTCAAGCCCTAGGATCTTAAAAGCATGAAAGGTATGCAATCTCTCAAGCACAATTCATGAAATTTAAACCCTAGGTAGCCTATTCATCGCTCTTTAAAAGCCCTCTGATTTCTTATGTTTTGTTCCTCCATGAGGGAGAATTAAATGCTTCAATCCTGAACATCATCATGTGCCCGAACCCTAAAGTTGGCTTTCAAACCTCACATGTACTTGATCCCATGTCTTGTAAATATTCTCATAAATACTAAATGCTCTTAGCTTTCAAACGACTCTATTTTCCCCAATTTTTATCATGTGTCCATTGCTAATTAATTAGGTCACCGAAAAGTAACCTAATCAAAGTATGCCCTATACATGTTTATTTTCTATTAATCATACCCAATGATAGATCTGCATGTCTAGTTCCGTTTAAAAGTGGTTTCATGAATTTTGAAGCATCGTGAGATTTTATATCGAATTTAGAAGTGGATTGTATCGAGTATGGAGGGATGGAACCCACCTGGAAAAGGGTCAAATTTCTTTTTTGGGCTCGGGCCACCTTCTGGAGTCGCAACGGACCGACCCATCGCGATCTCAGAGGGGGTCGCGACACAGGGGTCCTTCATGATCTGAACGCGACGGGTCGACATGTCGCGATCTGGCCGGTTGACCCTGGGTCGGTTCAGCAGAACGCGACCGAGCCTAGCGTCGCGACCTGAACGCGACATCCACTTACGTCGCGACCTCAGTGTAGCGGCCAGAACTTAAATTTACACTTATACCCCTGCTATATGTGGTATTTAAACCCTGTTTAACCCTAATTAAACACTGACATGACTATTAACGACTGATTTTTTGCCAATGAGTATTAATACATGAAATTCATTAATTTAAAAGCCATGAACACAACCTTACATGCTCTCTTGATTTCTTACACTTGCATACACCTAACATTCATGTTTTCCATTAAACCTTATTAAATTACTCGATAATGTATCTGGTAATTAAGTGAAATTAATTACTAAATCCCTTATTTAATTAATGTCACTTGTCTTCGTTTTACTCGCGAGATTTGAATACCGTAATCGTTTCCCTTGGCCTTCGAGCACTCGAGGCACGACGGACACTAGTTTCTACAAACTCTCTTGGCATGGACCACCTCCACTGGGCATACTCCTAATTGGACTAGGGACTCCTTCTCAAGGCCTCTGTAAGTCTTCTTGGCTTTGGCGCACGTCCTTAGCCGACGAGCTGGTTGTACCCTTAATACCCGTTACACCCTAAGGATCAGTACGATCCAACCAGCCTTAGTGTGTTCTCTCTTACCTTGGGATCATGCCGGATCATCTAACCTGTGTTCATAGCATGGTTAATGGGCGGTTGTGACTTCTACCGCACTGCCGACACACGACCTAGTGTTGTGCAACTGTTACTATCGACTGTTTAACGTTGTTTTACGAATATGTCCCTATTCTCATCTACTATCTCTTTATTCTCGTCTGTTCACTTTCTCTCTACATTCTCATCTATTTCATCTACTATTACTCTCATCTCTTCTTGGTACTCTATTTGGCTATACAATTGATTGTCTAAGATAACAACAATATGACTATGTCAGTGTAATAGGGCCCGATCTGGTCCTGGGGTGAGCTCCCGAAGTGTGTCATTTCCTCGCGAGGTTACATGATCAGGGTGTACGGCATGCAATCAGCACCATTTAATACTATCAAGAGTTAATCTATGACAATCAATATATCAGTCACTATACTATCATTCTCTGGGTTGACAAGATGCTCCACCAGATGTGCTATCTCTACAAGCGCACTTTTGTGCAACCATATACAATATTTCGTTACATGGCCAATCCGTTATCATACTAGTTTTGAAATATTCTATTGGAAGTTTTATCGTTCTCATGCTATCATGTGCCATTACTCTCTTGACTATACTTGACCGTTCTCTCTAGTTATCCTGCTTTATAAGACATTAATCACTTAAAGCATGTATGTTTACATGAGATATTATGTCCTACTGAGAGTTATCGCTCACTCTGCGCTATTTGTTATATGTGTTTCAGGTATGTCGGATAACGACCCTACACACACCAACGGGAATGGATTGGAGTGATGAGAGACCTAGAGTCATAGCGATGGAATGACCTTAGTATTGTAGATTTTAGTTAGATATTTACTTAGTTATATTTTCCGATGTAATGATGATATTGAGCCCAATGTTTGGCTCAAAATTAGTGGTTGTAATAGTTTAGGTGAATTATCAATAAAATGAAGAGTTTATTTCAATTATTGTTCATTAGTTGCTCTGATATTTGCGATTGTATGTACAATTTATGTTACAATACACTTTGCTCACATCTCCCCAATTTATTCCGCTGCTAAATTGGAGGAGCATGACAGCTGGTATCAGAGCCTAGGATGTCCTTATTATGATATTTTAAGTCTAGGATGTTCTAGGTGAACTGCCCTGACACATGTCTAGGTCAACCACCATACCTATGTGAGGACTGGGTAGAACCCTGGTTAAGATCTGAATACATTTATCTATATATGTGTATCAACTAAGTATTACTTTAGCACCATAATGCCAACCTTATTCTTGAAGGAACTCTTAATGGACGCCAAACGTACGCCACTGCAAGACGAAATGAGGTCAACTCAAAAGCTAGTTCGGGCTTGTCGGCAAGCCGCCCAATTACTAGAAGGAGTTTTGAGGACGACCAAAAAGATTAGGAAAGTGACCAAAAAGAATGAGAAGAGAAGACACAGCCATGATAAGTAGGCAAGCACACAAAAGAAACATAGTAAGATCATCTGCCTTCATTGTAGTAAGCCAGATCATGTGGCTAAGGAATGTTGGCGAAGAGTTGGTGCATGTCTACGTTGTGGAAGTTTGGAGCATCGGATACAAGACTGTCCCCTCTTAAAGGAAATACCTGTTGGTACCAAAGCTTACAACCCTAAGACAAAAGAGAAACAACCAAAAAGTCGCAAGAGAAAACAAAGACGAGTAAGAAGAAAGACATACAATTAGCCTTTATTCGCAAAGGACGATGCAAGCATTGCGATAGGATGGGCCACATATCGGAGGAATGCTAGAGGAAGTAGGCGCTTGCCTACGCTTTGAAAATCGCCATCAACGCATTTCCGAGTGCCCTATACTTAAAGAGCAGGAGAAAGATAAATGCCTGACTAGGCAAAAGAAGCCTGGCCAACATCAAGCTGTGCAGGAAGTTGAGACCACCGAGGAGAGAGAAGTCATGGAAGGTAACTCTAAACTTACAATGATTAATACATTTTAAGCATGAAATGATGATTCATATATAATTGAAAATAGTCGTGGAATTTGGGGACAAATTTTGTTTTAAGTGGGGGAGATGTAGTACCCCAGAAAATTCACTAATTTAAAATATAGATAAATTAAAATTTTATCAAATAATAAATTCAAAATAGTT
Organism: Colocasia esculenta; assembly: GCA_014218235.1. NCBI lineage: Eukaryota > Viridiplantae > Streptophyta > Magnoliopsida > Alismatales > Araceae > Colocasia > Colocasia esculenta. The sequence goes on along the minus strand of CM024763.1, from coordinate 58,995,154 downwards.
AAAAAGATACGCATCATTATTGCATGCGTAAAAACCCATATAAAAATTTTGTAAAAATAGTAGTTATGCTTTAAATAATATTCTCTAATGACCCATCAAGAAATTTGGACATAGAAAAATCATTTGGAACAAGTTTAGGAATTATGCGACTTATTATCGTAATTAAGGAATAAGTCGGAGAACCCATTATTTTATGAGCTAAAGTGGATTATAAATTAAAATAAACATGTGGGTAGACTTTAAATAATATGGGATGATAGCCCATTATGATAATTGGATCAATGGACAAATTTGGCCATGAATATATATTCTCTAATAAAATGATAATTAAAACACATTAAGTAAATTAAGTACATGGGTTGTACAATTAAGCCCCACATAAGTTATTGGGCCAAAAGCAAAAGCCCAAATGATGAAGGTTAGGACTATTGGGGATAAATAATATTAACTTGAAATAAAATAAGTAAATAAATGTGATACATTAGAATAAAGGGTGAATAAATTGTAATAAATAAAATTAAACTAAAACTCATTAAGATAAATTAGGTGATGGGTTATACTAATGGTCCAAGCATGAATAGATGGACCCAATTGTGAAAAGCCCATCTTGGGATGAGAATTAATTAAGCTAAACTCGTACTTAAATTACTAATAAATGGAAAAGGGCTTAAGATGATTATTAATTAACCCATAAGTATCCTAAAAAGGAGTACTCCTCATCCCATCCTAACCTATTAGCCACAAAATTAGATCTCTCCCCAGCCAATTAGGTGATAAATGCTAGAAAGGGGGGAGATAAATGTGGAAATTCGGAGTTAATATTTAAATAATTAAAAAGGGTTAAGATAATGACTAAACTAGCTTATAAATATCTCTACAAGAGTCCTAGACCTACCCTAACCCTTTACCCACGAAATTAATTCTCTCCCTAATCCTATTAAGTAGATAAAGGCAAGAAAGGGAGGACAAATAGAAATTCGGAGTTTTAAAGGAAGGAGGAGTTTTTAGAAGGAAGGACTCTCTAAACACACTAATACACCTCCCAAATCGTACCAACCCAGCCCTAGATCATTGTTGGAGCTTTGAAGGACGAAGAGAAGGAGGTCTGGACATGGAGAGCAAGGGAAGGAAGCTAGGAACTAAGGAGGGACTTCGTTCTTCATCCTTTCAAGCCCTAGGATCTTAAAAGCGTGAAAGGTAGGCAATCTCTCAAGCACAAATCGTGAAATTTAAACCCTAGGTAGCCTACTCATCGCTTTTTAAAAGCCCTCTAATTTTTCTATGTTTCGTTCCTCCATGAGGGAGAATTAAATGATTGAATCCTGAACATCATCATGTGCACGAACCCTAAAGTTGGCTTCAAACCTCGCATGTACTTGATCCCATGTCTTGTAAATATTCTCATAAATACTACATGCTCTTAGCTTTCAAACGCCCCTATTTTCCCTAATTTTTATCATATGTCCATTACCAATTAATTCGTTTATTCGTAACTGTGCATAATTAAGTCACCGAAAAAGTAACATAATCAAAGTATGCCCTATACATGTCTGTTTTCTAATTAATCATGCCCAGTGATAGATCTACCTGTCTAGTTCCGTTTAAAAGTGGTTTCATGAATTTTGAAGCATCGTGCGATTTTATATCGAATTTATAAGTTGACTGTATCGAGTGTGGAGGGATGGAACCCACCTGGAAAAGGGTAAAATCTTCTTTTCTGGGCTCGAGCCACCTTCTGGAGTCGCGACGGCCCGACCCGTCGCGATCTTAGAGGGGGTCGCGACACGGGGGTCTGTCGTGTTCTAAACGCGACGGGTCGACATGTCACGACCTAGCTGGGTTGGCCCTGGTGGCCGGTTCAGTAGAACGCGACCAGGCCTGGCGTCGCAACCTGAACGCGACATCCACTTACGTCGCGACCTCAGTGTAGCGGCCATAACTTAATTTACACTACCCCTGCTATATGTGGTATTTAAACCCTGTTTAACCCTAATTAAACACTGACATGACTATTAACAATTGATTATTTGTCAATGAGTATTAATACATGAAATTCATCAGTTTAAAAGCTATGAGCACAACCTTACATGCTCTCTTGATTTCTTACACTTGCACACACCTAACATTCATGATTGCCATTAAATTGTATTAAATTACTTGATAATGTATATGGTAATTAAGTGAAATTAATTATTAAATCCCTTATTTAATTAATGACACTTGCCTTCATTTACTCGCGTGATTTGAATACCGTAATCGTTTCCCTCAGCCTTCGAGCACTCGAGGCACGACGGACACTAGTTTCTACACACTCTCTTGGCATGGACCACCTCTCCACTGGGAATACTCCTGACTGGACCAGGGACTCCTTGTCAAGGCCTCCGTAAGTCTTCTTGACTTTGGCGCACGTCCTTAGCCGACGAGCTGGTTATACCCTTAACACCCGTTGCACCTAGGGATCAGTAAGATCCAACCAGCCTTAGTGTGTTCTCTCTTCTTACTTTGGATCGCGCCGGATCATCTAGCCTGTGTTCATAGCACGGTTAATGGGTGGTTGTGACTTCTACCGAACTGCAGGCACACGACCTAGTGCTGTGCAACTGTTACTATCGACTGTTTAACGTTGTTTTATGAATATGTCCCTATTCTCATCTACTATTTCTTTATTCTCGTCTGTTCACTTTCTCTCTACATTCTCGTCTATTTCATCTACTATTACTATCATATCTTCTTGGTACTCTATTTGGCCATACAATTGATTATCTAAGATAACAAACAATATGACTATGTCAGTGCAATAGGGCCCGATCTGGTCCTGGGGAGAGCTCCCGAAGTGTGCCATTTCCTCGCGAGGGTTACATGATCAAGGTGTGTACGGCATGCACTCAGCGCCATTTAATACTATCAAGATTTAATCTATGACAATCAATATATCAATCACTATACTATCGTTCTCTAGGTTGACAAGATGCTAGACCAGATGTGCCATCTCTACAAGTGCATTTTTGTGCAACCATATACAATATTTCGTTACATGGCCATCCGTTATCATACTAGTTTTGAAATATTCTATTGGAAGTTTTATCGTTCTCATGCTATCATGTGTCATTACTCTCTTGACTATACTTGACCATTCTCTCTAGTTATCCTGCTTTATAAGACATTAATCACTTAAAGCATGCCTGTTTACATGAGATATTAAGTCCTACTGAGCGTTATCGCTCACCCTGCGCTATTTGTTATATATGTTTCAGGTATGTCGGATAACGACTCTACACACACCAACGGGAATGGACTGAAGTGATGAGCGACCTGGAGTCATTGCGATGGAATGACCTTAGTATCGTAGATTTTAGTTAGATATTTACTTAGTTATACTTTCCGATGTAATGATGATATTGAGCCCTATGTTTGGCTCAAAATTAGTGGTTGTAATAGTTTAGGTGAATTATCAATAAAATGAAAAGTTTATTTCAATTATTGTTCATTAGTTGCTCTGATATTTGTGATTATATGCACAATTTACGTTACCATACACTTTGTTCACGTCTCCCCAATTTATTCCGCTGTTAAATTGGAGGGGCGTGACAATACAGCACACCAATCTATTTGATTATCTTGATGTCCTTCTCAAGCAACTTATGACAAAGAATATTTAGGATCTGTGTCTATAGAGAATTAGTCTCATTTTTATGATCTCATCATAATCCAATTTTCATTGTACAGGCCCATAGACATCACCGTATAAGACATCATATTCTCTTGTAGTAAACATTATTTTCTGGTGCAATAATATTTTCTTTTATAATAAATATCGAGTATTTTACAGTATACGTTAAGCCCTGTTATAGTAACTGTTACTCCCTGTTATTGGTAATCTTTTCTATTAAACAAAGAACACCACCTAACATGGTTTTTCACTTACTGCATATTTTTTAGATCACTTTCAATAAGTTTTGATATCACTTATATAAATTGTCTATAACACTGAATGATGTAATCATCAACAGATGCCATAAGATATGTGATGTTCTTTCCTATAACATGAAAAGATTATTATAACAAGAAATAACATTTACTATAATAGGACTAGACATTTATTATAACAATACTCAATGTTTACTATAAAATAAATATTACTATGATAGATAATAACATTTATTGTAATAGAATTTAATATTTACTATAATAAGTAAAATATTTATTATAAATGGATTTAATTTTACTGTAAGTGATATAAACAACATATTATAAGTGAAAAATATGTTACTTTAAAAATCAGTACTAAAAGGACAAAAATCGAAGCTCATAAATATTGAAAAATAAAAAATAAGGAATAAATTAAACCACACAAAAAGATAAAGACTCTATATTTTGACTAAAAAATAAGTGAAGAGGTATGACGTTAGAAGTTGGAGGTGAAAATGTTATTAAAAATTTGGAGTCCATCTCATTAGGAATGGATCCAAAAAGGTAAAAAAAATAATAAATTCAGACTAATCTTCACCGGGAGTTGATGATGATGATGGGAGGCATCCAAATCTCTCTTTTTTCTTGATAGTTAAATGTGAGGGTGGAAGTATTAATAACTGAGCCTCTCTTATAATTTATATAAGTCTGTACGTCCCAACTCATCAAATAGAGAAATCCACATATTCCGACAAGCTGGATGAGGGAGACCCGTTTCCTTACATAATTTAAGTAACGTGGGGCTGCGTGGCCTTTTGCCCTTAATTACATAAACCGTTCCTTTCTGTGTACTATTGAATATTTTTTAAATCTGTACAACTTGATAACATAGTTCGTTTCCACGTCAGATTGTCCTCCTTCACAATGCAATGGGTATAAATTAACGACGATTACATAGCAGACAGTGAAAGACAATAGAAGAATGGGAAAAGAACAGATATGGGGGGCTTAAATGGGAAAGAACAAGAGTTAGATCGGGAAAGAATTCTGGGGGACGAATTCTTTGACGTATTCAAGTCAGTTTAAGCTCAAATTGAGAGAAAAGGGCCGACTTGAAAGGACAATAGTCAGATCGGGAATGAATTCTCGGGATGAACCCTTCGACATATTGAAGTGATCAGTTTAAGGCTTTAAAGCTCAAGCGGAGAGAAAGAGATGAGTAAGAAAGAAGAGAAAGAAAAAGAGTGAGAGAAGGAATAGAGCACACTCACATGACACATGTTACCCCTTATTTTCTTATCTATGCTTGTAATTGTTGCTCCCTCATTGAAGATTACTACAGTCTGAGAAGAATCCACTTGATCTACTAAACTCCTTGGCCTTCTTTTTTTTTAGCTGTGGCTACAGTCTACTGGATCTAGCTATAGGCTTAGGTTGAGACTATTGGGCCTGGTTTATCAAGCATTTTTGCAAATAAGAATCAGAAATGAGAAATGCATTTTAGGGGGGGATGTATTACTGAATGAGAAATGATATACTCTCGACTGTTCGAGAGTATAGCATGAGTTGGAGGGGCCGCACCCCTCCCACATTGCTCTATGTGGAAGGACGCGGCTCAAAGTGTATTTAATGTACCTCTATTTTTTATTTTTTAACCCAAATAATGCATACAAATGGATACAGAATATATATAAATGATGATTTAATACACGCAAATAGTATTTATATTTATGTATATTCTTATACTATTTTGTATACATTGTTGTATTATTTGTGTACATTAAATCACTATTTATATGTGTTATATAACTATTTGTATATATTATTTAGGTAATATATATATATATATATATTAAATACATCTTGGGCTGCGCCCCTCCATATGACGCAATGTAAGAGGGGCACGACCCCTCTAACTCATGCTACGCTCCCGAATAGTACGACTCTCTCTAAATAGAGATGTCATATTGTTACGAGGTAAAACCATTGTGCCATGCCACGTCAAGCGACATCATGGCGCCCCCACTCCCATGTTTATGAGGCAAAACCATCATAGCCACACCGATGTCATAAAGGTAAATTTGGTAATTCCAATACTACCATTCTAGTGCAACATTTACTCTCATTTGAATTGGTAGCAAATATTTCTCAATAATATATATATATATATATATATATTAGAATGAAACAGAGAAATATGTTTACAAGGAATTTTTAAAGATATTGTTATAAACTAATTCTTTCCAAAAAGAAGCTTTTTTAAATAGAACTGATGTGGCTTTTGTTCCCCTTCTTGTTACTAACTTAACTCGAGTACTTAATCATGTAACTGGTTAGTAAACCTAAATCTTTTTTTAGAAATAGGGTCTTTTTTGGGATTAAAAGTTAATCATTAAAGTTATTTAAAAAGTCTTTTAAAATGACATGTTCCCTGACAAAAGTTAAGTTTCATAGATTCAAAGCTAATTAACAAAGTTACATGGAATGAATGTTAATTAAAAGGATTACATGGACTAAAACTAGAAAGATTACATAGTTAAGTTTCTTGGGTTCAGAACTTGAAGTAGTTATGTTTCTCTCTCCATCATAGGATTACATGAGATAGTATCGGATGGAAAAGTTATCATTTCTTACTCTTCTTTTTTTAATCTTCTATAAGATAATTTAGAATAGATAAACCCATACATATGCTATATTGAGTGAACATCTGAGGTTAGGATAAGGGACTTATCGTAAGATATTTTCTATTTAAGACTAATTAATTTACCAAACTTATTTTTTACTTATCCATATGAACAAATCCCTATTCGAGCGCCTATCCGGATTTACTGAGGAAAAAAATTCACGAGTTTTCTCATCCAGAGGAAGATTGTGGAAATTAAAGAGTTGAGCACACGAATGTATGAATCCCTGATGGCGAGGGACATTTGAGAGTAACATTAGCGGTAAAATGCACCAAGAGGAATACTTACCACTACTTATATTAAATTATAAGAGAGCATTTCATTGGCTAGTTGGATTTGATAAGACCCTCTCCTCTTTCTCCACCAACTAATGGCATTGTCTCTTATAATCCACATCATATTTTCTGTAGAGAAAGATTTATTGTACTTTTCATATTGCACTTAAGTGCAATATGATTAGGCAACAAATCTATATGACATCTAACAATTTGATTGTCACATTATCACTCCTCATGTGAGGGGTGCTATATAAATTATTATCTAGTCATATTATATTTAAAGTACAATACACAAGTACAATAATCCTTTCTCATTTTCTGTAAGAGAACTCTTGTAATAAAATATTTCTCATGCAACAATTTCAAAGATTGTTTCCATGTTTTATTTCACAATGAGGAGCATTATTATAAGATTGGTTGTCCAGTCGAAACGGACCAATTCAAAATCATATGAGATGCTCCCAACAATAGTGTATTCCTCTGATTCAACTCAAATAAAATTAATAATAAAAAGTTATTAAAGAAAAAATAAACAATTAATATGTGGAACTATGTCGAGTATTAAAAATTGAGTAAACTAATTAAAAATCTCTATCAAATATTTGACTTAATTTTTAGTCTATGAAAATACTGTAATTTATTACAATAAATATTATTTTTTATTACAATATATGTTAAATTATGTTATAGTAAAAAATTTTCCAATTACAGTCAAAGACTGTTAATTAATTTACCCTTAAAAATTTTCAAGTACAGTATCGATACCTATGCTCCTATAACCGAAGCACAAGGCTCCAGTACCATTGCGACAGATGAGAGAAAAGAAGACAAAAACATCCGGCTCAAAGAACAACCGTAAAAGAAGATTGATTAAATAAGCAACAGAGAGAGGAAGAGCAGAGTGAAACCTCAAATTTTTGGCACAAGTTAACAGGGTCCCGCTGCAAAGCCAATGGTTGCCGCCGGGGACTAAGTTATCCTGTTCCAAGCCAGATACTCAGCATTTCTCTAAGAACAAGACAAAGCTTTCAGTAAACACCTCAAGGTGATGACCTTTTAGGAAACGCGGTATAATAAGATTGAACAGCGGCAAAGAACAGGAGGAGAATACCGGCGACCAGAGAAATGAGAGAAATACTTAGTGCACACCCTTGGTGTGCACTAAGTTGGGCACACCCACTAAGGGTGTGCCATGTGGTCTTGGGGTTGGGAAAAGTGGGATGAGGGGATATTATAATCCCCCCAAGACCACATGGCACAACCCTAGAGGGTGTGCCATGCTTAGTGCACACCAAGGTGTGCACTAAGTATTTCTCGAGAAATGATGCTCCAAGGATTACCAAAATACCTGCCCTTCAAACTAGCTCGCCACCTATGATGAGGCACTTCACAATATGCAGTCACACTTGTGAATAGGGCAGCATTGTCGTGCGTTTTGTAATCTAGATGTGTGCCGTTGCACAGTGCGTTAAACATCTTAGCCACTTCCTCGTCATTGCCCAACTTGCTCTCGATGATTCTGTACTTCTCAAGTATGGCAACATCGTTCTCTGTGTTAATGATGTTATCCATAAAGACGGCATAGCTTGTGAAATAGCTTCCAACTTGGGGGCAACACTGCTCCAGGGCTATGAAGTTGCGGAGTTCTGAACTAGTCGACTCTTGGACCCGCAAGAATGGGATCTCCAAGATCCCATGCGCAAAAGACACCTTCAAGTAAGAACTTACCCCTTCCTTCCTCCTAAACTTGACTCCAGCTTTGTGAAGCTCTGTTGCGCAAGGGATCATCCTGGGCACGCCTGAACCCTTCTTAGGGAAGTAGCAACAGGGCCACTTGTGGATAAGCAGGAGGTAAAGCAGACCGAAGAACAACAATGAGATCAAGTGGGTCGCGTTCTTGAATGGGTAGAGAAGACAATGCACGAATGTGCAGTGGCGAGGCTCCTCTGTGCCCGAAGTTGGATTTAGGCATAGGTGGTGAAGGTGAAGTAGATGATACACTTTGTTTGGAATTGGGTGTTGCTCTTTTGGCAGTTTAACTTTGAGAAACCCTAGAGCAATATCCATAAGAGTAAGAGGGTCCTTGCGCTCACCTGAGAAAGGGATTGTGGTTTTGCTTCCAAGTTTCACCAGGACAAAGAATGGGATTTGGTTCTCCAGCAGCATCAGATCTCGTCGAAGGTGAGAGAAACCCCACCTCACACCCGACAATTGAGCTGTCTCCTTCGTCTCGTCAAAGATCCGCTTGATGAAGTACTCGATGATGAAGCAACCATCCAGAACAAGCATCCTCACAAAATCGTCCACATTCATGGCGATCTTCTCTGCATACTGCTTCCGGGCTTTGGCCTCGCATTCGCGGGCCTCCTTGATGTAATTGCTGAGAATGTTGTTCTCTTTGCTGCGATCAAGGAGCTTCATCAGGTATGTCAGCTTGATCTGCTCCATAGGCAGTAAACTTTTGTTGTTGCGGTGGAGGGGGCCGATGGAGATGAGTTTGGGCTCGTAGGCCTCAGCATCTTGCCTCCGGATGGAAGGGTGCACCCTCCAGATGCACGGTTGTTCTTCGACCGCCGGCACCTCCTGCATCTCCTTCCAGATCCGATCTTCTAAGGGATCCCTAATTGTAATGTGAGAAGATGCGGCGGCGGCGGCGGCAGGTCCACAGCTACCATCATGATGGACGATCTCGTGAGCTCGTTGCCCCCCGGTTTCGAGCGAAGCTACCCGCGGGGTCATCTCAACCTCGGCGGCTCCGCCAAGCGTTGCCACTTCCAGGACTGTATCACCGGCTTGCAGCGGCCCATCGTCAGTTCCCGTCGGTGGCTCTGGCGCCGTTCCAAGTGCTGCAGGGCCCATACTCGTCTCTGGTCCATCACCATCCGCCGGTGGAGTCATCTATAATGGTCGGAGGCTGCTCTACTTCTCCGGCGAGGGATCTCCTCGTGCCAACTGTGGCGTTGCGTGGGTTGGGTGGTTTAGTGCACACTTTGGTGTGCACTTAAGTTGGACACATCCTATGAGAGTGTGCCATGTCAAGGGATGGGGTATTATAATAATACCCCATCCTTGGTTTTCCAACCCTAAGGGTTGGTGGCACACCCTCATTGGGTGTGCCCAACTTAGTGCACAACATGGGTGTGCACTAAGTATTTCCTTGTCCAAGAGCCTCAACAAAGTATGTCCAATCAACTCCATGTGTGTGTGTGTGTGAGAGAGAGAGAGAGAGAGAATTATATTTTAGGAGAATTAATTGTTGGTCCCTGACAGGTGAGAACAATTATTTTTCCATCCCTGTCAGCTTTTCCATTAACGCACGGTCCCTACTTTATGCGGGACTTAATTTCCAGTCCCTGGGGTTAACGGACGTTATGTCTCATTTCGTAAATACCCATTCTACCCCCAGCCTTATGTGACGTGTGACCATCTTGGCTTTAATGCCTTTCGAAGAAGGCAGGCAATGGCGCAACGCTTCTCGCTGCGGCGTTACGAAGAGGAGCCAATGGTTGTCGTTTGGTGCGCTGCGAAGAGGAACGCAGGCTTGCCGTTTGGGTGGAAAATTCTGGCTTCCGGTGAACTTTTGTAAACTGGTTCTCATTTCCTTCTATCCTCGGTGTAGGTGAGTTGGTCAGTGGCATTCCAATAAACTGGTTCTCTGTAGATCCACATCCGTTAGTTGCTAGACGTTTTTTTTTGCGAACAATGTTTCATCCATATCCGGCAGTAGTAGTCGGAGGGTTTTTTCTCACTCCTATTTGTTATTTACTCAACTTTTTCATGCAGTTCTTCAAATCCACATTTTTTTGTTCTGATAGATAATCATTACCGTCGTTAGAAAATTGTTACAGTAGACTAAAAAGACATGTTACTCTGAAAATTTTCATATTTTGTCTAAGTTTGTCTATTTCTAATTGTGTAATAACTTTTGAAGTAATTACACACTTAACTCCGTAACTCAGTAACTGTGTAACAACGTTCTATGTAGTTACACAGTAAACTGTGTAACTTTTTAATTGTGTAACAACTTTCTAAGTAGTTATACACTTAACTGTGTAACTGACTAACTGTGTAACAACTTTCTAAGTAGTTACACTGTTAACTGTGTAACTGAAAAATTGTGTAACTGAGTAACTATGTAACTGTGTAACTGAGTAACTATTTAACTGTGTAACTGAGTAACTATTTAACTGTGTAATTGTGTAATTATGTAACTGATTAACAAGTTCAAAAATAATTACATATTTTAACTGTGTAAGTATGTGATTACCTACTATTTTTGTACGTAAGTGTCTAACTATTTGTATTTCTATTTGTGTAACAACTTTCGAAGTAGTTACACAGTTAACTGTGTAACTGAGTAACTGTGTAACAACTTTCTATGTAGTTACACACTTAACTTTGTAACTGTGTGATGGGAATTGAAGAGCTACAACAAGAGGCTCTTATTTATTTTAGTTGGCCCATTAGATGCCCAATTGATGTAATATTTATTTTAAATTTTTAGGTTTACACTTTGTTTTGAATAAGAGTATTTAGGTCATTCACTTTCTTTTTTGGGTATGGATGCAAATATGTGCATCTATATAACCTTGATGCAGTCCTTTTGGAAAAAAGAAGAAAAAATGATTGGTATTGTGAATTCAAAACCCTACCCATGGCTGAGTGGATCGCCTTCCCTTCCCCTTGGGCTGAGTTGATCGCCCTTCCTCCTCTTGGCGGCTAAGTTGATCGCCGACCATCTCTCTTCCTTTCTCCCCTTCTCTTCTTCCCCACGTCCCGCATCACTGTGTAACTGTGTCGATGGCATCATTATACACACGAAAATTGTAGGATCTAGAGAAATTACCACTTTGTCGATGGCATCTGTTGGTTCTTGCTCAATGACAATACCACCTCTGCGATGTCCATGTGGATATGGGTGGTGTGATATACTAACAAGTCACACAACTAACAATCACAATCGCAAATTATATTATAAGTGCAAGGTCTGTATATGCTGTGGACTTCGTGGCACTGATTATTTCTTTGTAATGCTCAGTATATGTTGAAGTACCATGTTTATTCTTATTTGTTGTGCAGAAAGGATCATGCAACTTCTTTATGTGGTGTGATGATTTTTTGGCCCTTGGGCCATCATGTATAGTGCAAAGTGCGAATGTAATAGAGATGAGATGATGCATGATAATTGCATAATTATTAATGATAATCATGATATTTTATTATCTATTGATCCCTAGTTTTACAAGAATCCATTAATATTCTATTACAAAAAGGATAATTTGATTAATCATTGTATGTGCTTTGTTTGCAGGAGAATGGGTCACTCAACAAAGATTTGCTAATGAATCAAGATGGATAAGAGACAAGAGATTCTAATTTTTAAAACATCTTTTCATTTCTCTCTCTCTCTATTTCATTTCAATTTTCAAAACTCTCTCTCATTTTAAAATCCCTCTCTATTTTCAAAACCCTTCCCCTTAATTCTCTCTTCTCTCTATCTATTTTATAAGCATTCTCTTTCCTCTCTCATTCCATCTTTATCTTCTCTCTCTCTCGGATTCCCTTGGCGGCAGCTCTCTCTTTCCCTCTTCTCCCCTCTTGGGGCGCACCCCTCCTCCTCCTCTTCTTCCTCTTCTCTTTCTTTTCTCTCTCCTGGCCTCTCTCTTACGCAAAGCAGCAGCAGCAGCGCCCGGCCGCCTGCCCGTGCACTCCCGCCTGCCCACCTGTCGTGTCATGCCCCGCTAATTTAGTAGCGAAATAAATCAGGGAGGCATGAACAACGAGTATGGTAATGAAAATTGCGCATACATTCACAAATATCAGAGCAACTAATGAACAATAATTGTAATAAAACTCATCATTTTATTGATAATTCATCTAATCTATTACAACCACTAATTCAGAGCTAAAACATAGGGCTCAATGACATTATTACATTGGATAAGAAATCTAAAGTAAATATCTAACTAGACTCTAAGGTACTAAGGACATTCCATCGCTATGACTTCAGGACGCTCATCACTCCAGTCCAATCTCGTTGTTGTATGTAAGGTCGTCACTTGACTTACCTGAAAACACAATAACCAATAACGAAGGGTGATCGATAACACTCAGTGGGACTTAATATCTCGTGTAAACAAGCATGCTTTAAGTGATTAATATCTTGTAACGCAGGTTAACTAGAGAGAACGATCAAGTATAGTCAAGAGATTAATAGTACAAGATAACAAGTGAACGATATTACATTTCGCAAGAGTATTGCAAAATTAGGATGACAACATAACGAGATAGCGTGTAACAAGATAGTGTATAACAAGATAGCGTGTATCAAATGACATGTAATAGGATAGCTTGTATCAAGGTGGCGTGTAACGAGATAGCTTGTATATCAAGATAGCGTGTAACGAGATTGCATGTAAAGAGATAGCGTGTAAAGAGATAACATGTAATGAGATAACGTGTATGGTTGCACCACAGTGCACTAGTCGAGTATGGCAAGAGTCACTTTGGGACAGTAGCCGTTTCACGATAGTAAAGTACGTCTGAACTCCTCAGACTAATACTATAACAGTCAGTGCTAGCACAATAATAGCACCGAAATGGTACAGTACGTCTGAACTCCTCAGACCAATAGTATAACAGTTAGGTGTCTAGCCAATGTCGAGATAGTCAGGACCGGTGCAATGCATAACACCGTCAATAGCCCCTGCAGGTATTTTCGGGTGGCTCTCTGCCCCCAGGACTAGATTGGAGCCCCTCGGACACTCTTCGTGCCTTGCACACTATGCATTCAAGTCAGTAGGGTCACTGGACCCATATTATGGCGCTAGACAGTCATGTATAATACAAGCAATGGGAGCCGCAACAGCTCAAGAGTCTCAAGAGAGTACTAGATGAATAGACGAGATAGTAGAGTGAACGTGAATAGATGAGAGTATAAGGATAGTAGATGAGATAGGGGTATAATCGTAAAACAACGACAAACCATGATAGTAACGGTTGCACAGCACCAGGTCGGGTACCGGCAGTCTGGTAGAAGAAGTCACCACCGCCCACTAGCCGTGCTAAGAACACTGGCCAGGTGGTCCGGCGTGATCACAAGATAAGAGAGATCTCACTAAGGCCGTTTGATCGTACTGATCCTAAGAGTGTAACGTGATTTAAAGGTACAACCAGCTCGTCGGCAATGGACGTGCGCCAAAGCCAAGAAGACTCACGGAGGCCTTGACAAGAAGTCCCTGGTCTAGTCGAGAGTATTCCCGATGGAGAGGTGGTCCAAGCTAAGAGAAAAGTGTGTAGAAAACGGGTTTGTCGTGCCTCGAGTGCTCGAAGGCCGAGGGAAAACGATAACGGTATTTAAAATGCGCGAGTAAAAACAAAGACAATTGTATTTAATATAATAGGGTAATTTAGTCATTTATTTCACTATTTTACCGAATACATTATTGCATAACTTATCAAGGTCAAATGATATTAATAATGTTGTGTGTGTAAGTGTAAAGAAATCTGAGGATATGACAAGTCGTGCAATGTCATTTTAAATAATTAAATTTATATCATTAATGACATTTATTAATTTACCAAGTCGAATTAACTATAACATGGGTTAATCATGGCCAATTAAGGGGTATAGCTTAAACAATAGGGCAAATGCACAATTTTACATTCTGGTTGGATTCATGAAAACGCGGTGGACTTACCCGTCGCGATTCAAGTCGCGACGGGGCGGTCGGGCGCGACACGAGGCTTGGCCGGTCTGGCCCGGTCCGGAGTGAATCGTGGCGGCTTATGCCGACGCGTTCTTGACGCGATGCCATCGGCCGGCGCGATCTCACTGATCATATCGCGGCGGATCGCGCCGTCGCGATAACAGATGAGATTGCCTTTTTTCCCTTTTTCCCAGGGCGAGTTCTCTGTGATACAGGGATGTTCTAAATTCCATATAAAATAGCACGGTGATACAAAAAGTACGAAACTAGTTTTAAATGAAAGTAGACATGTATATATATCAACATGCATGATTAATTTGAAAATAGACAAGGTTTATACATGCATTGATCAGGTTACTTTTCGGTGACCTAAACAGGTGCAGTCAGGGTTCCATGAATTAATTAGAGATGAATACATGATGAAAAATTACAAAACTAGAGGCGTTCGAAAGCTAACACGATCTAGTATTTTAGAGAATTTTCTCATAGCATAAAATCAAGTATGCACGAAGTTTAAAGGTAAACTTGAAGAGTCGGGTACAAGCAATAGACAGGGATTCAAAGATTTAATTCTCTCTCATGGGAGATCAAAATCGAGCAAAACTAGGGGCGTTTGAAAGATAATAAGGTACAGTATATAGGAGAATTTTATCATGACATGATAGCAAGTACATGTGGGGAATTAGAGAAACCATGAGATTTCAGTTCATGGTAACAACAGGATTTCACGAATTAAATTCGCCCAAATAGATGAGCGGAATACAACGAAATCATAGGGCTTTTGAATAGGTACATGAAAGATACCTAGGATAATTTTTACACGATTTTTGCTTGAGAGATTGCCTACATTTTCCGTGGAGTAAGAAAACCCTAGTTTAGATGACGAAATTATGAAAACCCTTCTTGCTTCAAGCCTTCTCCTTCCTTGCTCCTTGGTTCAGATCTTCTCCTCTTCGTCTCCAAAAGTCTTAGCACGAAATTGTGGGGTGCTAGGGTCAAATGGGGGGTGTTTTGATGGCTTGTAGAGTTCTAAATCACTTAAAACTCTTTTCTCCTTATTTAATTACGAATTTCCATAATTATCACATATTTTTCTTGCTATATCTATCTAATTGGGTAAGGGAGAGGCCTAATTTCGTGGCCAATGGGGTTAGGATGGGTTGGAGACTCTTATTTGAGATAAACATGACTTATTTAGTGTTTATCTTAACCTTTTACTATTTACTAATTAATTAGATACGAATTTCACTTAATTACATCTCCTCCCAAGATGGGCTTCATCCTATTGGGCCCAATTTATTTGGTTTGAACCATTTATTTAACCCACTATACTAATTTAGCTTAATGGGTTATTCATTAAATTTCTTTTATTTCATTTAATTTCTATTTATTCTCCCTTTATTCTAATTAAGTCTATTTATCACACTTATTCAAGTAAATTTCAAATTCTTAATTAAATTCAATATTAGTATTTCTAATCTTCTTCATTTGGGCTCTTACTCTTGGCCCAATAACTCGTGTGAGCTAAATTGTACATCCCACGTTCTTACTTTACTTATTGGATTTTTAATTATCCTTTTATTAGAGAATTTATTCATGGGCCAAGATTATCCATTGGTCCAAATATCATAATTTGCTATCATCCCATATTATTTAAAGTCTACTCATATATTTATTTTAATTTATAATCCACTTTGGATCATAAAATAATAGATTCTTCGACTTATTCCTTGATTATGCTAATAAGTCGCATAAATTCTTAAACTAAGTCCAAATGTTTTTTCTACGCCCAAATTTCATGATGGGTCATTAGAGAATATTATTTAAAGTATACCTACTATTTTTACGAAATTTTTATAGGGGTTTATATGCATGCAATAATGATGCGTACCATTTTAATTAATTGAATTTATTAATAGATAAAATTTTTATTTATCTATAATTTTTAATTAATGGATTTCTCGGGGTACTACATGTCGCGTCGCCCGTGTCGCCACCCGCCCGCGCGCACTGCCAGCCGCGCTCCTGCGCGCCCTGCCCCTGCTGCCCGCGCGACCCTGCCCCGCGTGCCACGCCAGCGCCCGCGCGCACCTGCGCCTGCACCCGCTCACTACGCGCTCGTTGTGCGCCCGCCCAGCACGCTGACCCACTCGCCGCCAGGCCTCGCCCCGCGCCAACGCTGCCCCGCGCGTGCCCCGCCTGCTGCTGCCACGCGCTCGTTCGCCATGACCCCACGCGCACATAGAGCAGCGCCTCTCGGCGCCCACTCTCTCCTCTCTCCTCTCGCTCTCTCTCTTCTCTCTCGTTCCTCTCTCTCTCTTCTATCTCTCGTCTCTCTCGATCTCTTGACGCTCTCTCTCTTCTCTTTCTCTTCGTCTCTCTCTCTTGTTCTCTCTGTCTCTCGTTCTCTCTTCTTTCTCTCTCTATTTCTCATATTATCTCAATGTAATTGTTGATGTTTGTTGGTTAGAATAAAACATTTCTGTGTTAAGTATTTTTATTGTTTAGTAGATTGTAGTTTTAAATATTATCTCTTGTTCTCTCATTCACTCTTTATCTCTCTCTCTTTATTTATTTAGTTTAGTTAAGATTTATTTAATGCAACTTAGTTTTAATATCACCACTTATTTTCCTAGACAAGAACCCAAGGTTTTCAAAGTTAATAATCTTTTTCCCTGTGGATTTGACTCGGTCTCATCACTTAACTATTGTCAAAATAATTAGTGTAAGCCGATAATTTTATGATTGTTAGTCACGTGTTTAACGACACATTCGTAGGCTATCAATGCAGAAACTAGTTGAAGAGAATGAAATTTTAAGAAAGCGAGTACAAGAACTTCAACTTCAGCTAGAGAAGAAGACGAGGATTGCTACAACCCTTGGTCGAGTAATCTCCACCTTGACAACAGAGGAGGTTAATAATTTAAAGATGTTCAAGCTTCAAGTTAGGTTGTGTCTCACATGTTAGTCACAAAATGAATGTAAATTAAGTCTGTTGTATGAGGGAAGGCAAAGAAATGTGTACTCTCCAGAATGGGTTCCATTTTGTTTAGTTTCAGAATATTGTATAAATTCAGCATGTTAGATTGTGTAACGTAAAGAGATATGTACTGACCACATTTTTGTATAAGAAAGATCATGTGGTTCCTAGGTAATATTGTTTAGTTGAATAATGTATCTGACAATTAAAATCCAACAGGAGCCATAAAATGCTTGTAACTCACTACTATAATATAACTTGTACATATGCAAATCCACAAGGGGAATTTAATTGAAGTACTTATGTCAGTAATTGTGTAACAACCTTTGAAGTAGTTTAAGTGTGTAACTGTGTAAGTATGTAATTACCTACTATCTTCCTCCATACGTATTTAAGTACTTATTTTTGTAAGTGTGTAACAACTTTCCAAGTACTTACACACAGCTAATTGTAACTGTGTAAGAACTTATGAAGTAGTTACAGACAATAAACTCTGTAACTGTGTAACAACTTATGAAATAGTTACATAGTTAACTGTGTAATTGCATAAACTATTGAATTACATACTTCAAAAGTCTGTAAGGATTACTTTTTGTAACTGTGTAACAATTTTTGAATTAGTTACACAGTTAACTGGTTAACTCTGTAACTACGTAAGTATATAATTACTTACTTTATTTCTACGTAAGTCTATAAGTATTGTATTAGTAACTGAGTAACAACTTTCCAAATAGTTACATAGTTAAGTATGTAATTGAGTAACATCTTTCCAAATAGTTACACAGTTAAGTATGTAACTGAGTAACAACTTTCCAAATAGTTACACAGTCAGTGGCTGTCGACAGATTAAGTACGGCTGTCGACAACCGAAAATCCGTTCATTTGAAAACTTGAACTGGTTCACATTCTAACCGGTTTTCCTTGCGTCGTTTCACTTAGAGAGGGTTATAAATAACCCTAAATGTCGACACACGCCCCTTCACCACCTCATCTTCCTCCAATAGTCGCATCCTCCTTATTTAACAGAAACCCCTCTAGTGTTTCTGTTTAGAGTGCCATCTCCACTCTCTTTCCCTGCTGATCCTTCTCCTATCTTCTCCATTCTTCCTTTTGGTCCATCTCACCATGTCAAGCAGGTAGAAGATGGTTTGTAACGTCGCGTGCTTTTCGGATCCAAGCAGATCGTGTGTGTTGTGAATGTGGCGGCTATTATGGGGCCAGTGTGAATCAGTTGTGTAGAATGTGTAATGTGTATGCGTGGTTTGACCAGGTGAAGAGCAGGGTGGGTCTTGATATGGAATAGGACCTGCTGCTGTTCTGTCTAAGTTGGCGGCCAAGGGGTGGCCGTTGACTGTTGGCGTCCAGGTTCATGGACGTTGATTTCTTGAATTGGGCAGCAGTAGTTGTGGACGTTTAGTCTGGCGGTGGATATTAGCGGCATGGGGGTTGACGCCAACCTGACAGTTCTGCAGGTTATATGCTCACCCGAGGGCAGCTCTCTCAGCTCACCCTCTCTCCCTCTTGCCCCAGCTTCGCGCCCTGGTGGTTTTGAAGCTTCCAACAGGTTCTGAGGAGTAGTTGGACGGTCATAGAACGTGCGGCGTTGCTGGATTGCGCGAGGAAACGTCGCGGTGTGGTGCAATTCCCGTGGGAGCTCGCGGAGGGCTCGGCGTGAACCGGGGGATTGCGGGAGATTCTAACGCGTTCTGAGGTAGGGGACGAACCCTGGTAGCTCCGTAGAAACATTAAAAACATCATAACCATTGGAATTAACATGATAATGCATGTTTGGATAAAGTTGCACCATGCGGGGATAATGGGTGTTTGTGTAATTTAGCTCGTAAAGCATGTTGTAGCGGGTTATAATGGGTTCCTGCATGTTAAGGAATCATTTTTATATGTTTTTCTGTTATTAGAATGGTTTGGGAAACCAGCAGAACCGGATTAGGGTTTCTGCAGGGTTTTATGGCCGGAGAACTTGGCGTCAACATCGCTTGTCGCCAAGCTCCTCAGCCAAGAGGTTAACGGCCATTACCGTTGACGTTGACTCCCTGTAAGCGGCAATCGATGTGGCCGCCTACTGCTTATGGACAGAAATGACTATTCTTAATATTTATCGTTATTGCATGTGTGTCGATACATGAGGTGCACTGAGTGCACTTGATTCTCGTGTTTAGCATACAAAGTATGCAGTTAGCTACTTACTTTAGTGACTGTGCATTGTTTACGCGAGTCAGTGGGTTTACGTGTAGTGGACCGTGGTTACTTGTGGTTTACTTGAGGTTTCACGTGGTTTGTGTGTGACGTGCACGTGGTTTCGTGTACGTGGCGAGTAGTACGACGCCTACCGTGGTTACCTCTCCAGTTGGGTGCCCCAGGTTCTTTGTGAGCCAGGCTGTTAGCTCGGGGCTTTGTCCCGGTACTTGTGTTGTACCGTCGAGGTCTGTGTCGTCTGACCTGGACACCCTCACTCTTGTGTTGAGTTGTACGTCCGGCTGAGGGAAAGACGACAGTGGGACAGTGACAGTTGTGTTTGTTTTTAGTCACTTGTAGCGCGCTCGTAGTTGGGGGTACGGACACCAGTAGATGTACTGGACCCCAACTAGTCCTTTTCCAGTGCCTCACTCTAGAGAGTTCCGGGCCAGGATCTCTAGAGGTGTCAGGCATGGGCCTGTGACCGTGTGGTCCGCAGGTTGTGGTGGTTTAGTTGGTCTCCACAGTTGCTTGTCTTTTTACGTGGAGCGGCAGCTGGACCTTTCGTCCGTGGCTGCGAGACTGAGAGGTAGACCTGTGTTAGTTTGTCCGAGTCAGTTTCTGGTGTCGCGAACCAGTTCACGTGGCTCGTGTTGGCTGTCTCTACTCTAGCTTGTACACTTGTTTGGGTTTGCCGTGTAATTATTACAGTTGTTTCTCGTAGTCGGCAGACGGTGAGTACCTTTACAGCTTTACTTACCAGCTTAGCTGTTATATAAATGTTGTTGGTATATATTGTCTACTATTTCGTACCTATGGTTTGTGGTTTGTTCGGCTTTGGGGGAGTTCCCTACTGAGCCAGTGACTAGAGAGGCTCACCCCCTACCCCCTCAGGTGAGGGCGAGGAGGACGTTTCTCGTCCGACGTCCAGTTCAGGGCCGCGTCGTAGCGGTGCAGGGTCAGTACCTCCAGCAGAGTAGCTCCAGCAGTGAAGCTTAGTTTGTTGTTTACTTTCTTCTGTTGTACCTCGAGGTATGCCCCAGACTCTTGTACATTCTTCCAGTTTTAGTGGATTTGGCTATGTAAATTGTGAAAAATATATGTGAAATGTGGTGTATTCCTTTATGTTTACACGGACTGTGGTTTGGTTTCCCTTGCGAGGCTTCGGCCCGTTCGCGGGAGGCAGACTCGGATCAAGTACGTTATTGGTTTAACGGGCTTGGCCGAGGCATTCCACCACAGTTGGTATCAGAGCAAGGTCCGTGTTAATATAAGGGAACTAGAAAGATACATAGCCTTATTTCGGTCTTTGTACACTGCTGGTAGGGACCCTGGTTTTCGATAATTTGTGATTTTGATTTTTGTCTGGTATTTTGTGTATGTAGAAATTTCTGGAATGGCTGATAGGAGAGGTTGGGGTGGTGGAGGAGATGATCCGGAGGAAAGTACCCAGCGGATGATAGAGAGAATTTGGGAAAGCCTCACGGATATTCGAGCAAGAATGGACCAGTAGGCGCCAGTACCGCCAGTTGCAGTGCCACCTGGGGAAGGAGAGGCAGTACCTGTTGCTCCAGTTCCGCCGAGAGTGGAGGTGCCTTTTGTAGCACCTGTGCCACCACCGCCACCAGTGCAGTTAGTTGAAGAGCCCGTGATGCAAGTTGAAAGATTTCTGAGATTGCAGCCGCCTACCTATTCAGGAGGGCCGAATCCAGATACAGCTGAGCATTGGGTTCATGAAATAGAAAGGGTTTTTGCAACCATGAGATGTTCAGCAGCAGACAGAGTGGTATTGGCTGCTTATCAGTTAAGGGGTTTTGCCTTGGAATGGTGGCGATTAAAGATGCAAACCACCTTCGCAGGTAGGACAGAGGAAGCTATCACTTGGTCGGAGTTTCTTGAAGTGTTTAATGATACATTCTTTCTGATCCAAGTGCAGCAAGTGAAAAGAGAGCAATTCCGAACTCTCCAGCAAGGTAACTCTTCAGTCTTAGAGTACCAGATGAGATTTATGGCACTTAGTCGTTATGCGCCATATGTCGTTTCTGATAATAATATGATGGTTGAGTACTTTATTAGAGGCTTGAGAGTGGAATTGCAGGATGCAATAGTACCTTTGATGTGCAAGACAGTGGAAGAGGCAGCTCAGAGAGCAGCTACTTTGGAGAGATCTATTCGGACTCGTCAGGCAGGCGAGTCAGGTTCTGGTAGTTTCCGGTTACCGCAGCAGACAGTGGGTGCGAGTAAAGGTAAAGCACCAGCGGGACCTTCTACATCAGGCTTCGGTAAGTGGGGTCAGAAATTAAAGCAGGCATTTAAAGGAAAAGGAAGAGGATGGGGAGGTCGTTCGCAGTTCCAGCAGGGCCGAGGTAGGCCTGAGGTGGAGGAGTCACAGCAAAGTACAGCCAGGCAGCCTATTACTCCACCGGGCTATAGATGTTATAATTGTAATCAGCCGGGACATTTGATCCGCAATTGTCCCTATGCAAGAGAATATGGGTATGGCAGAGGTGTGCAGCAGCAGCAGCCTCAAGTTCCAGCAGCCACAGGCAGGTCGTGGCAGAGGAGTACCGCAGCAGCGGGGGAGAGGCCGGGTTATGGCTATTACCCGAGCTCAGGCAGAGGCATCAAATCTGATAGAAGGTATTTTACCCCTTTATGAATATTCAGCAAGAGTATTATTTGATTCAGGTGCCTCTCATTCTTTTATTTCCGAAGAATTTCTGGATTGCATAGCTTGTCCATTGGAAGAAAAGTCTTGTGAATTAGTGGTAGAGGTTCCTTCAGGTGAGTTTTTGCTCACTTCGAGTTATATAGATGAAGCTCCAGTTGTGATTGAAGGGAACCAGATGCCGGGTCGGTTGTATGCCCTGCGGTTAACTGATTATGATATTATTCTGGGTATGGACTGGCTTGAGATGTACGAGCAATGCTTGATTGCAGAAAGAAAATGATCAGATTCTGTCATCCTAATGGTACAGTGTTTGAATACCAAGGTATGCCTTTTATACCTCCAAGTTTCTAATTTCTGCAATAAAGCTAGAAAGTGATAAATGATGGGTGTGTGGCTTATTTAGAGCCGCTAAGCCTGGTAGAGGCTAGCCAGTCAGTAGGAGCAGTTCCCGTGGTTAGGGAATTTGCTGTGTCTTTCTTGAGGATTTGCTTGGTTTAGCTCCACATAGAGAGGTGGACTTTACCATTGAGTTGCTGCCAGGTACCATGCCAATTTCTAAAGCTCCATATCGGATGGCACCAGCAGAACTTAAAGAATTGAAAAAGCAATTAGAAGAGTTATTGCAAAAAGGTTTATCAGACCGAGTCATTCCCCGTGGGGAGCGCCGGTTTTATTTGTGAAAAAGAAAGATGGGAGTTTCCGGATGTGTATTGATTATAGAAAGTTAAATGATGTGACCATCAAGAATAAGTACCCGTTGCCGAGAATAGATGATTTATTTGATCAATTGCAATCATGAAAGTATCTCTAAAATTGATTTAAGGTCTGGGTACCATCAACTGAGAATTAAAGAAGAAGATATAGATAAGACAGCATTCAGGACTAGATATGGTCACTTTGAGTTTGTGGTTATGCCTTTTGGGTTGACTAATGCTCCTGTAGGCTTTATGGATCTGATGAATAGAATATTTCATCCATATTTAGATCAATTTATTGTGGTCTTTATTGATGATATTCTGATTTACTCAGCATCTGAAGAGGAGCATGCAGCTCATTTGAGGTTTACTTTGCAGTTGTTGAGGGATAATCAATTGTTTGCCAAATTCAGTAAGTGTGAATTTTAGCTGAAAGAAATTCAGTTTCTGGGTCATGTTATTTCAGCTAAAGGAGTAGCAGTGGACCCGAGTAAAGTGGAAGCAGTAATGAGATGGAAGTGCTTAGGTCAATAACTGAGATTAGAAGTTTTCTGAGATTAGCAGGTTATTATAGGCGCTTCATTCAAGATTTTTCTAAAATTGCGGCACCTATGACTGAGTTGACCAGAAAAGGGGTGCCTTTTGTGTGGTTCGGTGAATGTCAGAGAAGCTTTATGGAATTAAAGAAGAGACTTACTTCAGCACCTATATTGACATTACCGGCTGGGAGTGGTGGTTTTGTGCTTTATACTGATGCTTCAAGGAGAGGTCTTGGAGCAGTGCTTATGCAGCATAGTAAAGTAATAGCCTATGCATCCAGGCAATTAAAGCCAGTAGAAGAGAATTACCCCACTCATGATTTAGAATTGGCTGTAGTTGTTTTTGCCTTGAAGATGTGGAGGGATTATCTGTATGGCGAAAGATTTGAAATTTTTACAGATCATAAAAGCTTGAAATATATTTTCTCACAGAAAGATTTAAATCTTCGCCAGCGCAGATGGATAGAGTATTTGAAAGATTATGATTTCAGTTTGGCTTACCATCCGGGTAAGGCCAATGTTGTAGCTGATGCCTTGAGCAGAAAGGCATATATGAATTTGATGATGATTAAAGAGTGGAAGTTTTATGAAGAGGTAGTGGAGAACTCCTTGTATGTGCCTAGTAGTCAGCGTCGAGCAGTGCTAGCTGCTAGTGCAGTAGAACCATCTTTATATTGACACATTATTGAAGCCCAGAGAGCAGATGCCAATTTGGCTGAAATTGTGAAAATGGAAGGAGTCACTATTGATGATCATTGTGTGGTTAGACTCAGAGGCAGGTTGTTTGTTCCTGCAGAGAGAGAGGTGAAGCAGCGAGTATTAGAAGAGGCTCATAAATCAAGGTACACTATTCATCCGGGTAGTACAAAAATGTACCATGATTTGAGAAAGCATTTCTGGTGGCCTCTTATGAAGAAAGAAATAGCAGAATTTGTTTCAAAATGTGCTATCTGTCAGCAAATTAAAGCAGAGCATCAGAAACCTGGAGGTTTATTGCAACCATTGCCCATTCCACAGTGGAAGTGGGATGATAATGCTATGGATTTTGTAGCAGGTTTACCAAGGACGAGTTCAGGGCATAATGGAATATGGGTATTCGTTGACAGATTGACTAAGGTGTGCAGATTAGTGGCAGTGAGTATGTCTTGGGCAGTGGACAGGTTGGCAAATATTTATGTTGAAAAGATTGTTCCACTGCATGGTATTCCGAAGACAACTGTATCTGATAGAGATCCAAGATTTACTTCTGGTTTTTGGAGAAGTTTGCAGAAGGTGATTGGTACTGAGTTGAGGTATAGCTCCGCTTATCATCCCCAGACAGATGGTCAGACGGAAAGGACTATCCAGACGATTGAAGATATGTTGCGAGCTTCTTGTTTAATTTGGGGAGGCAGCTGTGAGCATCATTTGGGTATGGTTGAGTTTGCCTATAATAATAGTTATCATACCAGTCTTGGGATGGCACCTTATGAAGCTTTATATGGAAGGCCATGTAGAACTCCATTGAACTGGCATGAAGTAGGAGAAAGGCAGTTAGTGGGTCCTGAATTGATTCAGCAGACCACTGAAGTAGTAAAGCTTATTAAAGAGAAATTGCAAGCAGCCCAAAGTAGGCAGAAAAGTTATGCAGATGTCCGGAGGAGACCACTTCAGTTTGAGGTGGGAGATTTTGTTTTCCTGAGAGTTTCTCCAAGTAAGGGAATTATGAGGTTTGGCAAGTCTGGAAAGTTGAGTCCAAGGTATGTAGGACCTTTCTAGGTGATAGAAAGAATTGGGGAAACCGCTTATAGGCTGGATTTACCAGCAGATTTTACTGATGTGCATGATATTTTCCATGTTTCTATGTTGAGGAAATGTATTGAGGATCCAGTGCAAATATTAGATATCAAGGTGGTGACCTGAGGCCGGACATGACAATGCCAGAATATTCGGTGCGATCACAGATCACAAAAGTAAAGAAAGATAAGAAGCTAAGAATGAGATGAGCTAGTAAAAGTGAGATGGGAGAATAGATTGGGAGGTGAGGATACCTGGGAGTTGGCCGCGGAAATGGCTAAAGGGTATCCTTATTTGTTTGAATAAGTTTATGTATTTTTCTTTTTAGATGATAGTGCTTGTAAAGTTGTGTATGTTTAAATTGTGTGACTATATGTTGTGTTATGAATTTCGCGGTCGAAATTTTCTTTTTAGATGATAGTAATGTAACGTCGTGTGCTTTTCGGATCCATGCGGATCGTGTGTGTTGTGAATGTGGCGGCCATTATGGGGCCAGTGTGAATCAGTTGTGTAGAATGTGTAATGTGTATGCGTGGTTTGAGAGGGTGAAGAGCAGGGTGGGTCCTGAAATGGAATAGGACCTGCTGCTGTTCTGTCTGAGTTGGCGGCCAAGGGGTGGCCGTTGACTGTTGGCGTCCAGGTTCATGGACGTTGATTTCTTGAACTGGGTGGCAGTAGTTGTGGACGTTTAGTCTGGCGGTGGATATTAGCGGCATGGGGGTTGACGCCAACCTGACAGTTCTGCAGGTTATATGCTCACCCGAGGGCAGCTCTCTCAGCTCACCCTCTCTCCCTCTTGCCCCAGCTTCGCGCCCTGGTGGTTTTGAAGCTTCCAACAGGTTCTGAGGAGTAGTTGGACGATCATAGAACGCGCGGCGTTGCTGGATTGCGCGAGGAAACGTCGCGGTGTGGTGCAATTCCCCCTGGGAGCTCGCGGAGGGCTCGGCGTGAACCGGGGGATTGCAAGAGATTCTATCACGTTCTGAGGTAGGGGACGAACCCTGGTAGCTCCGTAGAAACATTAAAACACATCATAACCATTGGAATTAACATGATAATGCATGTTTGGATAAAGTTGCACCATGCGGGGATAATGGGTGGTTTGTGTAATTTAGCTCGTAAAGCATGTTGTAGCGGGTTATAATGGGTTCCTGCATGTTAAAGGAATCGTTTTTATATGTTTTTCTGTTATTAGAATGGTTTGGGAAACCAGCAGAACCGGATTAGGGTTTCTGCAGGGTTTTATGGCCGGAGAACTTGGCGTCAACATCGCTTGTCGCCAAGCTCCTCAGCCAAGAGGTTAACGGCCATTACCCTTGATGTTGACTCCCTGTAAGCGGCAATCGATGTGGCCGCCTACTGCTTATGGACAGAAATGACTATTCTTAATATTTATCGTTATTGCATGTGTGTCGATACATGAGGTGCACTGAGTGCACTTAATTCTCGTGTTTAGCATACAAAGTATGCAGTTAGCTACTTACTTTAGTGACTGTGCATTGTTTACGCGAGTCAGTGGGTTCACGTGTAGTGGACCGTGGTTACTTGTGGTTTACTTGAGGTTTCACGTGGTTTGTGTGTGACGTGCACGTGGTTTCGTGTACGTGGCGAGTAGTACGACGCCTACCATGGTTACCTCTCCAGTTGGGTGCCCCAGGTTCTTTGTGAGCCAGGCTGTTAGCTCGGGGCTTTGTCCCGGTACTTGTGTTGTACCGTCGAGGTCTGTGTCGTCTGACCTGGACACCCTCACTCTTGTGTTGAGTTGCACGTCCGGCTGAGGGAAAGACGACAGTGGGACAGTGACAGTTGTGTTTGTTTTTAGTCACTTGTAGCGCGCTCGTAGTTGGGGGTACGGACACCAGTAGACGTACTGGACCCCAACTAGTCCTTTTCCAGTGCCTCACTCTAGAGAGTTCCGGGCCAGGATCTCTAGAGGTGTCAGGCATGGGCCTGTGACCGTGTGGTCCGCAGGTTGTGGTGGTTTAGTTGGTCTCCACAGTTGCTTGTCTTTTTACGTGGAGCGGCAGCTGGACCTTTCGTCCGTGGCTGCGAGACTGAGAGGTAGACCTATGTTAGTTTGTCCGAGTCAGTTTCTGGTGTCGCGAACCAGTTCACGTGGCTCGTGTTGGCTGTCTCTACTCTAGCTTGTACACTTGTTTGGGTTTGCCGTTTAATTATTACAGTTGTTTCTCGTAGTCGGCAGACGGTGAGTACCTTTACAGCTTTACTTACCTGCTTAGCTGTTATATAAATGTTGTTGGTATTGTCTACTATTTCGTACCGATGGTTTGTGGTTTGTTCGGCTTTGGGGGAGTTCCCTACTGAGCCAGTGACTAGAGAGGCTCACCCCCTACCCCCTCAGGTGAAGGCAAGGAGGACGTTTCTCGTCCGACGTCCAGTTCAGGGCCGCGTCATAGCGGTGCAGGGTCAGTACCTCCAGCAGAGTAGCTCCAGCAGTGAAGCTTAGTTTGTTGTTTACTTTCTTCTGTTGTACCTCGGGGTATGCCCCAGAATCTTATACATTCTTCCAGTTTTAGTGGAAATTTGGCTATGTAAATTGTGAAAAATATATGTGAAATGTGGTGTATTCCTTTATGTTTACATGGACTGTGGTTTGGTTTCCCTTGCGAGGCTTCGGCCCGTTCGCAGGAGGCGGACTCGGATCAAGTACGTTATCGGTTTAACGGGCTTGGCCGAGGCATTCCGCCACATGGTTGCTCCTCATCAAAGAAAATCTTCAGAAGAGGCAGGCGACACTTCTAGGGCTCCTGCAGAGCGCCGAAGCAAACACAGGGCAGACCGCACCCCAGAGGTTCATGTACCATAGAACCTGGATCTCTGTAGGGTTCGTGGAGTTTTCAAGAAAATAATGCAGCCATGATACATGGATTTCGCCTCCCTTTAAGATATGTTTGAGGGATTGGAAGACTTGTTCCAAAAGCACGGATGGCTTCGCCTTGTTAAATCGCAGAAGAAGTACTCACCAACTGTTGTTACTGAGTTCTTCAACAACTTGGGTATGCCAGATGAACAAAACTTGTACACTACAGTCAAAGGCATCACCTTTCAACTTACCCCCAATCTTTTCAGTCGTGCCCTTTAAATACCCATCAATGGGACTGACATTCTTGTGACACAATTGCATCCTTCTGAGTACTATACTCTTATCACTCAGGAACCCTATGACCCCACAAAACCATTGCCAAATTGAATGCCAACACCTTTCCACCCCTTCATCGGATGATTCATCATATTTTCACAACCCTCATTGCTCCGAAAGATGGTAGTAGAGAACTTGTAACTGAAGTTCACAAAAATGTGTTCTATTTTCTTAAACGTCGACAAATCAACTTGCCAAATTTGACCTCATCAAACAAAGTTACAACAATCCAAAATGCTCAATGCCTTACGCCTGTCCCATCACATCCATCATAACTTTTGTTGGCATTCCCCTTACAGCAGGTGAGACTCTTACTCTCAAACCAAGAAGTGCATATGGTATCACAGCAGCTCATAGGATGGGGTACAAGATGGTTGAAGGCAGAGTCACAAGGACTCTGAAAGGGCAAGAAGCTGCTGAGGAAGACGAAGGCTCAGAAGAAGAAGATGAAGACTCCGAAGAAGAAGACGACAACGAGGAAGAGGAACAATCAGAAGAAAATATGGGCATTTCTGGAGGCAATGAGGATGTACCATGTATTCCAATTGAACCAGACATTCAGAGTGTACCTCAAGTTCCATTGTCTCAAGATATGAAAGACTTCATCTCTGAACTACTGCTTCAATCTCAAACAACAATCACACATCATATAAATACTCAATTTGATCAGTTGAACTAGCATTTGGATCAGTTGAAGCAACACATGGACACAAGAATGGATGACATTGAATAGAGTCATGGTCAACTTCAAAGGCATCTGGATGGCATGGATTATGGGTTAATGAACCTTCGGGATTATTTTCAACATCTTCAAAACTTTTA
This sequence comes from Colocasia esculenta, assembly GCA_014218235.1. Classification (NCBI taxonomy): domain Eukaryota; kingdom Viridiplantae; phylum Streptophyta; class Magnoliopsida; order Alismatales; family Araceae; genus Colocasia; species Colocasia esculenta. The sequence continues at coordinate 58,965,738 of CM024763.1, read as the reverse complement.
CAATCCTCCCTACCCTGAAGATGACAATTTTTCCAACCTTCCATCTCATGGTGCTCAGGGTCCCTGTCGTCCCACTCCTCCGAGGGATGACAATCCTTAGACATTACATGTATACAGAGAAATTTTTTTTTGAAAGGAAGAAATGTTGAGTAGAAATATGAAGATGTCATATTTTGAATTGTCTAAGTATGATCTATGGCTGTATGCCACATGTAATGAATGATCAATCTTTTCAATGAAATTAACTTTTGTCTCATTCATGACTTATTGCACTCTCCATCTTTTTGAATGTTGTGCACAAATATGTACACTGGTTGTCGACAACCACCAACCTTGCATGTCCACAACCTGAAGAAACCCTCAGTAAAAACCTTCTGGATGGATAACTTCAAGCAATAGTTGTCGACACCCTCTTTGCCTCTGTCGACAACCAATGATCTCCATCAGACAACAAGGTTCTGTAAAAACAAAAAAAGCAGTAGTTGTCGATACCAATGATTCATCTGTCGACAACCCATGTTCGCTGTCGACATCCGATGTCAATCTGTCGACAACCGGCTGTGTGATTACCTACTTCTTTAATTCTTTTGTACGTAAGTCTGTTTCTTTTCGTACTTATACATTTCAATCAATATTGTACGCTTGAACAATTACTTGCAGTGTTCACACTTCTTTACATTAGACTACACTGTTATGTAGCAACATTGTAAACTCTACTAACTATGTAAGTGTTACAGAAATATAGTGGGAAGTACAGAAGTATGTACATATGTTTCCTTATGTATTGCATTTACAAAATTATCTGTCTACTCATTTACAACAGGGTGAACACCCAGTAGGGCAATCTTACAAAAAGTGACGAAATACTGTAACAGAGGGCACAAACATCGTTAAATGTCTTCATGTAGCATTGGGTTTCTACAAGTCCTCCTGTTATGGCCTTCTTGCTTGCATCTTGAGCAAATGTATATGTGTTCGGCTTCATCTCTTGATGGTATTCGTTTCTTCCTTGGTCGTCCGGGCAATCTCTTTGTAATCGGCGGCTTCACTTGAATGTCATTGATGTTCATACATGGCATGTCATTGTTGTTTATAGGGTTAACTGTTACTACGTAGACCACCGTATAAGTGTTGGTTGTATAGAATGAAGACACATGATCATATAAAGGTTTATGACTACACGCTATAGCTGCACAAGCATGTTCACATGGGATCTTGAGCAGTTGCCACTTATGGCAAGAACATGTCCATTCTAGGATGTTGACAACATATGTTTTGTTGCCATTCACCACCTCAAATAGTCGGCCATTGGAAGGAATGACAGAGTTTTTCCTTGCACTAAACATGATCTTGGCCAAGACTTTCTCAATAGTAAGACATAGGGTGGTCTCCTAATTTGCAGCTTCTATTCTTCTCCGCCCTCCCATTTCCATTATTTGACGGCGTATAGTCTCCACCATTTGAAGAATGGGAAGACCACGTGCCGGTTTGATCCAAGCATTAAAAGATTGCTAGATTGGAGTACATTTGTCCATACCTGAAAAGAGTTAGACAAGTCTGTAAAAAGATATAGGAATAAGTAAGTAGTTACATACTATCAAAGTGACACATGTACCTTTCTCCAGGAAATTGGGCGTTTGCCCAATGTTCAACATCATTTCTGAGGATCCAGTCCTTTGCATCTAGGGATTTTCGTTCCATTTCGGACAATACAGCTACATATTCACTTTCATTCAGTGCAAATGCAACCTTGTTGAGTGTCTTCACCAGACTATCTTTAAGGGCTTTTCGGTATCTTGCTGCAGCTTTAGTCATAAAGTTTGCCTTTATGTGCCTTAGATAATATCCATGATGGTCCATTGGAAATATTTCAGGAACTGCTTCCTTCAAATCTTTTGCTCTATTTGAGATAAACACTATCGGTCTTTCAGTGAGAAGAGCTTTCTTGAGGTTGTGTAAGAACCATTTCCAATTTTCATATGTCTCCGAGTCCGCTATAGCGAATGCAATTGTGAAAAGCTCGTCATTTCCGTTTAATGCACTTGCTGTAAGAATGACGCCTTGTATTTTGTCAGTGATATGTGATCCATCAAGAAAAATCAAAGGTCGGCAACCTACCTCATAACCATATGCGCATGCGGCAAAACACAAAAAATATGACTTAAATTGATGTGTCTCCTCATCCACTACCATATCTATGATACTTCCAAGATTTGTTTCCATTACTCTTTCAGAGTACCAATGAAGCATATCATAACTTGTTCGTACATCTCCATGCAAATCTCTTACGGCAACTTCCCTACCGTACCAAGCTTGATGGTATGGCACACGCACTCCATAGTCACTAGCAATGTCTTTAACCATATCACATGGATGGTAGTGTGGAGTGTGTGTCATTTTTTTCTTCACTAGCTCAGCTATCCATTTTTTTGATGTCCTTGGATGGTGCTGGCTCTTCAAATCACAACCACATGTGTGGACATTATTCATTGTCTTAATCGCAAAATCAGGACCATCTCCCAACATTGATGCGTGGACCCGCCATGGACAACCTTCTCCTTTGCATCTTGCTGTAACACGACTATGATCATTCTTAATATAAAACCAGTCAAAACCTCGATATATAGCATAGTTTGTTAGTTCTGTCTGAAAGTGAGCTTTGTCATTAAATATTTGCCCCGTCCCAGTTAATGCATGAGCCCACAATTCACTTCTCAGAACTACATGTGAGCTGCCACTTTCACATTGTGTGTATTGTGTGTACATTTCAAGGCAACTGTTACTTGTATTCCCAACATTTGGTTCTCTTGGATTTACTGTAATCAGTGGTGATGATCTGCAATGTTTGCAAACTTACAAAGTTAGGAAAATTAAGGACCATACACATACTTACAAATGCACTTATCTAACTGGGTAAGTATGTAATCACCTATACTACTTTACAGACTTCGGAATTACATATTTACATACATACATACATACTAACTAACATGTGCGTACCTATAATCTTCTCCAGCAGGATCCGTTATAGTGCTTTTGTTATTCTCCACACGCATGATAATGATAAGGTTGATGGCATGTTGTTTATGAATATCATACATGATGTCCACGTCCCCATCTTTACACAATGGGCAATAGGTATCTGTAAGACTTGGGAGAGAATACTTGATGATCCATCTTCGGCTAGATAAAGACCATCGATGCAAGATTTGAGCACGAAGTACATCAAGCTTCATTCCGTAGAAGATATAGAACACAAAGGAGTCCTGGCCAAAGGAATAGCGGGCTGGAATCTTGTCCATCTATCCTTCGGAATATTCAGTCGTTTCTAGTAGATGGCTGGAGGAGTAAGCAGAGGAAGGGGAGTGGTCGAGTGGGGAATGTCGTTTTTGTTGGTAAGTTGAAGTAGAAAGCTTCCATTGGTTTCGGCGGGAAAGGGGTTCCTCTCTCTCCTCTGTCGCCGTCAACAGTCATTTCAATTTTGGAAATTACCACCATGCCCTTGAACCGCCACTACTCTTTTCGAAATACAAGAGACTTTAAGTAGGGAAAAAACTAGGTAACTCATGCCCTACACTCTTTTGTAACCCACAACACTCTGCCGTTCCTTTGGCTTCTGCACGTTGAAAGCATCCGAGGTAACATCCTCGAGGAAGACAGATTATATCTGCCGCAAGGGAAGATGGAGCAAACAGTGTCCACCCCGGACAAACAGAGCACGCCGACCATAGAAGAAGAACTGCGTCTGGGCAGCGACGAACTGCTGCAAGACTTCATCGATCGAAGATGGAAAGAACAAGATGTAGGTATTTGGCTTGGGCTATTTTTTGATGTGTAGTCTTTCCCTTTTGAAAAATGCAACAGATTTAAAAGGATTTTCCCTTAGGTTTTCATGTGTAGTCTTTCAACTTAGAAAACGATGAAAGATCAAAAGAATTCATTTTTTTTTTCATTTGAAGTCTTTCCTATTTCAGAGGAAACGGCAGAAGTTGCCGACTAAAAGAAGAAACTACAAGATCGTCTTCCAGAAGATGACGCAAACGATTCAGAGGAAACATAAGAAGAAGGAGAAGAGGAAGGTAAGCTATTTTGTATTTGTGTAAGTTACAAACTTACATAAGTATGTAAGTTACATAGTTACTAAGTAACTGTGTAACACATCTTTAACTATGTATGTACATAAGTACGCAAGTTACAGATAGTTAGTTGTACTTCATAATTATGATAGTAGTGACACATGGCATTTACTTCAATTTTTTATTAGTGATGTGAATTATTTTTCATACAGGCACTGTAGACAATAAGGCATGCCATTTCATATTTGTGTAAGTTACAGACTTACATAAGTATGTAAGTTACACAGTTACGAATCTTTAACTATGTATGTACATAAGTACGCAAGTTACAGATAGTTAGTTGTACTTCATAATTATGATAGTAGTGACACATGGCATTTACTTCAATTTTTTATTAGTGATGTGAATTATTTTTCATACAGGCACTGTAGACAATAAGATATGCTATTTCGTATTTGTGTAAGTTACAGACTTACATAAGTATGTAAGTTACACAGTTAACACATCTTTAACTATGTATGTACATAAGTACGCAAGTTACAGATAGTTAGTTGTACTTCATAATTATGATAGTAGTGACACATGGCATTTACTTCAATTTTTTATTAGTGATGTGAATTATTTTTCATACAAGCACTGTAGACAATAAGGTATGTCATTTATATGGCGGTCTAATTAGAAATTCTACATGGAAGCAGTGAAGGTGGCCGGCATTCGAGATTTCCATAAGTCTCTCATGTCCACAACATGTTTCCATGTGTATAGAAATCCACAGCACATGTCAATCCCTCTTCCATTGGTAGAGGAGATTATTTTGCATTACGTTGAGGATGACTCATTTTTTATTGGAGGTCAGAAACTGCATTTCACTGCAAAAGAAGTGGCATTGATTCTTGGCCTTCCAAACTTTGGTGAGAAGTTGGACTTTTCTAGAGACAGTCGCCTTCATAAGCTGCTGCCCAAGAGGACAAAGTGCACAGAAAGAATATTCTATAGACCATGCAGTCTTTGGCACCCTCTAATGAGCAGGAAGACATTCAAGATTTTGTTGGGCTTTGGATAGCCTTACTTTGTGCTAATTTTTTGTTCACAACAACTGCATTCCCTTGTCCCATGGAAATTCTGCATTACGTCAAGAATATGAAGAAAGTGAACAATGTTGATTGAGCAAGTGCTGTGCACCAATTCCTCATGAGCAAGATGACTAAAATTGCTAACGAATTAAAGAAAGAGAATAGAGAAATATCATCTAAAGGAATTTATATTTTGGGATGCTTTCCAGTTCTTGGTGTAGGTCTTTTCTTTCTCAAATACCACCAATAATAATGTATGTAAACTATATCACAATATATCACACTAACAGATGAATTTCTTTTAATGACAGGCCTGGTTCTTGGAGCACCAGAGGAGGTTTGCGCCAGAATTTCCAGAGAGGCTTCCACGGATCTTCAAGTGGGTATGTCGGAAGAGAATGATTTATACTAGAACCAAAGAAGGATGGCTGGGGTGCCTATGTCAACCCGGAGCACATAAATTCTCTGTTGTTTGGAAAAGACTTAGAATCAACTATAATTGATATGTTCCTTCTTCTAATGCGAAGAAAAACAGAGGATGAACCATCCAAATATTATGAGTATGATTGTCTGCCTGCCTAAAGCAAGGTTTGTACTCTATATTGGTAGTATTCCACCTCCATTTAAAATGAAGATATGACTATTATATTATTATTCTCGTTACTGTTTGTAATAGGGATGGATAATGGGCTGGAGCGACAACGAAAAAAGAAAGGAATATTTGGACCACATTCTGAAAACACTGCACAAACCTGTAAATAACATAGACATGGTCTTCTCTCCAATGTATTTTATAAATCATTGGGCATTGCTGGTCATTAACATGCGAACTAAACAATACGAACTTTATGACTCAATGATCCAGCACCCTAAACATGATTTCCAGAGCTATGTAAGTGCTCGTACTCCTCCACACAATCTTTTCAATTCTCATTCATGTAAATGTGTGCAAGTGGTTCTATGTATTCAGGAAATTTGTCTCCATTTGATGTTCACTTATGTATCTTTTTTTTACTATAGGTCAATTTTCTAAAAAAAGGTTTTCTTGAACTCTTTGGCTTGGATACAATAGAATGGCCGGTCGTAGTGCCAAGCCCTTGTCCACAACAAGGAGCTGGGGATGACTGTGAACTTTTTGTTTGCAAATACATGGAATGTTTATCACAAAAGAACATAATTGGTTGCCCTTTCTCCCAGGTATGGTTCTTAACAGATGTATATACTCCACATCATAGCCTACCCAAATATTTCTATATTCTCATTCATTTATAATGACATAGGCTGATATGGACTTATTTCGAGGGAAGCTGGCATGGGCCATTATTCAAGAGGTCAATGAGGAGAAGGCACAGGCAATCACCGGTGGACACACTGTGGAAAAAATTGTTTCATTATTGGATGAGGCATAAACATTGTGATCTCTTTATTAACTTCAAAACAATGTGATCTCTTTATTAACTTCAAAATAAAGTGATCTCTTTATTAACTTGAAAACAATGTTCCTATGCAAGCAAGTATGTTTACAAATGTGCGCAACTATTTTTTTTTTTATGTCTTTAAGTGATGATCTATATGTATGTAAGTGTTTAAGTACATGCCTCTATATGTGTTTTATTTAGAAAAATTTTCTTCCAGAATTAATAATTGGTTGCTGGCATGACTGCATCACAAAGGTATAAAATTACACTTTCGTAATTACAGAGGTAGTAAATATGTAAGCATGTAGGTTCGCTTCAACACAAATTGCATTCGGTCCGTAAGTCACAATACCTTTGATTGCACCACAAATTGCATTAAGTTTGGAAAAAATAGAGATCACAATATCATTACATTAAGGGAGTACTGACTTAACAAAGTCATAACAATACTCCAACCAGTGCTTAAAAAAAGAAAGACAAACTCAAACACTGCATGCACGGATCTGATTTCTCCAACATTGAAGCTTTGGAATTCGTCAGTTTTGCCCATTCTCCAAACATGTATGAGGACGAACATGATACATACGCCTTTTCCTACAATTTGACGTACTCGGTCTAGACTTGCCTGATGAACGAACTGCTATAGACCTACAAAAAAACCCATCATATCATTATAAATAATGCACAACCAAGTCATTCATGCATAAAACTTACAAAAAGCACATGTAAATGTTTACCCTTCTTTGCAAGCAACCTGCATTAGCACATATTTCTCATTCCCATTCTTATACAATGAACGCATAATCTCTATGTCATCATTCACATTTAAGCAAATGTGATATTTAACTTCTCCAGGTAACTGGTACTTAATACACCAATGAGGACCAGTCACATGCCATCTTTGGTATATCTGTTCCCTTATTTCCGATATTCACATATCATCTTCAATATAGAAAATGAACGAATCGTTTCCAAATGCACATCGAGCAAGAATCATGTCCAAATTTCTTCAATGAAATAAACCTGAAATGAACATGACTTAACATATGTTATTTTTCAAGTTGTTACACAGTTAACAAATGTAACTACTTGACAAGATGTTACACAGTTAAATAGTGAACTATGTAACTACTTGGATAGTTTTTACACAATTAGAAATACAAATACTTAAAACACTTTCGTAAAAGATAATTTATAGGTATTTACATACTTACACAGTTAAGATATGTAACTAGTTTTCAAGTTGTTACACAGTTACTCACTTAACTGTGCAACTACTTTGACAGTTGTTACACAGTTACTCAATTACACAGTTAACTGTGTAACTACTTACACAATTAGAAATACAGATACTTAAGACACTTACTTAGAAAAATATCTAGGTAAGTACATACTTACAAAGTTAACATATGTTATTTTTCAAGTTGTTACACAGTTACACAGTTACACATATACACAGTTAAGATATGTAATTTCTTGACAAGATGTTACACAGTTACACAGTTAAACAGTGAACTGTGTAACTACATAGATAGTTGTTACACAATTAGAAATATAGATACTTAAACACTTACGTAAAAGAAAATTTATAGTCCTCACTTAACTGTATAACTACTTTGAAAGTTGTTACACAGTTACTCAATAAACTGTCTAACTACTTTGAAAGTTTTTACACAATTACTTAGTTACACAGTTAACTATATAACTACTTACAAAGTTGTTACACAGTTACACAGTTACTCAGTTAACTGTGTAACTACTTACACAATTAGAAATACAGATACTTAAGACACTTACTTGGAAAAATATCTAGGTAAGTACATACTTACAAAGTTAACATATGTTAATTTTCAAGTTGTTACACAGTTACACAGTTACACAAATACACAGTTAAGATATGTAACTACTTGACAAGATGTTACACAGTTACACAGTTAAACAGTGAACTGTGTAACTACATGGATAGTTGTTACACAATTAGAAATATAGATACTTAAACACTTACATAAAAGAAAATTTATAGGTATTTACATACTTACATAGTTAAGATATGTAACTAGTTTTCAAGTTGTTACACAGTTACTCACTTAATTGTGTAACTACTTTGAAAGTTGTTGCACAGTTACTCAGTAAACTGTCTAACTACTTCGAAAGTTGTTACACAGTTACTCAGTTATACAGTTAACTGTGTAACTACTTACACAACTAGAAATACAGATACTTAGACATTTGCGTAGAAAAAAAAAAGGTAAGTACATATTTACTCAGTTAACATATGTTAATTTTCAAGTTGTTATACAGTTACACAGTTAAGATATGTAACTACTTGACAAGATGTTACACAGTTACACAGTTTAACAGTGAACTGTGTAACTACTTCGATAGTTGTTATACAATTACAAATACAAATACTTAAACACTTATGTAAAAGAAAATTTATAGTCCTCACTTAACTGTGTAACTACTTTCAGAGTTGTTATACAATTACTCAGTAAACTGTCTAACTAATTCGAAAGTTGTTACACAATTAACAGTATAACTACTTACAAAGTTGTTATACAGTTACACAGTTAATAGTGTAACTGCTTACACAATTAGAAATACAGATACTTACACACTTACGTAGAAAAAAAAGTTGGTAAGTAAATACATACTCAGTTAACATATGTTATTTTTCAAGTTGTTACAGAGTTACATAATTGCACAGTTAACTGTGTAACTACATGGAAAATTGTTACACAATTAGAAATACAAATAGTTACACACTTACGTACAAAAACAGTACGTAATCACATAATTGCACAGTTCACATATCCAACAATTTTTTAACTTGTTACACAGTTAACTGTGTAACTATTAGGAAAGTTGTTACACAGTTACACAATTAAATGCGTAACGGGATCAATTACTTTTGGCGTATTGTTCTTCAATCACGTTAGTTCATCCATATTTCATGATAATAATATTTGTTATCCTACTTCATTTGGTATGCCGCTGTTGAATTTCATAAACGTTATACATTTGTCATGGTCTACCATTCCACTGAATTATCCTTGTTTTTCTATTTACTTATTTTGCCTTTTCTTTTCCTACTTATTTTGTCTAGACATTGTCGCAATCATGTTAAGCCAGTTAAATGTGGAAATGTGACATAAGGATAATTAAATAGGATTGAATGACAGGTAGTATAAACTTTAATTAGGTTCAAAAAAGGAGATTAATGAGATAAGAGAATTATTTTCTGAGTGTCAAGGACCAAGCCCTCTGCCTTTCGAACACTAGTTGGGGGACAATTTGCTATTATTACTTAGTATGATTGTCTTGTTTTGGAAGGAAACTAGAATGATTTTGTTTGGAAATGATGTGGATATATCATGCTAATTTCCTCCTGATGAGGATAGATGTTTGCAAATGCCCCTAATGATACAACAAAACATATGAATAACAATGATGTTCTGGATATTTTAAGAAGCCATTAAGCAACAACTAACAAGATAGGTTGGGCATGCAGTAATTCTGGAAAATCAGGTATTTGAAGTAGAGGCTTTGCCAATAATGGACTTCCATCTGAGAGTACCATTAGGAGATGTTTGGTGCTGGAATGGCTTGTGAAGTTACCTTAGGTGGGCATGCTGAGAGTTACATCGAGTGATAGGAAACAGAGAATAATAGTAGCGTAGCAACAGGATTTGTTCAGATACCAAGTGTCCCGATGGAACATGTGATGATGCTAATTCAAGAGATAAAAGATTCTTAAAACTATGAAGCCTCTTCAATATGATACATGACAAGAAAGAAGACAGACAGATGTATCTAGAAGCTTGTCCCTTCAGAAACGAAGTTGAAGAGGCCATGAGAAGAAGATGAACGCCTTCCCACAAGCACTGGACTAGAGATGCAAATACCCATTTATTCAACCAACTATTGACTCATAGATCAGTTATTGGACACTTTCAGAATGGGATGCCTTCCATTTTTAGAATATACAAGTATGTGTACTTATGAGTGGGAACAATAGCATGATCGGGACAAGGAGGGGCCTACAAACAAGAAAGAGAAATAACAGATATCACATAAACATGTAAATAATCAGAATAAGATGAAGAATAATTAAATATATACATACATTACTATCACTGGAAGAAGTCACCCTAGCAGGAGATATGTGTATCTATAATGAATACATTTAATTAACATACCTGAAGGCACAATTGGAGTTAAAGTTTGTGCTGGAGGCGAAGGCAAAGGCTGGGCACCTGCAAGTGATTTGATTATACATCTATAATTGCAATGAACAAAATTAAAATGTATACCTGGAGGCACAAATGGAGGCGAAGGTAGAGGCGAAGGCGAAGGTGAAGACTGTGACTAGGATCCTGCAAGTGATTTGATTACACATTGATAATTACAATAAGTAAAATTGAAATGTCTACCTGTAGCTGGAGGCATAGGCAAAGGCGAAGGCGACGGCTACACTGAAGGCGGACGCATAGGTAGTGGCTGATTATTAGACTGGGATCCTATAATTGTAGACAAATAAAATTAAAATTACTGGTTACATTATATTAATGAAGAGTATACAATGTCCCTTCTCATATATACAGTGTGATTGCTTCATGAACATCACAACGATAGCCACAACATATCTATACTGATCACCTCATAGAATATCCATAAGACAACCAGAAACATGAGATACGTACACCACAAGATCAGAAAATAGATGAGAATATTCAGGGAGGATCTGACAAAAAGTTTTGACACAACAAAAGTGCATATTTATATGTTCAAACAGAGACAAAAAAAAAGTAGTACCAACTTGACCTATCTCATCCTGCTCAAGATAAACCACTACCTTAAACTCTAACAAAAATAATAACAAATCACCAACTTGACCTATCTCATCCGTCATGTATCCGCCATCCCTGATTCCATCAACTCCTCTCGTGCACTTTGATTAGCATTCGGGGAAGTAATCCTTTTAACTTCACTTTTCAAGTTGTTCAGGTCCGATTTGTACTCCCTCAGCTTCGCCAGTAACATCGCCTTCATGTTAGGCTACAAAGTTCATGCCTCCAGATCCATTTTCTGGATCTAAAGCAAGCAATAGAAAAAACAACATTTTTAGCCCTCAACTAGAAGAAAAAACAATTGCAAGCAGAGAGGTGGTAATAAAAATAAATACCAAGCTTCCGCATCTTCCAATCCAGTCTTGATTTCAAACAACTTCTGTTTCTTTTGTTCTACAAGATTGAGCTCAAAATTGAGTTCTTTTTCCCTTAAGATAAATCAAATATAAAAAAGAATCGCAAATGGCTTCCGCACTGCCAATCTCGGCAAATTTCAAATCAAGTTACCCCACCAAGCGGGACCTTGGCCACTTCAGGAGGACCACCACCAGGCGGCTGGTTGATAGAAGCATATGCCACAGTACCACCCACAAACATGAACACTGTACGTGTGAACTAAGGGTATAGATACTTGACGAAAAAGTTGTCCCATTGTTCTGGCAAGAAGCCTGCATCGGAAATATCTGGATGTCAATAGCAAGCAGAAAAGCAAAGGTAATGCATAGTTATTATGGTTCTAATCTTAAAGGTCCATCTTCATTTAGATACTCAAATACATAAAATACATCACTTCCATCAAAACAGCAAATAATTGAGTTGCCATATATAAAGCATCAGTGTCATAAGGAGATTTGGAAGTTTATAGGAGACCTCATTAGTACAATGATACTAAACCAATGATGATGATGATATCGAGAGTTGCATAAACTTGAAACACCCCAACTCATAGTGGTTGGATCCTCATGGCACTGGCCACCCTTTAGATGGTTTCCAAGACTCAAGTTCAAAACCCACATTCAAATTAAGAAGCGATCTTACAGAGCTTGTAGGAGAAATAAGGGCAAAAAAAAAAAAAAAAAAGCAGCAGAGAAAGTCAGTAAGACAAAAAAAATCTTGCGCTTCTCGTAAAGCTTGTCAGTGAGGTTCCTGAGGATTGACGCTGGGATTGAAGAGGCGCCCTCAGCCATGGCCGCCGGACCGGACTCACCTTCGAGATGGCTATTCGAGGAGGAAGAATGGTACAGACGGCCGCCTCCGCTGTTGCTCCTCCGAGCAACGGAATAGATCGAAAGGCAGCACAGTGGGAGCCCCCGTGCGCCCTAACACGGCATCCCCCCTCCCGCGCGGGGAAGAGATCGAGAGGGGGGGGGGAGAGAGGAGAAGACGGAAATGCCGGGAAAACCCTAACCCTAACAGATGCACGGGAATGGCAATATATTGGAGACTTGCGAGCGATTTCTTCTTGTCCGGATGCAGAGGACGGGAGGAGATGATGACGGGGCGCTCGGCAACGGGGCGAGGATGACGGGGCGCTCGGCGATGGGGCAACGGCGACGGGCGAGGGGTCGCTCGACGATGGGGCAACGGCGGTGGGGGGGTTCCAAGGCGAGGGGGCGACAGCAACAAGGGGGCGATGGGCTCGATCGCAGAGGAAGGGGGGAAGAAAAGAAAGGGAAATGGGGGAGACAGTTTCGAAAGAGAGGGGGGAAAAGGGTTTTGACGCGGTGGGGTGGGGGGGAGAGAGAGAGGGGGAAAAGGGTTTTTCTTTCGTTTAGAATATTATATAGTTAGCTACAGAATAGAGACAATAAAATTTATGTCATTAATCTATTATTAAATAGTGACAGATATAACGACGGATATTTACCGCCGCTAAATCACGGCTGAATTTTTTTTAGCGACAGAAAAACATTTGTCGCTACTTAGTGATAGATTAGTGACTAATAAATGTCTGTCATTAAATTTCGTCGCTAAATTATAATTTTCTTGTAGTGAAAATAGATAAGTGTATACTTATATAAAAGCTACATATTAGGAAATATATAAGTAAATATATTTATATAACTATATATATTTCTACCGAAGTATTTAACTATTTATAAGAGTATATATTTATATTATATGTATATAGAAGTATATACATATAAGTATATTAGTATGCATACATATATACATAAGTATGTACTTATAAGTCATCATCACCATCAGAGCCATATCCCATTATTTGGGGTCGGCTACATGAATTTTGTTTCCATCATTAAAGATTTCTATTAAGTGATATAGTCGTGTTTAAACTCAAGAAGTCCAAGTCTTTCCTAGTAACATCACACTATCTCATTTTAGGCCTTCCCCTAACTCCTTTATTGGCATCCACAAAATTTTGGTCACATCTTAGGCCTTCCCAAAATCCTCACGGAAGCGCTCATTCTTAATCTTATCTTTTTTAGTCTTACCATTCTCTTGGATGATAGATCCTAAGTATCGAAATTAAGCTACTACTCTTAGGAATATCTTGTCTATCAATTTGAACCATATCTCCCTGTAGCACCCTTTGATTACTATAATTACAATGCATGAACTCAGACTTACTCCTACTAATTTTAAAATCTTTAGACTCCAAAACATGCCTCCAACTTTCTAGCTTAACATTTAAACCATCAATACTCTCATCAATTAAGACAATATCATCGGCAAATAACATACACTAAGGGATATCATCATGCAAATGCTTTGTTTACCCCATCTATAATCAGAGCAAAGAGATACGGACTTAGGGCAGAACCTTGATGTAAACCTATAGTGATCGGAAATTCACAAGTCTCTCCAGCAATAGTTCTCACACTAGTAGTAGCACCATCGTACATATCCTGAATCAAGTCAACATATCCTTAAGAGACTCCCTTCTTTGTTAATGCCCACCAAATCAAGTCTCTCGGTACTCGATCATACGCCTTCTACAAATCAAGAAAAACCATATATAAATCTCTTCTCATCTCTCTATACTTTTCCATTAACTGTCATAATAAGAAAATAGCTTCTGTAGTAGATCTACTAGGCATAAACCCAAATTGATTTTCTGATACAACAGTCATACATCGCATTCGATTCTCAATTACTTTTTCCCAAGTTTCATAGTGTGACTCATAAGCTTAATTTCGCGATAATTATTACAGCTTTGAATATCTCTTTTATTTTATAGAAAGGAACTACAACACTTTTCCTCCATTCTTCTGGCATTTTCTCCGTTCCTTCAAAATTTTATTGAAAAGTTTAGTTAACTATTTAATACCAATATCTCCTAAGCATTTCCACACTTCAATAGGTATGCCATCCGGTCCTAAGGCCTTGCCCAATTTCATTTTTCTTAAAGCATCACCCACTTCAATAGTATGTACTTATAAGTATATATAATATATAAGTATTGTGTATACTTATATGTATATTTAAATATGTTTGTACATCTATACATGTATAAAATATATAATTAAACATATTTATACAAGTATATAAGTATGTAATAATATATCACAATATAGTTTATATACATACATATATATATATATATCTAATTAGTTACGAAAACTTTTTATAGCTAAATCCGTAGCTTATTAGCTACAGATTAGCTACAGAATTATTCTATTCCTAATTCGTAGCTAATTAGCTACGGATTTAGCTATGGAATAATCGCGTAGCTGATCCGTAGCTAATTAGCTACAAATTTAGCTATGGAATAATTGCGTAACTGATTCGTAGCTAATTAGCTATGGATTAGCAACATATTATTTCCATCGCAAATCTGTAGCTAAATTATACATTTTGCGACGACAATATATCTGTCGCTAATCTGTAGCAAATTAGCTACGGATTAGCTACAAATATTTCGTAGCTAAATTCCGTAGCTAAACTGTATTATTCTTGTAGTGAACTACTTCGAAAATTGTTACACAAATAGAAATACAAATACTTAGACACTTACGTACAAAAATAGTAGGTAATCACATACTTACACAGTTAACATATGTAACTATTTTTGAAGTTGTTACACAGTTACTCAGTTATACAGTTAACTGTGTAACTATTTAGAAAGTTGTTACACAGTTATTCACTTACACAATTAGCTGTGTAACTACTTAGAAAGTTGTTACACAATTAAAAAGCTACACAGTTAACTGTGTAACTACATAGAACGTTGTTACACAGTTACTGAGTTATAGAGTTAAGTGTGTAATTACTTCGAAAGTTGTTACACAATTAGAAATAGACAAACTTAGACAAAATATGAATTTTTTCAGAGTAACATGTCCTTTTAGTCTACTGTAACAATTTTCTAATGACGGTAACCATTGTCTATCAGAACAGAAAAATGTGGATTTGAAGAACTGCATGAAAAAGTTGCGTAAATAACAAATAGGAGCGAGAAAAAACCCTCTGACTACTACTGCCAGATATGGATGAAATATTGTTGGCAAGAAAAACGTCTGGCGACTAACAGATGTGGATCTACAGAGAACCAATTTATCGGAACACCACTGACCAACTCACTTACACCGGGGATAGAAGGAAATGAGAACCAGTTTACAAAAGTTCATCGGAAGTCAGAATCTTCCACCCAAACGGCAAGCCTGCGCTCCTCTTCGCAGCGCACCTAAACGGCAACCCTGGGCTCCTCTTCGCAATGTCGCGGCGAGAAGCATTGCGCCATTACCTGCCTTCTTCGAAAGGCATTAAAGTCAAAGACGGTCACGCGTCACATAGGGCTGGGGTAGAATGGGCATTTGCGAGAAGAGGCATAACGTCCGTTAACCCCAGGGACTGAAATTAAGTCTCGCATAAAGCAAGACTGTGCGTTGATGGAAAAGCTGACAGGGATGGAAAAATAATTGTTCACCCTTGCTCGGGACCAACAATTAATTCTCCTTTATACTTTTGATATCTTTATGTTATATTTTAATATCTTTTAAATTGAAAATAAGCAATAGATAGAAATCCATCAAAATAGAAAAAAAAATTTCTGTTAATATGCAAACATAGTTATTCGGTAAGAGATGAAATATTAAGATATCTCTTTTCAAGAGAGGAGATAGATGATCGAGTGGAGTTAAGGTCTCACAGTAAGGAGATTGTAAAAAAATATATTTTTCTAAGAGAGTTGTAATTATTTAGTTAATTTGTCTGGTGAAGGATCATCACACACCCACCCAAGTCTCCAACTTAAATGGCAAGAAGAAGAAACAAAATAGAATAATAAGTTGTAAACTAGCCAGCAATATTCTTTGTTGTCCGACAACGATTGTCCCCCCCAATCGGGGGAAAAGAAATTAACAAAGATGGCGAATGCAAGAAGTAAAAGCAGGTGGGGTTGGAGCCAGCAGATCTGACGAGATATGGAATCGCAATAGCAAAGAGGGAGGGGTGCGGTGGATCTAATTGGAGCTCTGGCTCAATAGCAAATTAAGGAGGAAGGACGGGGATGTGGAAAGGAAGAGAACACAATGGCATGATCGATCCGCTAAACATTGAGGATCTTGGCACCAACAATGGGCTCGGAGGAGGGGGGGGGGGGGGGGGGGGGGTCGTCCCAGCCCTCGAGAGAACTACTACAACTCTAATGTTTTGGATTCCAAACGAAGTGAATACGGAGTAATTTTGCATCTATCTATTATATTATTTGAATAACTTTGATCCGCTCAGGATAGAACTCTAATACAGAGGGAATCTTTTTATATGGATATCTTTGGGATACGGATAATATCCTAATACACTTTTAAGGATAATAATTTAATTAATTTAGATAGTATTTTAATATATATAACACATAGATAAAAATTATAAATTAAATATTAAAATAACTTATTCATTCATATTTCAACTATGAAGATATTAAAGAATCACTATCAACCCTAATCTAAGATCAAATACAAACTCAGCTCTTACTTCTAAGATCTAACGATTTAAATGAAGTAGAATTGTAAACAGAGCGGATCGGAAGATTTTGAAACCATTCTGTTCATTAAATAGATCTTAAACAGATATCTCGATTTTGTAAGCGGATAAATATTTATAGATTCAAAAAAATAGATTTAAAATAAATCTAAATAAAATTCGAATATGTATGTAGCCCTGTTAGGGTTTCCCGCACATGCTACTCTCCTCTCTTGAAGGTAGGAGTGTAAACTAGCCGATATGTTCGACGAGTAGTTCAAAGCTCGACTCGATAAAAACTCGGTCTGACTCGTTTATTTAATTAACGAATCAAGCTTGAACAAAAAAAAAAAACTCGATTCATAAACAAGCGAGTTTGAACACATATGAGCTCGGCTCGATTATACTCGTGAATAGCTCGTTTAAGAGCTCGATTAAATACTCGTTAAGAGCTTGTCTAAGTATTCGCTAACACTTTGTTTAAATATTTCTTTAAATATAATAAGTATATATTGATATAAAAATATTTATTTATTTTTATACAGTTATTATTACAATGTAAAATATTTATGAGGGCTTAAATATCATAGACTAAATTCACAGTGTATATACACAAATTGTGTAAATGAAGGTATATACACAAATCATGTAAATAGGGGGATGAATACAAAATTTAGTGTTGCAAGGTCCCCCAGCATATCAAGCATTTTCTTCCTCCCGAGACCGACCTACGCAGTAGGTGAGCCCTCCGGTGGGGCTAAGGGACGCGTTGTCGGCCACTGCCATCTCCAACGACCACTGGGGACCATCCGTCAGTGGTAGATGGTGCTCTCGGCGACCGCAATATAGACATCGACGGTGCAGAAAGGGGGCTCTGGGCAGTGTGCGAAGGGGAGTTGCAGCACCGCCCCTACCTTGTCGCGCACCAACCCCATCTCTTGCGGTGTCTATCTATTAATCTATATTGATTGTGATAAATTATGAATATATTTTAATCATTATATTAAAATAGTTAATTTAAGCAACTTATCAAAACTATTGATATATGAGCTTGAAATAAGATAAATTTAGGTCTTATGAACGATCATTTTTTTACTTGTAAACTAGATTGGATTTACTTATATATACGAACTCACAATTCAATTAAACTCGTTAAGATATTCGTTAAGGGCTCGAGCTCGAGAGTATTTAAACGAGCCGAGTTTGAGCAGGCATTTTCAATACTCGAACTCGGCTCGAACTCGATTAAAAATTAACGAACAGAGTTTGAGCAACATACTACTCGGCTCGTTTACATCCCACCCCTACTTGAAGGGGCAACTTTCGGTCCTCCACTTGTTGCCAATTTTAGAGTTATTGTAGTCTTGCAATAATATTTTTCATCTATATAATAATATAGGTTACCCTAAAGTTTTATTGACCCATGTTCATGTTTGTTAACCGTACATAAGTTATCGTACAGTTTTCTATCTTTTTGTATAGAATGGAGGTTAACTTTTACAATTTTCAATACATATTAATTAAAAGAGAAATATTTAATGTAAGTGTGTGATTGGCACCCACTTGTTGATTGGTAAGGTGCATGCCACGTATAAATGCTAGCCAATCAGGATTCAGGATATGCCATGAGCACACCATATAAAATAAAATATAATTATGCCCTCGTGGCCATAATGGACAACTTTTGTTGGTTTTTGAGACTTGGCCGGCGAAGAAGGCTTGTGTCTTTTTAAAAGGCATTTGGACGAAAGAGGATTGGAGGTTATTTTGGCACAAGATTAGATTATCTATGGTAGTTTAATTAGAGGTCTTCTAACTTAAAAAATAATCTATCACATTTTGATATATATTTTTATTTTACTTCACTAATCAAGGGTACAATAATTTATTTTTTATTTTTTATAGTCAACTAAAATCTTTAACTCAACTTATCTTTTTTTTTAAATAAAAAGTGAGATAATCTTAAGAGATAAATAATAAAATAATAATTAAAATTTAATAATAATTTTTAAAAAATTCAAAAAAAGTTACCTGTACCCCACCTTTTGAGGTAGTGTAGAGTTACTCGGGATAATCTAGGTTATCCGGATACCCTTGGGTAAGCTATCCCCCCCTCCCCCAAGTTTGAGTTGAGATTTACCTCTGCATAATCCTGATTTACCCAGAGATACCCCCTGCCATAGTGGCAGCCTCTGGAGTGGGGACAAGTATTGATAAGAACCGGACAAAGCAAAGGAGCTCAAACTTTATTTAAAAAAAAAAAAGCGAGTTGATGTGACATTTGTTTGTAGTCTAGCAATATTAGGTAGGATGTTCTGTTCATGATGTGCACTGGAATGGTATTAAGAGTTGACTTAGTGAGAACCGCCGGCGAGCTGAGGATAAGGTAGTTCCCTTTGCGATTTACCTGACATGATGGGAGTGCTCAGATAAGTAGAATTGACTTGCAAGTTGGGGAAACCAGAAATGCTTTTCAAGTGTAGCTGTAAATGTGCAGGGGTATTTGTACCGAAGAAGATAGCTGACTTGGCCTTGTTAATACTCTGACCGGACCAGCAACAGAAGGTTTCAATAGCTTGAAGCATGTTCAGAAGCTCCAGGTCCTTGGCTTGCCCAAATAAAAAGATCACATCTATATAAAGGATATGAGTAATTGAAGGAGTCCTTGAATTAATCTTCAATCCCCTAAATTTGCCATTTTCCACACCTGTGACCATCAAACATGATAAAGCCTTCATGCACAGAATATAAATATAGGGAGACAGGGGACACCCCTATCTTATGCCTCTAGAGGGGTGAATATAGTTAGGGGTGGCAATAGACCGGATTTGGACCGGGTCTGAGTTGGCCCAGGTCAGGTCTCTAATCGATCGATCCGAACCTGACCTGGTTCGGGACGAGGCTCGATTTTTAGAAATCCGACCCGACTCGAGACGATTAAGTAAGGCCCGACCCAGGCCCAGCCCGGCCCAGTTTTACTTTTTTAAAAGTATCATTATTATTATTATTTATTTTTACAATAAAATTAATGTTCATTGAATCAAAACAACATAAAACAAAATATTAGATTAATCTAGATAAATTTATTTCTAATTGTTACAAATATGAAATAAATAGTAAATCATTAAACATAACTCCACAACATAATTTTCAATCTAAAATTTTAAAATATTAGAATTATCGCCGTGTGGTTTATTTAAAAAAAAAATTTACCGGGCCACCAGGCCGCTCGGGCCAAGCTGGGCCGAGCCAAAATCGCCTCCAGCCCAATCTTACTCCGGGTCAGACCGGACCGGGCTCATAATTTAAAAATAGTTCAAATATTCGACTCAAATTTGTGTAAAATCGAACCGGGTCACTGGAACTTCAGACCGACCTAACCCAATCGACACCCCTAAATATAACCCACACCTTTTCCATTTATATTAATTGAGTAACTCACAGATGTGATACACTTCATAGTGAGATGAATGCTCCATTCTTGGAAACCGTGTTTCCTAAGCATCTGAGTTATGTAGGACCATTCAAACTTGTCATAAGCTTTAGTCAAATCCACTTTTGAATCTGGAAGTAAGAAAATAGGAGAATAGTTGGGGGGAGGAATGCTACTTTTGATTGCATTACTAAAGTAGTCCATTGGGATACTCTCTCTCATTTAAATTGCTCATTTGAATTCATTCTTAGAAGGAATCCCAATTATGAAAGCTGATGATGGGACTTAAGTGCTTAGGAGGGTACATTAAAGGAGGAAGAATAGCATCATCCATTTTAAAATTCCGTGGTTCAACTCCAATTAGGGGCATGCCTTTTAATTTTACATTTAATATAGGTGGACAGTGGAGGAACTTTTCATCACAGTTGGCCAAATTAATTTATTAGATCAAATTAGAATCTCATGATGGTATGTTATTTGACATATAATATTATACCGGTCTAGTTCAATCTTAAGAAGATTTAACTTTTAATTATAAAAATATATATAATAATTGTGTCGAATTATATCGTAGATTATAAGATTTCAAATGTAATATGATCATGCTGCGCTAATATAATGCGACAAAATCAACCATGCTTTCTACTCCAACTACATGGGGGGATGTATCCCTACTAGGTAGGTTTAACACATACATGATTGATGGTTCATCTCTTCGACGCAAAGACAGAATCGAAGGAGATCATCCCATTACTACTAGTATGGAATTAGACCATAAACTCCAATCTTTAAGGTATTGATCAAAGAAGGTTCCACTATTTTAAACTGTTGGATCCCTTTGAATTTTGATGATCACAAAACACTCATTATGTTTGCTAACACGTTCGCAAGTTGAATGTAGAAGACATGTTATTTTATAAGGGCAAGAGGGCTTTCAAAGAAGTCCATTTTGGTTCCTGGTTAATGGAGTCGACCTCAAGGATATGAAGGAGTCGACCCCAACTATTCTCAGGTATTCAGAGTCGACCCCGGAGTTGTGAAGGAGTCGACGTCCATTCAACTGCCTATCAAGTTGCTACAATGCGGAGTCGACCCCGGTGTTTCAAAGGAGTCGACCCTGGTTCTGCTCTGCTATTTGGAGTCGACCTCCAGATTGTGAAGGAGTCGACCTCCTTTTAGCAGCCTATCATGCAACTGATGCAGAGTCGACCCCGACCTTTAAAGGGAGTCGACCCCGATCAGGCTTAACTGTTCAGAGTCGACCCCGGTGTTCTAAAGGAGTCGACTTCCGTTTAGAAGAAGCTCTTTTGTTCCAAAGGAGTCGACCCCAACTTTCATTGGAGTCGACCCTGAGCTGAACTGGAGTCGACCTAAGTAAAAGGTGGAGTCGACCCTGACATGCAGATCTCTGCAAAAAGCAAGGTTTGAACAACTTTTTGACCAAGACCTCTTTCCATACCTTCCCAAACGGATACTTCTGCGGAAGGGCTATAAAAAGGTCACCTGGGGGAAACCCCAGGCAAGGAATTTCGTGGGGAAGAGACCCACTCTCAAGAGTTTCATCTCCATCTTCTCTTCCAAGCTTTTTTCACCTTCCAGTGCTTCCACCTGCTGCATCCTTGAAGAAGGTTCCCTTTAGAGGAGATCTTTGCTGCCTCAGAGCTTCAACAACATCTGAAGATCTTCCTCACGAGCTTTGCATCTGCTTTTGCTTGATTTATCTTTCTCTCATCAAGCTTCTTGCTTTGTGTTTGTTGGTGAGCTAGGTACCGCATCAACTAGTTGTGTGTTGGTGAGTTAGACACCGTGTTAACTAGCGGAGTGTTGGTGAACTGGGCAGCGCATAAACTAGCGGGTGTGTTCATTCCTTGAGTAGGGAAAATCTCACCGTGTTGGTGAGGACTGGACGTAGATAGACCAAAGGGGGTCTTACCAAACCAAGATAAATCAGTGTCTCTTTGTGTGCTTGCCTCCATCTTCCCTCTCAGTTCTCTTTGCTTTGCACCATACTTTTATTTCTGCATTAGTTTGCATAGGCCATTCAAGACAAATTTTTAATAGCCCTATTGACCTCCCTCTAGGGCTAGTCATAGTCTTGATCTTTTCATTTGGTATCAGAGCTTGGTCACTAGTTTAAAGGGTTTTACAACCTCTGGTGCAGATTGACTATGGCTGGTTTTGGAGAGCAGAGTGCATTCACTGAAGGCAACTCTACTAATAGGCCACCTATATTCAATGGCAATAACTATAGCTATTGGAAAGCTAGGATGACCATCTTTCTGAAAGCTATGGATTATGAGCTATGGAACATTGTGGAGAAAGGTCCTTATACTCCAAGGAACCTGAAAAGGATTGGACTCCTGAAATCTTTAAAAATTATCTATGAATGCCAAGGCAATTAATGCTTTATTCTGTGCTTTGGATGCTAACGAATTTAATCGTGTTTCGATGTGTAGCAGTGCAAAAGAGACTTGGGACAAGCTTCAAGTGACCTATGAAGGAACCTCTCAGGTTAAAGAAACAAAGATCAACCTTCTAGTTCACAAGTACGAGTTGTTCAAGATGAAAGAAAATGAGACCATAACTGAGATGTTCATGCGGTTCACAGACATCACTAATGGGCTTAAAGCCCTTAGTAAGGAATACTCTATCCCTAAACTAAATAGAAAAAATTTACGATCTTTACCCATCTCTTGGAATCCCAAAGTAACAGCTATTGAAGAGGCAAAAGACCTCTCAAGAATCTCCTTGGATGCTCTCATAGGATCTCTTATGACTTATGAGATTAATATATCGAGGGACGTGGATGACTCTAAGAAGAAAAAGAGTCTTGCCCTCAAAGCTACTAATGTGCTAAATGAGTGTGACAGTGACAATAGTGATGAAGAGATCGATGATGAAGAAATTGCGTTAATGACAAGGCAATTCAAGAAGTTTCTGAACAGACATCGAACCAACTTCAACCCAAGAAATAGAAGAATTCAGAAGAAAAATCAAGCGAAAGGGGAAACCTCTAAGAGTGAGGAAGTCACATGCTTCGAGTGCAGAAAACTAGGACATATCCATCCTGAATGTCCAGAACTTAAAAATAAAAAGGCATACACCAAGGGAAATGGTAAGACATCAAAGAAGAAGGCCCTTGCTGCATGGAGTGATGAAGACATCTCTACAGAAGAAGAAATGAAGAAGAATTGCCAACTTATGTCTCATGGCCAAATTGACCATGAGAAGGTAAATTCTGAAACCTTTACATTTGAAGAACTTCATGATGCCTTTAATGAGCTGTATGAAAAATTCGTTGAATGCAAACTTGAAAAATAAAGTTTAAAGAAGAACATTGATTTAATGACTCAAGAATTGAATGTACTTCGTTTACATGAATATGAAAATGTTGATATAGTAGTAAACAAGAATATATTGCTTAAGAAAAAGATTGAAACTTTAGAAGATCAAATTCCTAGTTTGAGAAATAATTGTTCTAACCTTCAAAAGGAAATAGATAAATTAAAAAGTACTCTGTCTACATTTGTGCGTGGTCGTGATAATTTAGATGTCATTCTTGGTAGCACAAAAGTGGTCTTTAGAAAAGAAGGAATTGGATTCGTCCCTCATAAGTTAAAATCTAAAATTGGAACTTCTTTTGTTGGAGCTAAGTTATTTAGTACTCCTTTTGCAAGATGTAACTATTGCAGCAAAAAGGGGCATAAAGTTCAGAGTCGTTGGTTCCGAAAGAACATCCACAAGATCAAAAAGATGTGGGTGCCAAAGGAAACAACCAAAAGTTGGACTAACATGAATGGACCTAAGCAAATCTCGGTACCAAGAAATAAAGTGTAAAATTCCTTATTTTTGCAGGGCTACAGTGGTTCGATGAATAAAGAGTGGTATTTGGATAGTGGGTGCTCTCGTCACATGACGGGAGACAAATCTCAATTTTCCAGTCTTGAAAAGAAAAATGGTGGAAATATGACTTTTGGAGACAACAACAAAGGAAGGGTAATAGGTATTGGAAACATTGGTAAAACACCCTCCACTAGCATTGAGCATGTGTTATTTGTAGATGGTTTAAAACATAATTTGCTTAGCATTAGTCAACTTTGTGATAAAGGATTTTTACTAAGCAGCGGAAGAGAACAACACAACGGCACGACCACCAACCGAGGTCGGGCCACACACACGACTCCCGCAGAAACCAACAGAGTCGGGCACAGAGCGGAAGCAACCCTCGGCACACCCGCCGAGATCATGCTACAACCAGGTGAGAACGATGTCTCACCGCAAGCACGGACACCTCAGACATCCACAGGGTCAAGGGCCCACAAGGAAAACCACCCCGAATCCCAGATACACCGCAAGGTCAGGAAGCCATACACGTTGGTGCCACTGCGGACTAACACCCAATAACGGAGCTACGGTACTGAGAGGAAACCGAGTGGGAACCACCAGAAGCACGGGTCTACCCACGGCCAAACCAACGACGCCCACGGAAACTAGGCACGGCCAGGCTATAACCGTCGTGCACGATAGGGCAACAGATAACACTTGGAAATGTCGTAAGGAAATGTCGTTACAACAACAGCAACCAAGCCACCGCTGCTAGCAGCCAAGAGGGGGACCCGCAGTCCGCACGCTCTACTCGCTAGCCTAGCTCTTGCCTCCGCCCCCGCGCAAGGGCGAGACAGAGCCGCCACAGAAACACGCAACATCGCAGCCTGGCCAAGCTGTGGCCTCACGCCTGACACCACTACGTGGCTCCGGAACCAATGCAGAGAAAGGCAGTGAGACAAGGACTGTCTGGTCTATGTCAGGAAAGCACTCCGAACCCCTCAACGAACCAGACCCAGACAAGAGAGCTCTACAAACGACTCAGCGCCGCTGTCCAAACCACCGTTTTCCCCTCAGCTCCAGAGTCCACTCGCGTGGGCTGACGACTCAAGCACACTCGTAGCCCGGAGCACTCCCTCAACAAGCTCCCATGGATGGGAGACCCAGGCAACGGTAACAACCTCTCAGAACGGGACAAGCCCTCAAGTGCCGAGCACCGGGCGAACAGGCGGGGCAGCACAACAGAAACTACGCCGAACTATTGGCTCGTAACACACGACAAGCCCAGCAAGCGAGAGGCACAAACGAACCCTCAAGAGGGCCGTCGGCCAACGAAGGCAAGCACGAATGACTAAAACCTCGGAATAACAACAGACAGTATGGAAAACCCGTCGCTCCGCTAATAATTGATTGACCGCCAGTCATTCGATTATTAGACAGACGCGACCCTCCTGGCACCGCTGCCAGGACACGGCCACGAAGGTGTCACCTATGATCACTGAACGCAGGGAGGCAACCTACAGCGTTCCGTACCAGAATGTCCTAAGGGCAAAGCCTGCCCAGGGGCACACGCCGACACACAAACCGGGGCCACAAAAACACCCGAGGCAATACAGGCGATGTCGCGCCCCCGCAGGCCATCGTGATCTCATCGCGACCGGGAAGGGCACCGCGACACCAACTTATCGCGACGGGGCAAGGCGCCACGATAGCAAAGCCTGTCGCGATCGGAAAACGCGTCGCGATAGTGACCCTATCGCGACCGCCAATTGTGTCACGATAAGGTCGCGCCCGACTAGGCCGACGCCTCTACTGATGTTGCGACGCGCCGTGCGGTTGCGACATTAGCAGAAAGGTAGACCGCTGGGATCCTTAATCCCGGGGCCGCCCACGAGCTACAGACATGCACACAAGGGGGAGGGGAGCATGGAGAAAGCTGGAAAGCTATTCTACAAACCACAAGGGCTCCAATCCACCCGGATTAGAGAGGGCATGTAACGCCCCGACGCGGAATATCGGAGCGGGATTACAGTTATTAAATACTACAGAGCAGGAAATAAAAGGCAAACCATTGCACAATTGGAATAATCATCGATCCAATAAACTCCAACTTCATTAATATTTCATCATCTAACTATTACATCAACACATCAGAGCCAAAACTAGGGCCCTGAGTACTTTATTCAAAATCAAACTATTACATCATGACTAACCGACTCATAACTATACTAACTAACTACTACTAGATAGCACTGGTTGCTGAAAAATGATCACTCCTAAGAATCCTCAGTCCCGTCCTCGTGAGTGTGGTCATAGTCATACTCGCTTGAAACACATTAAATAAAAATACAGGATGAGCGAATAACATCCAGTAGGACTTAATATCTCATGTAAACAAGCAGGCTTTAAGTGTTTAACCTTTTATCAAGTAGGATAACTAACAGGAACGAGCAAGTATGAGAACGATCAAGTATAGTCACGATAGTAAGATTACGAGACAAGAATACCTTCATAGGTAACAAGTACATCAAAAGATTTGGCCATATTCAAGTTAACAAGTAATTGCACAACAGTGCACAAGTCACGATATCAAGTAAATCAAGTAACATGCGTTTGGTCGATCATCTTATCAACCACAAGTCAAGTATCATGTACCGAAATGTTTGTGAATTATCTTAGATTAAATCTTGATAGTCATGCGTTTGGTGTATGCCATCACCTGATCATTAGACCCCCGCGAGTTATAGCCTTTCAGGTGCTCCTCCCAAGGACTAGATCGGGCCCTTATTATGTTACCTAGCATAGTCATGTTTGTTATCTTAGACAATCACAAAATGGCCAAGAGAGTACCAAGAATAGATGAGAGTAGTAGATGAACTAGACGAGAGTGTAAAGAGAACGTGAACAGATGAGAGTATCGAGATAGTAGATGAGATAGAGACATTTCTGTAAAATGACGAGAACACACGATAGTAACGGTTGCACGCACTACAAGAAAAGGGACTA
>CM024763.1:58835734-58938035 GCA_014218235.1 Colocasia esculenta | reverse complement strand
GCCATGGAGGTCGAACTTATCAACTTCTCCATTTTGTTGAACCCCGTGGTCACAGCAGTTGTCAATGCTTCAAAGTGGCCTTCATACACGACTTACACTACAAGAAAAAGCGGGTTACCGACGGATTATTTTCCGTCGGATATCTGACGGAAATGTCAGCCGTAATATCCGTCCGCCGTTCCGACGGAAATATTTTCGTCGGAAATGTCCGTCGGTAATGAAAACATACCGACGGATTTCCGACAGACATATTTCCGTCGGAATATCCGTCGTAAAGCACCTATACCTTGTCCCGCGAAACCCCCTCTTTCCCTCTCCCGCTCTCTCTCTCTCTCCTCTCATCTCTCTCTCTCTCCGTCTCTCTCTCAAGTCTCTCTCTTCTCTCTCCTCTCCTCCTCATCTCAACTCATCTCTCGCTCTCTCAGCTCTCTCTCTTCTCTCTCCTCTCATCTTCTCTCTCTCTCCTCTCTCTCTCTCTCTGCTTCTCTCTCTCTCCTCGCTCTCTCTCTCTCTCTCTCTCCTCTCGCTGTCGGGCCCGCCGGTCGCTGCTTCCGCCTTCGCCGCCGCCCCTACGCCGCTCGCCGCCGCTCCTGCGCCGCCGCTCTCCGCCGCCGCCCCCTCTCCCCGGTGAGTCCCACCCGGCCCCCCTCCCCCCTGCGCGCTGCCCCCCTCCCCCTGCACCGGCCCCCCTCCCTCCTGCACCCGGCCCCCCTCCCCTTCCCACCTGGCCCCCTCCCCCCTGCGGGATGGCCCCCCCCACCGGCCCCTCCCCTCCCACCTGGCTCCCCTCCCCCCGCTGCGATGTGGCCCCCTCCCCCCTGCACCCGGCCCCCCTCCCTCCTGCCCACCTGGCCCCCTCCCCCCTGCGGGATGCCCCCCCCCACCTGGCCCCCCTCCCCCCTGCGCGATGCCCCCCTCCACCCTGCACCTGGCCCCCCTCCCTCCTGCACCCCCCCCCCCCCCTCCCACTGGCCCCCTCCCCCGCGGGATGCCCCCCCCCCACCCGGCCCCCCTCCCCTGCACCACCCCCCTCCCCTTCCCACCCAGCCCCCTCCCCCCTGCACCCGGCCCCCCTCCCTCCTGCACCCGCCCCCCCCCCCCACCCGGCCCCTCCCCCCCCACCCGCCCCCCTCCCCTGCACATTGTTTGGTATTTTCAGAGATAGATTTTTCAAAATAACCCACATCTTCATTTGGTAGAAATGATATTAGTGTTGGGTAGTCTTTATTTTTTTACCATGATACCGGCCTCTTTGTTTGATAGAATGGTGTTAGTATGGATATATTTTTCTCGAGAGAATTTAGTGCACTTAAGTTTTACACACGTTATACTTGTACTTTTCTATTTTTATTAGTCAATGAAAAGAGGACACAATGTACCCATCCGATGAGAAGCAAGAGACGCAAATGCAAAGTGCAAAACTCAAGTACACTAATTATTTTCAATTTTCTCATCATCCCATCTCCATCTAAAGCTACTTTTTAAGCTAAGATAAGAACATATAATCTCTTTGCATTTTTGAGTTTTGTTAGATTTGGTAATGCATATTGTATTTTAATAATCTCATTAAAATTTTTTAAAATGTAAACCATCATTGTTAAGTTTTTGTTCCACAAGAAAATACTAAACATATTGTCGTACTTAAAATAAAAATAAGAAACAAAGTCGACCCCATCCCTTTTTTTAAGGTTCTGAAAAATCTTAAAATAAAAATAAGAAAACGGATAAGAGATGGAATTGGGGATGACTTATTCCCCACTTACATCTATTTTTTTTGGATATCTTCAAAATATTTAAATCACCTTGTCCCCATTTTTTTTTACATGCCAAATGTAGAGTTGGGTTAATTTCATCCTCCTATTTAACCCCACCAACAGAGCGAAATTCATATATCCTGGAAATTAACGTATCCTCATATATGTCGTTAAAATCTGCACCTTATCACCTATCTCTCAGATTACTAGATGTTAGAATGCAACAAATATTCACAAGAAGTTAGATGTAAACATCCTTACCCAACACCAAAGAGAGGGGAAAAAAATTTGCCAAAGAAATAACATTATCCTTAGAGATGCTAGTTACTCGGGCGTTCGAGTAGTTGGCTGACGTGGATTGGCCGCACGGCCGATCCAGCTCAGCTGGGTTACCCAGGGGCCCAAATAACCAGCATTTCTCTATCCATTATGCTTGGTGGGATTTTAAAGGGAGGGGCATGTTAGTCCGTTTTCAACATCCATTTAATTATCATTGGATAGATCTAGTAAAATAAATTATATATATAAGGAAATATAGTTAACTATGGGGTGTAGGCGTGAGATAAAAAATTTAGGGATATATATATAAGAATTAATCGCATTTCATTATATATATATATATATATATATATATATAAAGAAAATATCAATGAGGATTAAAATTACATACAAGACGCCAGAGAAGGATAAGAGTACTCTTCAGAAATGTTATTCTACAATAATAGAAACTAAACAAAAAATTCATACAGACGCCAGAAGAAGGATAAGAGTACAATTCGTCGAGTACAATGCCCCCCCTCCCCCTCCTCGTCCCAGCACCCCTTCCCATCCTGGCGCCCCCCTTCCCCTACAAGTTCCTTCTCCTAATTGCTTATATTCAAAGCTTTTGGTAAATAAGTTATTTTTTATTTATCTTGCTCGCTGTTATTTTTTTACGCTTGACATGAAAATAAACAATGCAATGACTTTCTTTGTTAAACATATTGTTTACTTTCACAAATTTCACACTGCATTAATCATTCAACATTCGTATGTTTATTTGTAGCCATTTGAAGATTTTTTCATATTTACCATATTATGATTTAATTTCATATTTTAAATTACTCATGAATAAAATGTTATAATTTTTTTTTTTGTAATTAGTGATGAGAGTTCGCGATTGGAAATTAGACTCAAAGAAGAATAATGTCCAATGTATCAAAGTACTTGTTTGTTTGAACGTAAATATTTCCGCTCGATATTCGAAGATTGCATGATGGTTTACTTTTGGTGAAAGAGAAGATGACGAAAATCATAAAGATTATTCGGAAAGAAGAAAGACAAAGTTTAGAAAATAAAAGTGGATTATCTGTTATTGTTCAAGATGAAAAGGAGTGCGATATTCTGTAATCTTACGACGCAGTTGGTGTGGTACTATGTACATGTTTATTGGAAAAGACTGGTGTAAATTTGTGAAAAATAATTGTGTCAAAGAACTTGACATTCTCAAAGTTATGTCTTCCCATTATGTACGAAGAGATGTATTTGGCAAACTATATTTAGGGATATCAGTGGTTAGTTCACTCCCTAGGAAATCTACTGAGAAGCTGGTGAATAAAGAGCCGATCAAGTGGTGGTGGCCTAATATGAAGACATCACGGTTTGTGTTGTTTTTAATGTTCAATACCATTAAGTATTTATATATTGCTCAAATTTATTTGATATTCATGTATGTTTACTCTTCATTTATCTTTACGTCAATGTTTTATTTCACCCATTAGCTCTGGGACTCTCCATATAACGTATGTATGGTACTTGAATGATGTGAGGGTGTGTTGGATTTTAACTCGGGACATGACATTTAATCTGTAGAAAAATGTCTTATGAGAATCGGTCATGGATGTACCGTGGAATAGTGAATGGAGTTGTGACCGAGGAGTTTAAAGACGAGTTGACAGTTTTTTGAGTTTGCATTGAGTAATTCATCAGTAGCAGTTGATCCGATGGGTAACATTCGATGTCCGTGTTCGGCTTGTAAAACAGAAAGTGGATATCGACATGGGATGTGCAGCATCATCTGTATACGAGAGGATTTGTTGGCCATTATGAGTTATGGTCGTGTCATGGTGAGTTGAATATTCAGTCGTCTGCACCAGCTAATTACTTTGCCTCCACAAGTACGTACGTAGACATGGTTGTCGATGCTGCT
Organism: Colocasia esculenta; assembly: GCA_014218235.1. Classification (NCBI taxonomy): domain Eukaryota; kingdom Viridiplantae; phylum Streptophyta; class Magnoliopsida; order Alismatales; family Araceae; genus Colocasia; species Colocasia esculenta. The sequence goes on along the minus strand of CM024763.1, from coordinate 58,934,093 downwards.
GGTCCGGAGTTCAATATTCATGAGATCAAACAAATGAAGAAGTGCTGAATGATACAGCTCAGAGATTTTATCAGTTACTTCGAGATGCTGATGAGCCATTATGGGATGGTTGTGAGAAGCATACACGGTTGTCTGCAGTGTCGCAGCTATTGAATTTGAAATCTGAATTTCATATGAGCGAGAGTTGTTTTGACCGGCTTCTCTTACTGGTCAAGAGCATGCTTCCTCAATCAGAGAGGTTACCTGCTGACTTTTACCGTGCGAAGAAGATGGTGAATGATTTGGGGCTTGGTTTTATGAAAATTGATGCATGTCTGAATCACTGTATGCTGTACTACAAAAGATGCAGATAAGACATCATGCTGTATTTGTTAGCATGATAGGTTCAAGCCCAGAGAGGGGACAAGTCAAAGTAGAAGGATGTTCCGTATAAGTCATTGCGGTATTTTCCTATCACACCCAGATTTCAGCGATTGTTCATGTCCTCGAGGACATTGGACATATGACATGGCATGCGAAAGAGTCCGTCGCGACGAAGGTGAAATGAGTCATCCTGCCGATGGTGAAGCTTGGGCTCATTTTAGCCTACTCATCCTTACTTCTCAAGGGATCCACGCACGTACGGCTTGGTTTATGCACAGATGGTTTCAATCCTTTCGGAGGCTCGGTGGCATCTTACTCATGTTGGCCAGTATTCCTAACACCGTATAACCTTCCGCCAGGCATGTGCATGAAGCGTGAGAATCTGTTCCTTTCATTGCTGATTCCGGGTCCAAAAAGTCCAGGAAAGAATATAGACATATATCTCAGACTGTTGATTAATGAGATGAAATTGTTATGGTCAGATGGTGTGCAGTCTTATGATGCATCCAGAAAACAGAATTTCAATCTGAAGGCTGCATTAATGTGGACAATAAGTGACTTTCCAGCCTACGGCATGTTATCTGGTTGGAGCACACATGGGAGGTTGGCATGTCCTTATTGCATGGAGGATTCTAAATCATTTGTGTTGAAATCTGGGGGAAAATCTTGTTGGTTCGATTGTCATCGGCGGTTTCTACCCAGTGACCATCCTTTCCGAAAGCAAAAGGATTCTTTTATTAAAAATACAACTGTGATGGAGGAGGTAGAATGGAACGGGTGTCTGGTGGAAGCATGGCGAGGCGGGTCCAGAACTTACCGACTGTAACCAACTGGCTGGTAGTACCCGACAAATCCCTGGCTTTGGGAAGGATCACAATTGGGTGAAGCAAAGCATTTTTTGGAATTGCCTTATTGGTCAACACTTTTGATACGTCATAACCTAGACTCCATGATAGAGAGAATGTTTTTGATAATGTGTTCAACACAGTTATGGACGTCAAAGGTAAAACGAAGGATAACGTCAAGGCACGTTTCGATTTGAAAGTACTTTGCAACGTCCAGAACTAGAGCTACAGCATGTTCAAGGAAAAGTGGTGCAACCTAAAGCTGCATATGTGCTTGGGGCCAGACAGATTAAGGAAGTGTTGCAATGGTTAAAGCAATTGAGATTTCCGGATGGATATGTCTCGAATATTGCGCGTTGTGTAAATGTCAACGAGGGAAAAATATACGGAATGAAGAGTCATGACTGCCATGTTTCATGCAAAGACTGATGCCTCTGCTTTTCGTGAGTTGTTACCGAAACAAATATGGGGAGCAATGACTGAGCTGAGTCAATTCTTCAGGATTTTATCTGCATCAGAACTCAAAATTCATGACTTGCAAAATATAGAGCAAAATATAATTCAGACAGTCTGCAAATTAGAGAAGATATTTCCTCCAGCATTCTTTGATTCAATGGAGTACCTGATCATCCATTTACCATATGAGGCAAGGGTCGGAGGACCAGTACAATTTCGATGGATGTATCGTTTGAGAGGTATATTTCTACATCTCAATTTATTGCCATTACGACGATCTTTTATATTACTTATGTATGCATTTGAATTATTGTCGTAGGTGCATGCACGATCTTAAGATGAAAGTCCGCAACAAAGCACAAGTTGAGGGCTCCATTACTCAGGCGTACCTCATTGAGGAGATATCGAACTTCTGTTCGATGTACTTTGACACGGAAATACGAACCCGACGCACTCAACCTCCACGTAATGATGATGGTGGAGATTCCGATGTGTCAGACGGACTCTCTGTATTCATGTCCCAGACGGGCGTTCGGATCTTCATCTACTCGCACACTCCAAGACAGAGAGTTGGTAGCTGCGGAGATCTACGTGTTCATGATTGCGAAGAACTAGAACCCTACATTCAGTAAGCTCTCCACGCTTATTCATCATCATTTGCGTGCATTGCTGCAGAACCTAACGTTGTGTGATATTTACATTGCAGAGAGTTTGAATCGGTCATATTGCGACGGAATCCACGTCTAACTGACGTGCAGGTTGAAAAGGAATGGAGAAGTCTTTTCCTACTTGGTTAAGATCTCGAGTATGTGTCTAATTATTCCAAAACATAAGTGTTATGTTTTTATGCAAACTGAGTTGAAGTCATTTATTCAATGTTTGTCTATTTATCTCATAATAGGTTGAACAAGGCTTCATTCCCGATTCAAGAGTACAACAGATTAGTTTTGGCCCCTCGAAGATTGTACGTGTCTATCCAGGCTACATTGTGAATGGATACAGATTTCACACGAGAGATTATGGACAGAATAAGTCTACGATGAACAGCGGCGTATGTGTGAAGGGAAGTGCCTACAATGAAAATGAAATTGACTATTATGGCATTCTCGAAGAAGTCATTGAACTGCAATTTTTGGGACAAGACAACAATGTATTCTGTTCAAGTGTCATTGGTTTGACCCGACATCTATTCGTCATGACACAACATATGGATTAATCGATGTGAAGCATAAGTCCAAATTGAGTACATATGAGCCATTCATCCTGGCGGCACAAGCCCAACAAGTTTATTATTCAAATTATACATCCCTCAAATTAAGAGATTGGTGGGCTGCATGTAGAGTGAAATCAAGACTATTCCCTGAGTATGAGCTTCTCCCGACTGATGATGAGCTCGAAGGTGTTAATGACAACTTTTTCCAATCAGATCGGAGTGACGCACGAGAGTTGGCAGCTTCTACGCAGTACAATGTTCATGATATAATGAAACAATTTGCTTACATAAGGATAACGAACAAGAAGAAGTTGACCCAAATGTCACTGAGCGGGAGGTGGAGTCTGATGTGGAGGAAGACTCCCAAGATGATGAGGATGAATTCCAGATGATGATGAAGATGATGCTGAATTAAACATGTCTTCAGCATCGGATGATGAATATAGATAATATACTGCATATTTTGTAAGGACGTGGTGTTGTTGTTAATTACATGTTCATAATAAATTGCTACTTCAAATGAGTGCTGATGACTTGCTATATCTGATAATGTGTATCAATAGAGATATGGTACGTGGAGGACGCAGTCGGACGGTTGCCACGTCCGTTGGCAGAGGGACTGCCTCCCCGTCCACGTCTGCCTCCAGGTCCGCGACAGGTATATGCATATGTACACAAAAAACCATATGGGTATTATTGTTTATATTGATTTCACGAGAACTAACGTACATACAATTTTACAGGGACTGCCTCCCCGTCCACGCCCATCTTCCCAGCGACAGGTAAATTTCTATATTGTTTTTTATTAGAATTCATATTTTCTAATGTGTATGAAATTTTGCAGGGATTGCCTCCCCGTCCACGCCCGTTGTCCCAGCGACAGGTAATTTTCTACATTGTTTTTTTATTTGAAATTCATAATTTCTAATGTGTATGAAATTTTGCAGGGATTGCCTCTCCGTCCACACCCGTCGTCCCAGCGACAGGTAATTTCTATATTCTTGTTTATTTGAAATTCATAATTTCTAATGTGTATGAAATTTTGCAGGGACTGCCTCCCCGTCCACGCCCGTTCCCAGCGACAGGTAAATTTCTATATTCTTGTTTATTTGAAATTCATAATTCTAATGTGTATGAAATTTTGCAGAGACTGCCTCCCCGTCCACGCCCGTCGTCCCAGCGACAGGTAAATTTCTATATTCTTGTTTATTTGAAATTCATATTTTCTAATGTGTATGAAATTTGGCCTCCCTGTCGACCATCCGAGCAGTGCCACCTTCGTCTTCTTCCTCACCAGAGGTGGAGAGCCAGCATCCAGCAGCTGAGGAGGGGCCTCAGCTACCAGGACGACAACCATGCTGGATCTCAGGGTAAAGTTCATCATCTCAGTGTTACTGTATTTGTTATTTAGGATATACATTTCATGTAGAAAATTAATGTGGAATTGCAGGGGGAAGATAGATCCCAGTCCTGCTTCCCGCTATATTACGACGCTGGTCCACGCACATATTCCAGGACCAGTGGATGCATGGAGAGACGTCCCGGTGCTAGTCCGAGATTTATTATTTGACATGTTTACGGTATTTTTATTTTTTAGAAGAGTTGAAGTCATTTATTCAATTATTATTAATTTGGGTTTATTGCAGAACGTTGATTAATTTTATTTCTTTACAGCGGAGTTCGCGTTCACGAGACCCAAGATCTCCCTCGGCCTTGAGCCGTCTAGGAGATTACGACCTAGACTAATTTAAGAAAGTCGATGTGGGAGGCACGGGACAAGGCAATGAAGACCACAGGCAACCGGGATCCTATGGCTTAGGTGGATTACGGCCCTGTTTGGCTGCGGAGGGACTATTGGGAGTCCGTTTGCACGCGTTGGGCTGCTGGACCATGGCAGCAGTGGTCACAGGCGGCAATACGCAACAGAGCAACTCAACCGGAGAAGAATGTGCATACTAGTGGATCCGTATCTTATGCGACCCATAGTCAAAAATTGGTAAGTATTTTATTTTTAGATTCATATATACATATGGATTATTATTGTGAAAGTAACTAATTTTGTTGAATTTTAAGCAGCACGACCTGGAGCGTGCCCCTACTTTCCGCGAGTTATTTGACCGGACTCATAAGCGGAAGGGGACGGATGACTATGTTACCGAGAGTGCCCGCACGATTGCTGTAAGTCAAGCTTTAAATTATGAATCAATTATGATATTAAAGTAATTTGTTTTCAATAATTTAATTTTAAATTATTTTACAGGAGACGTACGACAGGACGATGGCGGAGCGCTACACAGAGGGCACTCCCCAGCCAGATTTGGATGCGGACGCTTGGGTCGAGGCAGCGGGAGTGCCGAGGAAGGGTCGAGTGTACGGCTTTAGGGACAACCTGGATACTCATCGAGTTTTGTCCTCATATGCCAGTTTGATCGCTTCTCCGGCACACGCGAGTTCATCTTCTGCGCCGCCCGTCAGTGGTGTAGAGGACATTAGAGGCATCATTCGGGAGGAGCTACGTACAGAGCTACAGACGCAGCGGGAAGAGCTACAGACGCAGCGGGTAGAGCTACAGGCGCAGCGGGTAGAGATAGAAACGCAGCGGGAACAGCTACAGACGCAGTTCAGCGATATGGTTCAGCAGTTCATGTCAATAATGCAGGGAGTACGCCCCACACAGCCAGCAGCTCAGGTCAGTATTAGTATTAATTTCATATACTTAGGATTGGGTCGGGCGTTCAATTGACGGATCTAAAAAACACCCAAGTATATATAAAGCGTCAAAACACACAACCCGGGGGTCCAAAATCCCAAATAGGGATCGGATCGGCATGCCGTTTTCTCCGACACGTCTGGGTGGGTTAATGTGATGTGTGGGAATTGACGAAATCCAATTTGGATCTCCGGATTGGGTTGAGCATTCAAATGACGGATCTAAAAAACACCCAAGTATATATAAAGGGTCAAAACAAACAACCCGGGGGTCTAAAATCCCAAATAGGGATCCGATCGACGTGCCATTTTCTACGACACGACCGGGTGGGTTAAAGTGACGTGTAGAAACTAACGGAATCCAATTGGATCCCCGGATTGGGTTGGGCATTCAAAGGACGGATCTAAAAACACGGCCAAACATATATAAATGGTTAAAAGACGCAACCCGGGGGTCTAAAATCCCAAATAGGGATCCGATCGATGTGCCGTTTTCTCCGACACGACCAGGTGGGTTAAAGTGACGTGTGGGAACTGACGGAATCCAATTTGGATCTCCGGATTGGGTCGGGCGTTCAATGACGGATCTAAAAAATACCCAAGTATATATAAAGGTCAAAACACACAACCCGGGGGTCCAAAATCCCAAATAGGGATCGGATCGGCGTGCCGTTTTCTCCGACACGACCGGGTGGGTTAAAGTGACGTGTGGGAACTGACGAATCCAATTTGGATCTCCGGATTGGGTTGGACATTCAAATGACGGATCTAAAAAACACCCAAGTATATATATAAAGGTCAAAACACACAACCCGGTGGTCCAAAATCCCAAATAGGATCGGATCGGCGTGCCGTTTTCTCCGACACGACCGGGTGGGTTAAAGTGACGTGTGGGAACTGACGGAATCCAATTTGGATCTCCGGATTGGGATGAGCATTCAAATGACGGATCTAAAAAACACCCAAGTATATATAAAGGGTCAAAACACAAAACCCGGGGGTCTAAAATCCCAAATAGGGATCCGATCGACGTGTCGTTTTCTCCGACACGACCGGTGGGTTAAAGTGACGTGTAGAAACTAACGGAATCCAATTTGGATCCCCGGATTGGGTTGGGCATTCAAAGGACGGATCTAAAAACACGGCCAAACATATATAAATGTTAAAAGACGCAACCTGGGGGTCTAAAATCCCAAGAGGTATCCGATCGATGTGCCGTTTTCTCCGACACGACCGGGTGGGTTAAAGTGATGTGTAGAAACTAACAGAATCCAATTTGGATCCCCGGATTGGGTTGGGCATTCAAAGGACGGATCTAAAAACACAGCCAAACATATATAAATGGTTAAAAGACGCAACCCGGGGGTCGAAAATCCCAAATAGGGATCCAATCGACGTGCCGTTTTCTCCGACACGACCGGGTGGGTTAAAGTGACGTGTAGAAATGACGGAATCCAATTTGGATCCCCGAATGGGTTGGACATTCAAAGGACGGATCTAAAAACACGGTCAACCATATATAAATGGTTAAAACACGCAACCCGGGGGTCCAAAATCCCAAATAGGGATCGGATCGGCGTGCCGTTTTCTCTGACACGACCAGGTGGGTTAAAGTGACGTGTGGGAACTGACGGAATCCAATTTGGATCTCCGGATTGGGTCGGGCGTTCAATTGACGGATCTAAAAAACACCCAAGTATATATAAAGGGTCAAAACACACAACCAGGGGGGTCCAAAATCCCAATAGGGATCGGATCGGCGTGCCGTTTTCTCCGACACGACCGGTGGGTTAAACTGACGTGTGGGAACTGATGGAATCCAATTTGGATCTCCGGATTGGGTTGAGCATTCAAATGACAGATCTAAAAAACACCCAAGTATATATAAAGGTCAAAACACACAACCCGGGGGTCTAAAATCCCAAATAGGGATCCGATCGACGTGCATTTTCTCCGACACGACCGGGTGGGTTAAAGTGACGTGTAGAAACTAACGGAATCTAATTTGGATCTCCGGATTGGGTTGGGCATTCAAAGGACGGATCTAAAAAACACCGCCAAACATATATAATGGTTAAAAGACGCAACCCGGGGGTCTAAAATCCCAAATAGGGATCCGATCGACGTGCCATTTTCTCCGACATGACCGGGTGGGTTAAAGTGATGTGTGGGAACTGACGGAATCCAATTTGGATCTTCGGATTGGGTTGGGCATTCAAAGGACGGATCAAAAAACACCCAAGTATATATAAAGGGTCAAAACACACAATCGGGGGTCTAAAATCCCAATAGGGATCCAATCGACGTGCCGTTTTCTCCGACACGACCGGTGGATTAAAGTGACGTGTAGAAACTGACGGAATCCAATTTGGATCCCCGGATTGGTTGGACATTCAAGGACGGATCTAAAAACACGGTCAACCATATATAAATGGTTAAAACACGCAACCTGGGGGTCCAAAATCCCAATAGGGATCGGATCGGCGTGCCGTTTTCTCCGACACGACCAGGTGGGTTAAAGTAACGTGTGGGAACTGACGGAATCCAAATTGGATCTCCGGATTGGGTCGGCGTTCAATTGACGGATCTAAAAAACACCCAATATATATATAAGGGTCAAAACAGACAACCCGGGGGTCTAAAATCCCAATAGGGATCCGATCGACGTGCCATTTTCTACGACCGACCGGGTGGGTTAAAGTGACGTGTAGAAACTAACGGAATCCAATTTGGATCCCCGGATTGGGTTGGGCATTCAAAGGACGGATCTAAAAACACGGCCAAACATATATAAATGGTTAAAAGACGCAACCCGGGGGTCTAAAATCCCAAATAGGGATCCGATCGACGTGCCGTTTTCTCCGACACGACCAGGTGGGTTAAAGTGTGACGTGTGGGAACTGACGGAATCCAATTTGGATCTCCGGATTGGGTCGGGCGTTCAATTGACGGATCTAAAAAATACCCAAGTATATATATAAAGGGTCAAAACACACAACCCGGGGGTCCAAAATCCCAAATAGGGATCGGATCGGCGTGCCGTTTTCTCCGACACGACCGGGTGGGTTAAAGTGACGTGTGGGAACTGACGAAATCCAATTTGGATCTCCGGATTGGGTTGGACATTCAAATGACGGATCTAAAAAACACCCAAGTATATATATAAAGGGTCAAAACACACAACCCGGGGGTCCAAAATCCCAAATAGGGATCGGATCGGCGTGCCGTTTTCTCCGACACGACCGGGTGGGTTAAAGTGACGTGTGGGAACTGACGGAATCCAATTTGGATCTCCGGATTGGGATGAGCATTCAAATGACGGATCTAAAAAACCCCAAGTATATAAAGGGTCAAAACACAAAACCCGGGGGTCTAAAATCCCAAATAGGGATCCGATCGACGTGTCGTTTTCTCCGACACGACCGGGTGGGTTAAGTGACGTGTAGAAACTAACGGAATCCAATTTGGATCCCCGGATTGGGTTGGGCATTCAAAGGACGGATCTAAAAACACGGCCAAACATATATAAATGGTTAAAAGACGCAACCTGGGGGTCTAAAATCCCAAAGAGGTATCCGATCGATGTGCCGTTTTCTCCGACACGACCGGGTGGGTTAAAGTGATGTGTAGAAACTAACAGAATCCATTTGGATCCCCGGATTGGGTTGGGCATTCAAAGGACGGATCTAAAAACACAGCCAAACATATATAAATGGTTAAAAGACGCAACCCGGGGGTCGAAAATCCCAAATAGGGATCCAATCGACGTGCCGTTTTCTCCGACACGACCGGGTGGGTAAAGTGACGTGTAGAAATTGACGGAATCCAATTTGGATCCCCGGATTGGGTTGGACATTCAAAGGACGGATCTAAAAACACGGTCAACCATATATAAATGGTTAAAACACGCAACCCGGGGGTCCAAAATCCCAAATAGGGATCGGATCGGCGTGCCGTTTTCTCTGACACGACCAGGTGGGTTAAAGTGACGTGTGGGAACTGACGGAATCCAATTTGGATCTCCGGATTGGGTCGGGCGTTCAATTGACGGATCTAAAAAACACCCAAGTATATATATAAAGGGTCAAAACACACAACCAGGGGGGTCCAAAATCCCAAATAGGGATCGGATCGGCGTGCCGTTTTCTCCGACACGACCGGGTGGGTTAAACTGACGTGTGGGAACTGATGGAATCCAATTTGGATCTCCGGATTGGGTTGAGCATTCAAATGACAGATCTAAAAACACCCAAGTATATATAAAGGGTCAAAACACACAACCCGGGGGTCTAAAATCCCAAATAGGGATCCGATCGACGTGCCATTTTCTCCGACACGACCGGGGTTTAAAGTGACGTGTAGAAACTAACGGAATCTAATTTGGATCCCCGGATTGGGTTGGGCATTCAAAGGACGGATCTAAAAAACACCGCCAAACATATATAAATGGTTAAAAGACGCAACCCGGGGGTCTAAAATCCCAAATAGGGATCCGATCGACGTGCCATTTTCTCCGACATGACCGGGTGGGTTAAAGTGATGTGTGGGAACTGACGGAATCCAATTTGGATCTTCGGATTGGGTTGGGCATTCAAAGGACGGATCTAAAAACACCCAAGTATATATAAAGGGTCAAAACACACAATCGGGGGTCTAAAATCCCAAATAGGGATCCAATCGACGTGCCGTTTTCTCCGACACGACCGGGTGGATTAAAGTGACGTGTAGAAACTGACGGAATCCAATTTGGATCCCCGGATTGGGTTGGACATTCAAAGGACGGATCTAAAAACACGGTCAACCATATATAAATGGTTAAAACACGCAACCTGGGGGTCCAAAATCCCAAATAGGGATCGGATCGGCGTGCCGTTTTCTCCGACACGACCAGGTGGGTTAAAGTAACGTGTGGGAACTGACGGAATCCAAATTGGATCTCCGGATTGGGTCGGGCGTTCAATTGACGGATCTAAAAACACCCAAGTATATATATAAAGGGTCAAAACAGACAACCCGGGGGTCCAAAATCCCAAATAGGGATCAGATCGGCGTGCCGTTTTCTCCGACACGACCGGGGGGTTAAAGTGACGTGTGGGAATTGACAGAATCTAATTTGGATCTCCGGATTGGGTTGAGCATTCAAATGACGGATCTAAAAAACATCCAAGTATATATAAAGGGTCAAAACACACAACCCGGGGGTCTAAAATCCCAAATAGGGATCCGATCGACGTGCCGTTTTCTCCGACACGACCGGGTGGGTTAAAGTGACGTGTAGAAACTAACGGAATCCAATTTGGATTCCCGGATTGGGTTGGGCATTCAAAGGACGGATCTAAAAACACGGCCAAACATATATAAATGGTTAAAAGACGCAACCCGGGGGTCTAAAATCCCAAATAGGGATCCGATCGACGTGCCGTTTTCTCCAACACGATCGGGTGGGTTAAAGTGACGTGTGGGAACTGACGGAATCCAATTTGGATCTCCGGATTGGGTTGGGCATTCAAAGGACGGATCTAAAAACACCCAAGAAAATGATGGATCTAAAAATAGTATTGTATTAAGCTTGAGAATAATCACATGTTTTAAATTTCATTTTTGAAAATACTGTATGTCTTTTATTTATTATTAATGTTTCTCATTTTAATTTGTTTTAATATAGGATCCAGCTCCAGACGATGACGAGGCAGGGACAGCAGACGATCCAACAGATCTATGTTGATTTTTGTATTCATTATTCTATATGATTTTATATTTATTGTATTTTATGATTTTATGTTGATTGCTAGTATTTGTTAAATTTATGAATATTGTAGCAGGTTTGACATTATAGTAATGTTGACAAATCATTTTTATTTGCCTATTTAAAAAAAAAAGTATGTGACTTTTCCGACGGATAAGTATCCGTCGGAACTTATAAATTACCGACGGAAAAAGACCGTTGGTAATACCGTCGGAAAATACTAACGGATTGACCGACAGATAAGTAACCGTCGGAACTGATAAATTACCGACGGCTAAACACCGTCGGCAAGTCCGTCAGAAAATACGGACGGCTTTACCGACGGATTATATCCGTCGGAGGTTTCGACCGAATTCCGACGGAATTGTCATCCGTCGGAAATTTTTGACCAAGTATTTCCGACGAGCTTTGGACGGAAAGCGGTCGGAAGAAGCCTTTTCCGACGGAATACCGACGGATTTCCGACGGATTACATCCGTCGGAAATAGCGCATTTTCTTGTAGTGTTATACTGCTCAAGTCTTTTAGGAAGTAACCTGATTTCATCCCCAAAACCTTGAAGAAGGGCCATAAGAGCAGGATGGGGGGGAGCAGCCACACCCTCAGTTTCCACATGCATTTTTTCCTGGCTAACACATGTAATGGATGTCTTCTCCTTTGATGCTAACTTCAAATGCTTAATTATCTGTAAGCATCAATTTTTAAAAAAGTCAGAAACGGTTTATTACATAAAGTTAAAATATAAAGCTTCCATTTGTGGATTACCTGCTGCCCCTGTAGAGAATCAATAGAGAATGATAGCTTTTTGTCCAAAACAGATCCCCATCTAAATAGACGGGGGATTGCTTCTCGGTCAATCGGCTGCCGCAATCTTGTGTGCTCTAAGAACCACACCTGCATGATGGACCATTGGTTATTTACATACATATATACATAATGATGGAAAAATCTAAGAATGTTTTATAAAAACTTACAGCCAGAGCAGCCGAATAGCCAAAAATGTTGGCACTGCCATGCTCTCTCCCAGCTATCCTTCTCTTGGGAGTTGTGTTCCGACCAGATCTCTTCTCACGGACTATAGTCACAAAGTCATCAAATTTGTGCAATGTCATCTCTGTGACTGCAGCCGCCCAATTATAACAGCCAACCTCGTCAATATTGTCCAAATAAATAAGCATTTGTGGTGGACAAGATGGGGAAAACCGTGGACATAGAAAAATGATAATAGCAAAACAATCCAAAGTCGTGCCGTGTCTTCAACATCACACGGATCATCAGATTGTACTAGTTGTCGGATAAGTTTTGTGACCACCTTCCGATCAAAAGTTAGCTTCGCCCCAAATCAGTGGTGCAACTTTGACAACTTTATTGGTGAAGAATAATGTGGCACTCAGCCCACAGAAGGCAAACCAAAATGAGGGCGACATCTTCAACAGTAAATGTAAGAGTTTTGTCGCCTAACTGAAAATTACTTGCACCCTTATAGCTCTGAGCAATCTCCTCTATAAGAGTCATCTTGAATATGGCTCGATGATTGCTGTCAACAAAAAAGCAAACGGGGTTGTCCTCAAAATGGCCTTATGGCAATCACAAAAGCCCATTTGATCTCTCTCCTTCACATAATTCTCCAAGGAGCAGATGCCTTTCAAAGCATTTTTAAATTCTGTAGGAAATTTCAAGAAATTTGTTAGGTTCCATGTCAACAAAAAAATGTAAAGCATATGATCATAGTTCCTAAAACATGGCCACAAAAAATGATTAACAAGAAAATATAAGCTCTAAAATGATCAGGTCCATGGGCTTCAAAGTGCTCATAGTTCCTAAAACATGGCCACAAGAACTACAAAACCCCATACACATACCAAATTAACGGACCATCTTCTAAAATAAATTTCGAAAACATGTGCCTATCTGAACAATGCATGAACTTGGGGCTGCAAAATTAATTAACATAACATGCTTATGCCATGTCACAAAAAAAGGGGGATGCAAACATTACTATTGAAATGATCTTCTAAAAACTTTGAGCTCCAATCTATAGGCTGCAAAAATAATACACAAAATTGGGGAGTCTAAATTACTTAACATGCTTATGCCATGTAAAAAAAAAAAGATACAAACAATCTACATTAAGGTGATTTTTTATAAAAGATGAGCTCCAAAGTCCAAAATACTATGTGTCAGCTGCAAACTCTATTGTTAGGCTATCAAACAGGAAAATTGGCTCCAACATGTGAAACATTGCCTAAAATATAGACACAAAATCTACTACAAACCCGTTAACATCACAAATTAAGAAGCCATGCCAAATGAAATTTCAAATAATTCTGTATATGTGCTTCACATGCTCTGCTCAGGTAAAAAACAAAAGATCTACACATCTTTGTTCAAATGAATATAAAGGCAAGTTGAGGTCCAAAATGCTCAATGTAGGCTGCAATAGACCCATGTTAGGCTACCAAATACATCACTTGGGCTCCAAAATGTGGAGCTCTCATAAGCATCCCATACTACGCTGTACACCAAAATACTCATATTATGATACAAAAATAGTGTTCTTGGGCTCTAATAGTTGATGATTTCCTGAACATCTCAAAGTACGGGTCATGAGAAAATTTAAAAAATATATGAACATGTGAAGAACGCACAAATTTGGGTCTCCAAAATGCTTACCATGACCTAAAAAAGCTCATTTTAGGCTCCAAAAGGTACTATATTTTTGAGATTTAGAAAACACAAATCTTGAGAATCAAGCGCAAAGAAAAACTAGGTTTCTGTTAATTCAAATTCAAAAATATAGTGTGAGAGATATATCCGCACCATTCTTCTTTCTCTGAGCCCCAGAAGATTTTCTCTCCAAACTTTGGCCTTTCATCCCATCATCTGATGAAGTAGAAGTTGAAGGCGCAGTATCCTCCTCCTCCGTTCTTTTTGCGGGAAGTGCCGGTGGTGGGGCTTCACTGGAAGCCTTTCGTGTCTGCTTCGAACTCTCCATGGCAGGACCGCACAGGTCACAGGTTGATAGCTTGGGACGCACGCACAGGTTCGTGATGAGCTCCGTCGACGTTGGCGATGTTGGCAGTGGTTATATTTCCGGTTTTAGTGGTGTTCTTCCCGGTTTCGGAAGTTCAGAGGAAGGAGGAGGTGAGGGGAGGGCGAACGCGGGAAAGAGGTCACAGGGTAATTTGGGAACCGGCGTTTGAGTGGGATTTCACTTTCGCATCATGACATTGGGTCATGTTACCGAAGCGGAGTGGGGTGGAGGTGACGATGCGTCTCTTCGCGCTGGCGTGGCCGGCGAAGCAGCGGCGTAGAGAGCTCTGTGCTGACATGGCGCGGACCATTGAAGCGGTATGACATGGATGAATGGCGCGTCGAAAGTGCAGGAAGACGTGGCTTTGTGCACTTTCCGAAAGCGCACAAAGCCTTTCTCAAGTAAATGTCGCAAATCCTGGGACAGATTAAGAGCTTGCAAGAGGATGAATCTATGGAAGGATAGTTTCAATAGATTCTTGATCTTTAACCTGGTCACTATTCGGATATACCTGTTGAAGATGTGCTCAGCAAAGTCCTGCCTTGCAGAAATGGCACCGACCAAGGAGGGATACAAACCAGTTGCGAAGGCAACTAACATGGAAGGGGATATGGGTCACTGACCTCTGCTGAGATTTTCCCATTCACCTTTACTGACTTCAGGCAGTCCTAATTTGAATCTGGCAAAATTGAATTACAATCATCTTCAAGTACTCTGTAGCTTTCCAGATTTATCTAAGTTTTGAGATAATATATTAATTTTTGTGAAGGTTGTGAAGTTCTCTGTTTTTTCCCTCCAACTAGTTGCTCTGTTCTTGCGTTTTCTACGGTTACAGACAGGCTCCAACAGAGTTTGCACATACAAGCCCACAGAACAACATGCACAAAACGATAACTTATATTATATTGGCGGCCAGATAGAAGGCCAGTTACAAAAACTCCTCAAAGTCCCTAACCCGACCAAGGAGAGGCGGGAGGAGAGGAGGAACGGGCAGGGGAGGAAGGGGAGGAAAAGATACGTTCTGCTTTAGGGCCGATCTCAGGCTGGATGTTCGTGAGGCCCTTGTGGTGGTAGAGGCATTGGGCCTTCTGTAGAGCCATCGTCCAGCCGAGGTAGTAGCCGTCCCAAAAGTCGGGGGTGAACTTCGATGGCGGTAGAGACGCTGGCGCCGGGGAAGAGGGCGACTGTGGCGGTGGTGCAGCAACTGCCTTGCCTTTACCCTGGGAAGACATCTCCAAATTTAGACGAAGTAGACGAGGAACAGAGAATGAAGAAGTCTGTTCAGAAGCTTGGTTAATTTGGAGGCCCGGGTTCCTTTTATAGTGCTAGTGATGTCTTGCGCCTCGAAGTCTTGCGCCTCGAAAGGATTAGAAGCAGAAGGCAAACACAAAAGGCAGAATTCGAATGGACGTATGTCAGAATGTTTTTAATGGTGAAGCAGGGTTCGAAGAGACGTCTTGATGTAATGACCGCTTCGAAACCGCTGCCGTTTGACCAATTATCTCTAGCGTTTGGGAACCGTCCATGAAAAAGTGGAAAATTTGAAAGTCGATTTCCACATGTTTCTGACATTTGTGGAGATTGTCAAGATTACATAGAAAAATAAGGCGAACTATTTGGCAACAGTAACCAGGCATCCCGTTTTTGGGAATAAAAAAACTATTGTTTTAATATAAACATAAATTTATCCCATCTACCTGCCATGTTAAATTGTTAATGAGAGACAATTATTTTTTAATCTCCAAAATCGGCTACAACCCTTCACTCTTGACATTTGATGGAAGGGAGAGAGAAAAAATTGTGTCTATCTCTTTCCCCAACCTAAAAAGCGCTTTGCGCAAATGCCGAGTTCCTTCATTTGGAAACCAGAACAGGATATGTCAGATTTTGGAGGTAAAATCCAGCGTACGTACACAAGTGCAGGGGCGACGACGGTTGTGAATCTTGTGATGTGATAGGCGGATCAACCTTGCCTGATGTCCCGCGCGGCACTGACTGCTTTGACAAAACACAGACAATCTCCGGGATTTGGTTGTACAGCATATCTATACAACCCACTGCCAGCTTCAGCTGGATCTTCACGATTGGCCCAACTGAAAACCTGCCTACTCAAGGCTTGTGATTTCGTAAGTTCACAGTCATGGGGTTATGATGGGTCGTCCCCATTATCCAGTGTTGAAATGGGGTTATGATAGGTCGACCCATTAAGATATTAATATGCATGTGTAAGCAAACCGAAATCTAATATTGAGAAATATAGGGTTCACTCCGTAACAGGATGATTTGAAAAGTGTTTTTGAGAATCAGATCCGATATCACTTGAAAAATGTTTTGGTTGCTGCACATGTGCACTTCACCACTTCTTCGCCAACAAAGATGTCATGTGATTAAATTATATAGGATGATTTAAATTATATAGATAAACAATCATGTATTTACACTAACATATTAATATGTATGTGTAATCAAACCGAAATCTAATATTCAGAAATCATTGAATTGTTCTCCAACAATAAAACGTACATGTACGAAAACAATATATATATATATATACATATATACCATATAACGATGAAGACTAAGGTGGGGGTGGTTGGCAAGCAGATAGAGAAGCCCATGAAATTTCCAGCGCCGGCCAAGACTTGCAAGTTCTTCTGCATCTCTTGATGATTGCCTCGTATAAAATCCTGTTGTTTGGCCATAGATTGAATCATTGAATAAGCATATCATTGCGGTCTTGTTGTCCCTTGAGAATAGAAACATCGGACTGAAGCTCTTCATAATGAGTTTGCAAGGATTGAACGCGATTGTCCAAAGTTACAAAGCGATTCTCCAAAGAGTCAAAACGAGCAGTCATATTGGTATTGAGGGTTTCAATCATCTGAGTCAGCTGGTCTATGGGAGGAGCAGGAGGTCTGGAGGAGCCTGGACTACTAGTGGACACATTTGCGTCATCACCATCTTCATCAGGTTGGAGGTCCTGCACTTTGTAAGGAGACCGAGTGCCCGTGCGGATGAAAGATCCATTTTCAATAGTCATCCTCATACGTGCTAGAGTATTCCCATCAATCACATCATACATTGTCAAATTTTGGTAATCTTCGCCAGCAAAATTGACTTTGAATTTCTTCAAGATGCGGGTAATAAGCATACCAAATAGAAGTACACCGCTTAGCCGTGCCTACTACATCCCGCATGGTGTTCAATGTGATATTTGGTAGGTCCACAGGAGTGCCATTTATAAGTCCTAGAATTAAAAGGATATGGTCATCGGTGACTCCATCCATGCTACCAGTCCTTGGAATGAGAATAGAGCAAACAATCTTGTGAAGAAACCGATGGTAGGCCGGAAAAGAGTTGGCATTCACACGCTCAAATAGTCTGTTCCCAATCTCAGTTCCTAATACTCTTTCATAACCTTCCCGACGATTTTCTAACCGATCGGCATATTTAAACCCGCGCTTATATGGAAGACGCATCACTTCTGAAAGCATTGAAACTCTGAGAGGGATATGGATCCCTTTCACGTAAGTACTCAGATTCTTGTCCTCATCTTCCTCTAAATTTGCATAAAAGAGACTAACTAAGTGAGGGTAACCACTTGATTCATGGTGACATAATGTCCCCATCCCAATGTCTCAAACAGGCAAGCAAGATCTACTCCATTACTTTTAAAGAAGTCAAAGTCAATCCTTTTCCCAAAATGCACCTTCCTACGTGATATATCGGTGTTGAAGAGATCAAATGCCTTGACACTACAAAACTTATTACCGTCAAAGCTTCTATTGGGGCGCCACTGCTGCCTCGAGATCTCTTGGAGGGAGTCTGATCATCACCAGCCACTGCCACTGCCTTTCCTTGTCACCACGACGCCGGGAGGAGCCATCTGATGAAGTGAGAGTTTGGTCAATCGAAGAAGAAGAAACAGAGAAAGAGAGAACAGAGGAGTGCAAAGAGGAGAAGGTTGATCCAGTGCAAAGAGGAAGGAGAATAGTCTGCACTCGAGTCTCTGAACAGAAGGGGTCCAATGCCGCAAGGAAGAAGATAGAGGAGAAGTGCGATCGCGGCGGCAGTTCCAGCGGGAACAAAAAGGGTGGGCCGAAGTTTAAATCGCCCTAGGGTTGAGGGGTCTGACACCAAAAAAGTGGTGTCGACACCGATTATAACGAGGTCGACCTCAAGTCTTTTGGTGTCGACCTCAAGTCTTTTGGGGTCGACCTCACCTCAGTAAATTTGACTCTATTAATCTTCAAAAAATTTAAAAAGTTTTGCTTTTAAAGATATACTTTAAAATATTATTAAAATTTTAACCAGTTTGACATTGACTATCTCTGGGTACACTGACTATCTCTGGGTACGTAGTTTATGGGGCTCTCAGGCCTCCCCACTTTGCCATCATGTATTTCTATCTTACCCCACTAACCAAGGTAGAGTAGCCACTTTTCATATTTTTTGTAGTCAACTATCTTCTAATAAAAAATATTTAAACCAGGGTTACCCGGGGAAAAACCTAATTAACCGACCCCGGTAGGTATTTTTGATAAAGCATTTGTTTCCATGAACTTTAATTAAGTCTATTAAGTTTTGTCATCACTAAAAAGGGGGGGATTGATGATCTCAGTCTGTCCCCATGAACTTTAATTAGTTACATAATGGTTTTGGTGATTAACAAAACCATGTCAAAGATTTCTATTATATATATGTTTCATATATAAGTCTTGAGCATAGGAAATATTCCTGGGAAATCAAGCCAATTGGTATAAGTATTATTTCTCCTGTAGCAACATTAATTCCATGTTTGAAATTTCTCTAAGGCCACATTGGCTTTCTTTATGCTACAACGATTTCAGTAGAATCTTCTACGATTTCACCATAACGATTCCTTTAATCATCGTAACGATTTGCCTATATATCGCAACGATTCCTTTAGCTATCGTAAGAATTTAATCATCGCAACGATTTCTTTAGTCATCATAACGATTTACCTATCGTAACGATTTTCTCATCGCAACGATTCCCTTAGCTATCGTAACGATTTGATGATCGCAATGATTTCTTGAGTCATCTTAACGAATTGCCTAACGCAACGATTTTCTCATCGTAACGATTTGTCTAACGCAATAATTTTCCTGAGGACATGATCAATAAAATTTAAATATTATTGGATTAAAAAACTATTAATATTATCTAAATTTTTTTCCCACAGTTATACAACTTAATATTATCTAATTAATTTTGGAAAATTTAATTGGGGTCCCTGTCAGAGCCTGGTACTTATTTCCTCGTCCTTGTCAGAATACTGGTAGACGTAAAGTCCCGACTTTTCGTCCGATTTAATTTCTAGTCCCTACTTTTCACACGTCACCATTTACGGCCCCACACACGATTTCCGTCTCATTAGCCTCCGTCTCTTTTTCCCATTCCCGTCTTACCCTTCCCTCCTTTTTTCCAAGCCCTGTGACCCGTTCTTCACAACTATAAAACGAACACAGGGCCGCACACTTATCCTTCACAAGCTTCTAACACTCTTCTTCTTCCTATCTTTCTTGCTCGTCTTCTTCCTCTTTATTTGCAGATGTCTTCATCTGACCGTGCTCCCCAGAGGGATGGAAAGGCACCTGCCTCACCGGTCCCACCGTCGCCCCCGGCTCCCCCGTTGCGACAATCTACCTTCAGCATTTGAACACTGGGACGGGAGTTACAACGGCTGGAAGATGCCTTTACAGAAAGCCTCCCGGCTTTACAGCGACAAGGGCCTCAATAACATCCTCCCAGACATCGGCCCTAGGGTAGAACACATCCCTTCCTCCCCTTCCTCCCTTGACCATTCCGCCTCCTCCCCTTCCTCCCATCTCTCCCCTGACCGTTCCGGCACCTCCCCTTCCTCCCATCCCTCCCCTGACCGTTCCACCTCCTCCCCTCCGTACTCTACCGAGTGGTCGGTAGAGTAGGAGTAGAGAGTTATTGTAACATGGCTTGCTTATGATAAGCTTTTTTGTTTGATGCAGTCTTCTATGTGCTTGTGTATGTGCTCTGTATCATGTCAACTCAACATGTTACCAATAACACACTGTAACATCCCCTTATATATACTATAATCAACATGACCAACGACTGTAACAGATTATAACGTATAATGTAAAACTGTATGTTAGACTGTAGTGCTCGAACTGTAAGAGTGTAGCGCTGAAACTGTAACAAGGCTATTATCTAAGTGTAACACTTTAGTGCTCGCACTGTAATAGTGTAAGTGTAGTAATCATACTGTAAGAGTGTAGTGGTTAAACTGTAACAGTCTAGTACTTAAACTGTAACACTTTATTACGTATAATGTAAGAAAAGACGTGAGTAGACAGTGCTGGAACTGTGTAGTACTTAAACTGTAAGAGTGTAGTGCTCAAAATGTAACAGGGTACTGCTTAAACTGTAACATTCAGTACGTATACTGTAACAGAAGTCGTGAGGATCCAACTGTAACATTGTAAGAGTGCAGTGCTCAAACTGTAACAGGGCTATTATGTAATTGTAACTCTGTAGTGCTCAAACTGTAACAGCGTAAGTGAGTGATCATACTATAAGAGTGTAGTGGTCAAAATGTAACAGTCTAGTACTCAAACTGTAACATTTTATTACGTATAATGTAACAGAAAACGTGAGCAGACAGTGCTCAAACTGTAAGAGTGTCGTGCTCAAACTGTAAGAGTGTAGTGCTGAAAATGTAACAGGACAGTATGGTGTATCCCACAAGGCAGCATCAATTTTTCCTCTTTGCAGCCATTTCCATCATTTGCACTCTAATTTTGTCAACCATCTGTAGTATTGGTAGACTTCGCGCGTCATGTATCCAATTGTTGAATGACTTGCCAACTTAGAGTATAACTCCCCAAACCTGTATGGCCTTGTGAAGGAAATTAGGTTAACATCAAATATCTGTAACAAGTGTCCACTACATACTGTAACCTTATTTAACACGTTCTGTAATAGATTATCCCTATAACTGTAAGCACATAAATGGCAGAATGTAATAGAACATATCACTTATGTATTTAAAGAGCCGAACCTTTGTTCCGGGAAACGAGCATGGGACCAGTGTTCGACATCATTTCGGAGCACCCATTCATTTCGAGAGACGACTGCGAAATTTTCACTTGCAAATACATGGAATAGGAGCGGGCCGGGGAGGGACGAGGGGAAGGTGAGGAACAGATGTGTTCTGCCCTAGGGCCGATGTCAGGGAGGATGTTGGTGAGGCCCTTGTGGTACAGCCGAGAGGCTTTCTGTAAAGCCATCGTCCACCCAACATAAAAACAGTCCAGTAGTCGGGGCTGTACGTCTCCGGGAAATGTAGAGCCGGGGGAGCCGGGGGCGACGGTGGCACCGGTGAGGCAGGTGCCTTGCCATCCCTCTGGGGAGCACGGTTATATGAAGACATCTGCGAATAAAGATGAGGAAGACGAGCAAGAAAGATAGGAAGAAGAAGAGCGTTAGAAGCTTGTGATGAAGGATAGGTATGACCCTGGGTTCCTTTTATAGTTTGAAGAACGATCCTCCGAACGATGTTTGTAAGTGAAGAACGGGTCACGGGGTTTGTAAAGACGGTTTGTAAGTGATGTCAATGGTTGTTGTATCAGTTCTTGGCAGGGTATGTAAGAGTAACTTCCCATCGGTCAGAGTTCACGGGCCACCGAAGCGTCACCGTCGTTTGGGGAAAAGGCGATGGAAAAAAGGAGGGAATGGTAAGACAGGAATGGGAAAAAGAGACGGAGGCCAACGAGACAGAAATCGTGTGTGGAGGGCCGTAAATGGTGACGTGTGAAAAGCAGGGACTGGAAAATAAACCGGACAAAAAGTAAGGACTTTACGTCTACCAGTATTCCGACAAGGACGAGGAAATAAGTACCAGGCTCTGACAGGGACCCCCAATTAATTTTCCCTTTAAACATCTTACAATGGTCTACGGAAAAAAATGATGATTTTATCTATCCAAAGGATAAAGAGGAAAGCAACCAATTAATTAAATCGATATTTGTACAATATGTGTTAATAAACATGTGCATGTGCACTGCTGATCACATTGATGTGACATCACCACCTGTCATGATTAAAAAATTGGCTGGGGATATCTCCAAAATGGATGGGACAACCCCCCCCCCCCACCCAAACACCAGCGGGCGGGCCGACATTTTAAAACCCGGCATTTAATTTTAACCCATTTTTAACCCACTTCCCTTCCCCCTTTCAAAAAACACCCCGGCCCCTGTATCTGTCCCCCCGCCATCGCCTTCGCCTGTTGCTGAGCCCACACCGCCGGAGAGCCACGCGCTGGGAGTTCCACCGCCACCGCGGGCCGGCAATTTTAACCCGGCATTAAAATTTTAACCCATTTTTAACCTGCTTCCCTTCCCCCTTTGAAGAAAAAACACCCGCCCCTGTTTCTGTCCCCCCGCCATCCCCTCCGACCCGTTGCTGAGCCCACACCGCCGGAGTGCCGCCGCTGGGAGTTCCACTGCCGCCGACGTACGTATGTGATGCTGGTTTGGTTGAGTAGTGTGTAAAACTTTGGCATTTTGCTGTTGTTTGCAGAGTTGGCACAGGTGTTGAACAACTTCAAAGTAAACAAAAAATGGTGCACTGACCCACCTGACTTTCACCTACTTACACGATAGTTCCTCTCCATTTCTCCGAACCTGACTCCCCCCCAAATCTTTTATCAGCTATTGGTTGCCATGTAAGTAGGTGAAAGTAAGGAACAGAGGCCAGTGCACCCTTTTTTTTCCTTTGAAGTTGTTCAATGCCTTGCAAGAAAATTTTATACTACGAAATTATTTTATCTTGATTAGTAGAAGATGCAAGACAGTCAGACAGAGAGAGCAAAGGGGTTCTGGAAGATAGAGAAAGGGGGGGTCGCCGAAATCACACCGGAAAGAGGGATAAGAGGTGGGAGTGTAGGCTTCACACTCAAAATTTTCTTCTTCTCTCTCATCTTTGGTTACAGGTCTTAAACTTATTTTAATGAGCTAAGGAATTTGTAAAGCCAAACAAGATTACAACCATTGGGTCTTTTAATAGGCCATAATACTTGACTTTGATTTAATTATCCTTCATTTCCCATCATTTATATAGATTTTGTTCAGGCAATATGAACCTGTCGACAGATGGAATGCTAGTTGTCGACAGATTTACCTGATAGAAAAGAGAGAGTTAGGGAAGAGTCTACCTGTCGACAGTGGAGAATATAGATGTCGACAGATGCACATCTTGGAGTCCAACTATCTGTATTGGAGTCCATTTAAACTATTTTGACACCCAACGGAGTATTTTGGAGCCCAACTGGTCAGCGTAAATTTTGTTCAGGCAATACGAACCTGTCGACAGTTGTAATGCTAGTTGTCGATAGATATACCTGACAGAAAAGAGAGAGTTCAGGAAAGAGTCTACCTGTCGACAGCAGAGAAGTTAGTTGTCGACAAATGCTGATCTTGGAGTCCAACTATCTATATTGGAGTCCATTTCCATTATTTTGACTCCCAACAGGAGTATTTTGGAGCCCATTTGGTGAGAGCACATTACCATTGGAATTTTAGATAACTTTTTTTTTTGGGTCTGATGTTTGGTTGTAGTTTTTACTTCTTTTTTCTTTAAAATTTTAAAAGAGAGAGATCAAATAGTGAGACATGTTTGGTAAGTAATTTTTTTTAGGGAAGAACTTTTACCCTGTGTAAATCTCTCTAAAAAAAAAACAAGTACCACTTGTTTTTTTTTTAAAACACCAATTCTCTCACACAAAACCCCCTCCTCCCCCCCCCACACCCACGGCGCCCCCCCCCCTCCCCTCCCCCGCCGGCCACCCCCACCCCTTTCCCCAAACCCAGCACCGGCGCCCCCCCGCCAGCACAGGCACCCCCCCTGCGTTCCCCCCGCCAGCACCAGCGCCCCTCCTCCCCCCACCCCCCCACCCGCCGGCCACCCCCACCGCCAACCCAGCTTCGCCCAGCTCCCCCCCTCCCCTTCCCCACCGCCGTCCCCCACCCCCCGCCAACACAGGCACCCCCCCTGTTTGGCTTGTATAATGCTCTTATAGGCCTAAATGTTGTGTGGTTATGTAAATGTTGCCGCTGCTCTTCAGTGACATGTATGTGTGTAATGTATTGTCATTGTCTATGATTAGTCAGAAATGATAATATTTGTTAATTGACAGTTTACTTTGTGTGCAAAATATGTTTGTGTCACAGAATGGTTGAATTGGATAAAAGTTGGATGGATATTCCTAATAGGCTAGACCCTAGGTATGTCAATGGAGTAGAAGAATTTTTATAGTTTGCATATCATGATGACAGAATAGGATTTAGACATGGAGTAGACAAACAGTTGATTCAATGTCCATGTCGAAGATGTTGCAATGGCTTCATATTTAGAAGGGACCGTGTGCATGAGCACCTAATATGTGACGGAATATGGTTAAGTTATCGGAGTTGGTTGTCACACGGTGAGCAAGTACACAATGATACGCCGACACAAGAGACACAACTTGTCGAACCTGAAAATGAGTTAGCATTGGATGAAGTCATGGACATGCTACATGATTTTCAAAGGGACAATGTACCTGAAGGAGAAGCTGAGGAAGAACCAAATCCAAAAGCACAGAAATTTTATAAGTTATTAGAAGACGCAGAAACTCCGTTGTATGCTGGGAGCAAAGATATGCCTAAGTTGAAGTTTATTTTGAAGTTGATACACATGAAATCTTTGAATGGTCTTACAGCGAAATGTATGAATATGATACTTATGTTGTTTAGACAAGTTTTGCCTAGTGATGCATTTGTACCTGAAAATTGGTATGAAGCAAAGAAGATTGTCAAAGACTTGGGACTTACTTACAAAAAGATTGATGCATGTAAAAATGATTGTGTGTTATTTTGGAAAGAAAATGAAGATAAATTTCAATGTCCAGAGTATGGTACTTCAAGATATAAGGAGAATACCTCAAAAAGTAGTAAGAAGGTGGCAAGAAAGGTGTTGCACTATTTTCCTCTAAAGGATAGATTGCAACGCCTATTTATGTCATCAAAGACTGCTCAATAGATGACATGACATAATGGCAGTCGTTCTTACCAATCTGAGGGTGAGATGCGTCATCCTACAGATTCTCCTGCATGGAAGGACTTTAATCAGTTGTATGCAGATTTTGCTTCCGAAAGCCGTAATGTTAGACTTGGCTTAGCCAGTGATGGGTTTAATCCCTTTGGGAACATGTCTTCAAAGTACAGTGTGGCCAGTTGTACTGATGCCTTATAATTTGCCACCGTGGATGTGTATGAAGTCAGCTTACATGATAATGTCATTATTAATTCCCAGTCCGAAAGCTCCAGGAATGACATTGATGTCTATTTACAACCATTAGTAGAAGAGTTAAAGGAGTTGTGGGATAATGGATCGAGACATATGATGCTGCAAAGAAGCAAAACTTTACTTTGCGAGCTGTGTCTTGCTGTGGACCATAAATGATTTTCCAGTTATGCAAACTTGTCTGGATGGAGTACTAAAGGGAAGCTCGCATGTCCAATTTGCAATGATCAAACTATTCTCTCCGTCTTCCTCACAGCAAAAAACAATGTTATTTAGGGCATCGTCGTTTTCTTCCAATAACACATCGATGGAGAAAGCATCAGTACAATGATAAATTTGATGGTCGGCGTTGTGACAAAGGAAAGTTAATAATGAAGACAGTTATGAATTTGGAGACAACAACAAGAGATGGACCTAGTAAGGTTTGGAAAGCCTTTCAAAAAAGAGTGGAGAAGTTAAGAAAAAATGTAGCAAAGAACAAAAACTGGAAGAAGAAGAGTATTTTCTTCAGATTTCTGCCGTATTGGCAATCTCTGATCATTCGTCATCAGTTAGATGTCATGCATATTGAAAAAATATTTGTGACAATATTCTTGACATGTTCAATCTGTCGGGGACAGATAAAGACAACCTCAACTCAAGAAAAGATTTACAAGTGTTGAAAATTCATCCTGAACTACATCCTTATGAGCATTCAGTGCGCTATCCAGATGCTATTTATAAGTTGAACAATGAACAAAAGGCTCGTATATGTAACTTCATCATAGATTTAAAAGTTCTGATGGCTATTCTTCAAACCTCTCCAGATGTGTTGATATGGGTAGCAAAACAATCTCAGGACTGAAAAGTCATGATTGTCATGTGTACATGCAAGTGTTGCTTCCTTTAGTACTTCGTGGCATCATTCCTAAACAAGTGGCAGATCCAATAATTCAGCTTAGTCAATATTTTAAAGCATTTGTTCAAAAGTGTTGGACAAAGCAAGTTTGTTGAGATGGGAGGCCGATATTGTACTTATCTTATGCAAGCTCGAGCAGATTTTCCCACCGTCGTTCTTTGATGTTATGATACATCTTATTGTGCACTTGGCATATGAAGCAAGGATGTGTGGTCTAGTTCAATATCGATGGATGTATCCAATTGAAAGATATTTGAAGAAATTGAAAGATTATGTGGGTAATAAAGCTCGAGTGGAAGGTTCAATTGCATAAGGATATCTTGTGGAAGAATGCAGTATAATTATTTTGATGTACATGCAAGAAATGGATGATCACAATACTAAAGATAGAAATTATGACGGTGGTCCATTTGACACTCTTGATGGAGAAGTGTCTATGTTTACACCAGTTGGTCGTCCAATAAAGTGCAGACGAGTACCCAGAACATTGTCAGAAGCCGATGTAGACACCCATTTTCGGCCTATAAGTTGGGCATATTTTTTGTTCATATCATTGATGTCCCAAATTGATCATCACTTTGGAGTCCTTCTCTGGCCCATCATGAGCCCATTCACTCTCAATGTCAAGCCCATTCTCAAGCCCATGGCCAAACACCGCTTGAAATATCAAAACTGTGCAATCTGCCCAATCTTCTGAACATGCCTTCACTTTGAGAGCTCATAACATCCTCATTTGTAATCCAAATTTGGCATATCATACTATCATTTGATAGCCCTCTGAGTTTAGAATCCAACGCAACAAACGACGCATCAATCCGATATCTCTAGAGAGAGTTATGGCCCTTTTCGTGGGACCTACGCGCACTGCCCCTAGTGACGCGGCCTGCTGCATGGACGCGACATGAACGCGGCCCCACGATCCGACGCGACAGCGCCATGCACGTAAACACGTTTTTACGTGATTTTCGGCCTCTCCTTCCATCCTAGAGCCTATCTAAAGTCCATATGAGTTGGATTACAACCTAAACCTTCTATCTTCATCTCTAGGGAGCCCCCAAGCCCATCCAAACTCTAGATAGACTCTCAAACTCCTCCACAACTTGGACTCTCTCTCTAACTCGGGATTGGACTCTATCTCTATCTAAAACACATCCTAGGACTCTCTAGGGGATAGAGGAAGGCTACCACTACGAGGAGAGGTCCCTGGAGGCTCTGCTCACGAGGTCCCATCGTCCCCAAGGCAGAGGAGAAGCTGTTCTTCCCGTTTTCCTCCTTTCTCTCTCCTCTTTCTCTCTCATATCGCCTCTAGGACCAGCAGTGCTTGCACGTCTTGTGGAGATCGAACCAGGCCAGATCTCTTCGAGGTTTCTTCATCAAAGTTACTCTCCACAGAGCCCTCTTCAACCTCGAAGTGGAATCACATCGATTGGTGGCTTGTGCGAAAAGTTACAGCAGATTATTCTTCACTTTCTCTCTCATATCGAGATCTGCACATGCGGGATTGTCGTCTCTTCCACAGCCCAAACCAGGCCAGATCTCTTCAAGATGTCTTCATGAAAGTTGTTCACGACATCCTCCTCTCCGACCTCCAACTGGAATCACATCAAACGGGGCAGTATCTATTTAGTTTTGATTTTTACTTTCTTTTCCACGTTTTTACACATGTGTGCATGAGTTAAGATTCCTCCTTCTCCTCTTCCATGATTTCTCCCCATGCATATTCCTCCCCATGTTTTCCTACTACCCAAGGGGTTTAAAAAACCACCCCCAGGTCCGTTCCCTCCATGCTCCATATCTTTCTTCCATTTAAGAATAGCTACTACACTTAACATAGTCTGACAAGGTTTTATTTCTTATTTTCGTTGTTTTGGCAGGCACCCAAGCGAAGATCCACGAGCGGCTCTCATCCTCCGGCCGGATGGAGGACGGGAAGGAGGTCCCATCCATCATCTCCCGCATAGAAGAGAACGCGACGGTGTAGGGTGATGAGACAAGAGACGCGTCAGCTAAGGGTGACGCGATATTAGCACCGTCGCGGCAACCATGACGACCGCGACATAAGGTACACCCCCGTTCTCTCTCCTTTTTGTAGAGTAGTTAGCCCAGACATTTCTCTTCTCATTAGGCAACTCTCTAGGTGGCGATCACATCCTATTTTCCATGCTATCATATTTGGTATTCAGGTTTGTGTTGAGGGGGGTACAATCCTGTGATTACACCTTTGGCGATCACGGTGGGACCTCCAGTGCCACCCTCGTAGATATAGTTTGCTGCTTGCCATGTTTTCCCCTTTACTTCCTCTTGTGGTGCCCTATTGTTGATGTTCCCTGTTTTATCCGTTTTTGGCGCTCGGTTTGTGTCGCGGTGCATCGCGATGACGCGATAGTATCGCGTCGCCTTAATGACCGCGATAATAGGTGTGCGTTTCGTCTTTGATTGTTTGACATCTCCTGATCCTGTGAGTTCATTTATGTCTGTATCATGTTTCTCTGACATGCTTGCCCATGTTTCTGTCTCTTAGAATCCTGTTAGGGTTCGGATTTTCCGTTTTCTTTCCATTGTAAGTTTTCGACTCTAGTCGCGGTAGTGCGCGGGGACGCTACAGGGTCGCGTCAGCTCTAGGCGTCGCGTTACCAGGTATGCTTTGTATGTTAATGTCTTGATCCATGTGTCGGTTTCTGGGTGCTTCATGACCTCTGCTAGATTGATCTTGTGATTTCATGCTCATATCATATGCTAGGTTAGTATGTATGCTTTGTATTTGTGACTGACTGCTGTTTCGGGGCTCTGTTCATATCGCGGCAGACCGCTCTGTCGCGATAGGGTCGCGGTGTATCCGGCCGCCGCGACTCTACCCGAGACCCTGTTGGTCACCCTGCCTGGTCATTGTTCACCCTTGCATACATCTTGGGCACTTAAGCCCCTTGCATACACTATTCATCCCAGTTATTCAGGTTCCCCCTTGGTTGAGTGAGTCCTCTCACCTACGAGCACTCGTAGGCTGACTCGGGCCACCTTCCGAGGACCTCCGTAAGTCCTCATGACCGTACGCACGTTGCGGTTCACCGGGCCGGTTGTACCCGTTGCACCCCTAGTTCGAGCCATCTCCCCGTGTGAATTGTGTGTTCCCCCTTAGTCACCCTGGAGTACTTGAGTACACACCCATTAGGGTTCCTCTTTAGCTGAGTGCAATTCAATTAATCAATCCATTAAAAGGCTAAGTGATAACCCTAAAATCCTAACGCTTATCATATCAACTTGGGTGTTTGCTTGAAAACTCCTTTCTCGTCCCCTTCTTGTGTAATTGTATTTGTTGTTGTATCCTTATTTTGTATTTTAGTGTATTCTTTTTAATTCCTCCCATTTTATCATCCTCTCATGGCTCCTTTCCACTTCACCTATCCTCCAACCTCTCCTCCTCATGTAGACCTCTTGTCTCATGAGTCTATTCCAAGTTCGGCCCAGTCCAGGGCCCATCGGGCCGATGAGAGTGCCCATTCCCAACCTAATCCGTCACCATCCTCTTCTATTGAGGCCGCTGAATTGGAGCGCCTCCTGCTTGAAATGGGCCCTGACCAGGCCCGCGAATTGTTGTCCACCTTTACTTTGCGGTCTTCTTCCAAGATGGGCCCAACAGGCCCACGTCATCCTGCTCATTTCAGATCATCTCACATTGTCACTCCTGGATCGGAACATCCTTTTGCTCAGCCCACATCATTGCAGCCGGCCCATTATGCTCAATCTGGCCCAGACCTTGACTCTCGACTCCGCTCTCATTCCCAAACGGGCCCTCGCTATCCACTATCCACTTCGGCTCAGGACTTCCAATCCGAGTTCGAATCCATGAAGCGAGAGCTCAGTGACCTGCAGAGACAGTTAAAGCCAAAACCTTCCTTCAATGATACTCTTCCTGATTTCTGTGGTCTTCGGATCCCTCCACCTTCTCAGCTCCCTGTTTATCGCAAATTCAATGGGGCTAGAGACCCTTACATCCATCTGAAGGATTTTCTCTATGAGTCGGTGTCCTATCAACATGATCGCCGCTTAGACGGGCCCGCTCTGGAGTGGTTTTATTCCCTGCCTCTCAATGAAGCCGAGGATTTTGAAATTGTCAAGGCCAGATTCGTGCAGCAATATCAAGACTGGGCCGGGCCCGCATATTCAATGGCCGATCTAGTGGTTGAGCAGATGAAGCCTGATGAAGAATTCGCAACTTATGCTGACCGGTGGCGTCAGATGTCCGCGCATGTCCAGATGCACATCCCAGAAGAGGAGAAAATCAAGCTTATCATTGCTAATGCAACGCCCATGTACCGCCACATCCTGGCTATGAACAATATCACATCCATGCAACAATTATACAGTCGTGCTCGCTTTGTTAAAACCCAACTCTTTGACTCCCCCATGCCATCCATGTTTGAGGCCCAACAACTGAATTCTTCATTTCAAGGGCCCACTTATGAGGGAGTCCAAACCCATGCCCAAGTTGATACCATCCACCACCCCACGCCTACCCACTCCACTAACCACCATGCACCTCCACCTTCATATAGCCAACTCGCCCCGCTTCCAAAAGAACAACCACCTCGCTCGTGCCACCGCACCACACCATCCAATACTCATCCATCCCGACATCCACTTGGCCCAAAGCGAGCCCATTATCATCCGTTGCCGGAATCCCTCTCTGATGTCTTCATAGCCCTGATGTCCATCAATGCATTGCAACTCCCTCCAGAAAAGCCAAGCTGGGACATGACAGTGGATCGATCAGAATATTGCCCGTATCATCATCATCCGGGGCATATAGTCGCAAACTGCTGCGAATTCCGGGATGTGATCTATAGTCTAGAGCACAAGATAGATTGGGCTGAAATACACAGACTCATCCTGCATTGTCAAGATAAGAGCAAAGCACAAGGCCAGGGGCAGCAATCCTCTCCACCACAGGCAGCGGAACAGCCGCCCAAGCAACCAGCAGCGCAACGAAGACAGCCAACACAAGCATCAAGGCAGTCGTCATCTCCACCAGTTCAAGGTCGACGGCACCTCTTCACTTATCCTCCAAGTGCACCACCCGCTCCGTCACAACCTCAACAACCCCCTCCACCGACCCTTTCTCAGGCTATCACCACCACACCTACCGCATCGCACCCTGATGACAAGCTGTTAGCTCGACCCATTGTGTCGGTGCACTGTCAGTCATCTCCACCAATGCCGCAAACCACTAATCCCTCCACTCCTGCCAACCCTCCATCTTTACCCCTCGCCATCATCTCCACCCCACTGCCATTTGCACCTGAGCAAGCCATTACCACCACACCAAGGCTCGAGCAAGCTCCACTCACCTCTGAGTCCGAGCAAGAGTTTCCTACTCCCAAGAATAAGGCTGCTTCAGCCTCTGAGTTGGAGGAAGAGCTCTCTCACTGCACGAACCTGTCCTTGCCACCATCCCATCACCTCACACTAAGCCCTCCGCATTTGACGAACCCGCCATAGCCACCATACATCCCATTACCACATCCCAATGGAGCGGGTGTGCATCACTAGCAGCATGCCTTGAATTACTTCCCCTATGCAAGATGGACTGAGAAGGTAGCCCAGTTCCGGTCATGTGTTTCGACCCTTACAACTACATCAGTCGCATGCCGGTCTATGTCCTTATCTCAGGCATATTCGGAAAGGATGAGCCTTCATCTCCTCAGAAGGGGACTGTCGAAAAGAGTTTCCAGGCCTTAGTGCCAGCCAAGTCTAAAGCGGGGACGGTAGCCATTACGTTGCTTATTGAAAATGCTACCATTAATGCCATCATCACTCCTCACTCAGTTATTTTGCATATGGCTGGTCAAGAGAAGGGGTTCTCTACAAATGTCGTGCTATCTCACGTGGCTGCTATGGCCATCATGAATCAGCTGTCACTCAAGGGGCAAGAAGTCACGCTGCCCAAAGCATCCAAAGCCCTCCTTGCCATGTTTCAACCTGACCAGGGGCACATTGCTGTGTCACCAAGAACACTCAAGGTTTTGCCAAGAGTCCTTTGCAATTTTCCTCAGCCTGTCAGTCAGTTGGTCGTGCTAGTGCCACCCATCACACTCCCAGGAGCCTCCCCTCTTCAACTGTCAAGGGAGTTGGTTTTCATGCCAGATTGTCAGGCCAAGATGCCAAATCTCAAGTTGCTGGTACCACGCATCAAATTCCCATGGATCTGCACTGTCCACCTGTCAAGGGAAACCCTCTCAGCAAAGGAGCCTATTTATGGCATTCCCCCATGGGTGTCTATAAAGGTTGGATATGCAAATGATAGCCGAGGGGCAAGTGCGCACACGACAATCATGATGACTATAATTGATGAGAGAGCCATGTGGCTGCAGAGGAGAGCGAGGCCATCTGCTGCCTGGTCCCGCTATTTAAGAAGACATGTCAAGAAGAAACCGTCGTATCTGGCTATGAGAGCAAAGAAGTTGTGGCGTCACAAGAAGAAATCTGTCAAGAAGCAAAGGAGGTTGCAATCAAGATTCAAGTTCTTCAAGAAAAATGTCGATCTCTCTATCCTGTCATCCTCTGACCTTGATCTTTCAATGCTACTCATCCTGGTCAATCTAGTTCCCAGAGGAGGCCCAATCTCTCAATCCTGGACTAGTGCCGCATTATTCCCCTCCTACTCCTTTAGGGTCTTTGGACCCTCACTTATCTCTTCCTCCTGAGCACCCTGATCACCCTCAGGGTACCCAGTCTCTCTCTCCATATCCACCTGGGTCACCTAACTTCCTTCCTAGTGCTCAGGGTCCCCTTTTCCTCTTCCACCAGAGCCTCCTAATTATAGGTTAGGTCCACACTCTCCAGGAGCATCTGATTCCCCTCCTTCCACTTCCCCTTCTGATCCTCTAGATCCTCCACCCTCATTCTACAGTTCCTTCCTCTAACCCCTCCTGATCTCGGGTCCGACCCGATTCCTCCCTCACTACCTATTCGGGGTCCCCACCCTTTATCTCACTATTCCAGAGGTTTCAGTCCTCACTAACATTTTTTCTTCTCCTTTGTAAATCCTTCTTGTTTGAGGGTTCTTATCCCTCATATTCTTGTAGCGTCATGTCTCCCTCTTGTTTGTGTTGAGTTGGCTCCAATTCTTGCGGACCCCTACTTTTCACAATTTCCTGTAAATGAGCTAATTAAAATCCACAAGATCAAAGTTTGAAGACTAGTGCAGGTCATTCTTTCAATAAAGGGATTCACAATGAGCACCAAATAACCATGCAAATATTTGTTTCAACACAAAGAGCATATCTCAGTTCACAGCAAGAGGTGAGTCGGTCTTAGGTTTACTTGCTTCTACAACACTCAAGGTAGAGATTACTCCGTGCTAGGAGTCTGACATTCTTCCCCTGTCGTTGAAGGTCACTTTAAGCAAGGATCATCACACACTCACACGGCAACCTTGGTCGGTTACTCTAGCAAACATCGTTGCTACTTAGGCCATACCTAGGAGGTGTAAAAAGCTATTCTCTTCTTTACTCGGTCGAAGTGTAAGGGCAGAAAAGGGCTCTTTGGGCAAGGCGATCAACCTAAGCACATCTCGATGAGAGGAAATTTCAAATAGGAACGGTCAATCAAGCCTGCAAAAGAAAAAAAAAAGAGAAATAAAAAGAGAAGAAGGACAAATAAATAAAAAAATTGAGGAATAGGGGCATGGCAAAGAGTGGCAGTACAGTTCCCCGCAGGACGCCCTTGAGCCCGGTCGTACGCATGCCCCAAACAAGAAACAGGCACAATAAAGTGACCTAAAGTCCCTCCTCAACAGATTGAATCTCTAAGGGGGTGCTATGGAAGGAAGCTAAACTTGATTTGTCCTTTAAAACTTGCAGTAGACTTATCCCCAAACTTTCTTCTCTTTCTCTCTATAAGGCTGGGTCGTCTCCCGGTATGGCCTTTGTAGTGGCACCGTGAGCCAGGGGCAACCATCTACAGGACGTCGTCGTCTTAATGCACATCTGACCTTTTGGTGGTCTTTAATGAAAGGGGAATGAATGGGGACCTCTTGCCAATAGTTTGATCTTGCTTTAGTGCTGTAGTAGCAAGGGTGAGTACCTTCTGTCTCATGTGTCTTTTTAGGAAGGGCTAACGTCGGCTTTAGGCGTTATTCAAAAATCCAAAAAAAATCAAATATTTCCAAAAATAATAAAATCAAATATTTCAAAAAATCCAAAAAATCAAATATTGCCAAAAATAAAAAAAATCAAATATTTCCAAAATTCTAAAAAAATCAAATGTTTTCAAATTAAAATTAACAAAAATGAGCAAATCTAATCATACACGCTAAGTGTGCAGGTACATTGACTCCCAAGCATTGCTCGCTCAGATCTCTACATTTCTTCATTACTTTTGCCTAAGTCTTGCTCACATCATCTTTACGATCTGTCTCTCCTCCTCAGTTCCACCCATGATTTGAATTTCAAACTCATTATCCCACCAAGTCCTTCCCAAGTCCCATACATATTCTCCTTCATCTCAATGGCTCCATGAGAGGACTCTCTATGTGTGAATCTGAATGTTCTTCAGTGCTTTGTTTCAATCATGTGGATGATTGAGTTGTTTATGCTTGTTGTTTTAGCTTGTTTAGTGCTTTGTTTATTACTTCATTTACACACGAAAAACCAAAAAATAAAAAAAAATCAGAAAAAGCAAAACCCAAAAAATGGCGAGTTCTGCGCTCCACAGGTAAGTTTAGGTAAGTATCCCTATCCCTTCTCCCTTGCATTACTATATGGTACGTATGCTACTATATTATCTCAAGGATCGGTTGATTTTCAATGTGTTTTGGGATTTGAGTTCCCCTTCAACAAAAACAGTGATGATCTAGGTGCACATTACTAATCACTGGATAGGCCGTTAAGTTAAGTAAGTACGGGGACGATGGATTCAGGCCTACACTGCGGTTGCAGGTAGTTTCTTGACCCATTCTTATTCATCTTAACAATATTATCCTTGAGTTTTTCTATTTTCTCCTTTCTTTGCATATTGATTTGATGATTTCTTTTATTTTAGCTCAGCATGCATCATGTAGGACTTTGAGCTTCATGCCTCATGATTTGTCAATGTTGTTTCCCTGGTGATGGTCAATCAAGTTTAAGTTTCTTGAACAAGAAATCATATTCCACTCACAATTTGAAGGTCTTCTTTGAACTAGTGCTTGGTCTAGTTGGCCAGTATGACTCTGTCTGGAATTTACTCCCTCCATTCATCCAAATCAACTTAATATTCCCCCTGATCCGTCTTGGTTGCGAACCGCTCCCAGGCCTTGAGTCATCGTGACCTACCTGGCACGCACATGTCCTCCCAAGATGAAACCTGCAGGCAATCGGCTAGGGTACCTCTTAATCAAGAGGTTGATCATCCTTCTTTTTGCTTTCCTTTTTGTCGTTCCAGACAGGAGCCGTCCGTGCTCGCTCTTCCTTGAGGTTAGTTTAGAGTCTTCCAGAGAATTTCTATCGCTTATTGGTTGTGACGGTGTCTCTTTACCTTGATGCCCACTTTTCAGTCCACTCCACTTCATCCTCGCTCCATTCCATTTCATTACACTTCGTTCTCTTTCCGCTTCGCTTTCTTGCAAAGCGGGCATCAAGGAGGGGCAATTTGTAGACACCCGTTTTCGGCCTATAAGTTGGGCATATTTTTTGTTCATATCATTGATGTCCTAAATTTCTCATCACTTTGGAGTCCTTCTCTGGCCCATCATGAGCCCATTCACCCTCAATGTCAAGCCCATTCTCAAGCCCATGGCCAAACACCGCTTGAAATATCAAAACTGTGCAATCTGCCCAATCTTCTGAACATGCCTTCACTTTGAGAGCTCATAACGTCCTCATTTCTAATCCACATTTTGCATATCATACTATCATTTGGTAGCCCTCTGAGTCTAAAATCCAACGCAACAAACAGCGCATCAATCCGATATCTCTAGAGAGAGTTATGGCCCTTTTTGTGGGACCTACGCGCACTGCCCCTAGTGACACGGCCTACTGCATGGACGCGACATGAACGCGGCCCCACGATCCGACGCGACAGCGCCATGCACGTAAACACGTTTTTACGTGATTTTCGGCCTCTCCTTCCATCCTAGAGCCTATCTAAAGTCCCTATGAGTTGGATTACGACCTAAACCTCCTATCCTCATCCCTAGGGAGCCCCCAAGCCCATCCAAACTCTAGATAGACTCTCAAACTCCCCCACAACTTGGACTCTCTCTCTAACTCGGGATTGGACTCTATCTCTATCTAAAACACATCCTAGGACTCTCTAGGGGATAGAGGAAGGCTACCACTATGAGGAGAGGTCTCTGGAGGCTCTGCTCACGAGGTCCCATCGTCCCCAAGGCAGAGGAGAAGCTGTTCTTCCCGTTTTCCTCCTTTCTCTCTCCTCTTTCTCTCTCATATCGCCTCCAGGACCAGCAGTGCTTGCACGTCTTGTGGAGATCGAACCAGGCCAGATCTCTTCGAGGTTTCTTCATAAAAGTTACTCTCCACAGAGCCCTCTTCAACCTCGAAGTGGAATCACGTTGATTGGTGGCTTGTGCGAAAAGTTACAGCAGATTATTCTTCACTTTCTCTCTCATATCGAGATCTGCACATGCGGGATTGTCGTCTCTTCCACAGCCCAAACCAGGCCAGATCTCTTCAAGATGTCTTCATGAAAGTTGTTCACGACATCCTCCTCTCCGACCTTCAACTGGAATCACATCAAACGGGGCAGTATCTGTTTAGTTTTGATTTTTACTTTCTTTTCCACGTTTTTACACATGTGTGCATGAGTTAGGATTCCTCCTTCTCCTCTTCCATGATTTCTCCCCATGCATATTCCTCCCCATGTTTTCCTACTACCCAAGGGGTTTAAAAAACCACCCTCAGGTCTGTTCCCTCCATGCTCCATATCTTTCTTCCATTTAAGAATAGCTACTACACTTAACATAGTCTGACAGGGTTTTATTTCTTATTTTCGTTATTTTGGCAGGCACCCAAGCGAAGATCCACGAGCGGCTCTCACCCTCCGGCCGGATGGAGGACGGGAAGGAGGTCCCATCCATCATCTCCCGCATAGAAGAGAACGCGACGGTGTAGGGTGACACGACAAGAGACGCGTCAGCTAAGGGTGACGCGATATCAACCGTCGCGGCAACCATGACGAGCGGACATAAGGTACACCCCGCTCTCTCTCTTTTTGTAGAGTAGTTAGCCCAGACATTTCTCTTCTCATTAGGCAACTCTCTAGGTGGCGATCACATCCTATTTTCCATGCTATCATATTGGTATTCATGTGTTGTGTTGAGGGGGGTACAATCCCTGTGATTACAGCCGAAAGAGATTTAGCACATACATATGTGTTAAATCAAGTTGACGATATTGTACATTTTCGGCGGGAACATGAAGATGCACTTGCAAGTGGAAGGAATATAAATGATAATTTCCTCATGTGGTTTCCATCACGTGTCCAAGAACTCAAGAATTTACATGACCCACGCTACACTGAGGAACTCGAGATTTTATCACTCAGTCCATCAAGATTGGCAACATCATTTTCTGGGTATATTACAAATGGCTTCAGATTTCGCACAAGCTTAACTGACTCTACCAAATGCACACAACTTTGTGGTGTTATTGTCAATGCTGAGCTGCAATCTAGATGCGATGGTTATTATGGGAAAATAATTGATATTATTGAAATATCTTTTGAGAGAAAAAAACAAATTGTTTTATTTCAATGTGAATGGTGGGATGTGTATCATAAGGACCGAGGTTTCAAAGTTGATGAACATGGACTAGTATCTTTAAATACACATCAGAAATTAGGGACTAATGAACCATTTGCACTTGCAAGTCAAGTTGAGCAAGTCTTCTATGTAGATGACAACAATGCTGCAGGATGGGTGATAGTTGTTAAGTCATCACCTAGAAGTTATTATAATATGTCTAGTGGTGCAAGTGTTGATGATGAAGAGCCCTATCAGAAGGCTTGTTGATGTGCCTGTGATGTTCAATGATGTAGATATCCATGTACAGCTTCAAAGTGAAGAATATATACTAGTAGACAGTTGATATTCTGTAAGTATTTAATTTCTTCATGTCTAGTGGAGTCAACCCCATGGCTCTTAATAAGTAAGTTTACCGTGCATTCCTGTATTTTGGTTCTGGGAAAATGGGGTCGACCTCATTTGCAACTGAGATCGACCTCAAAATAAAACATGGTGTAGTGAGGTCGACCCCATGGTTCCTCATGGGTCGAACCTCTAATCTTCAGTTTTGGTTCTGGCCCCTGGGAAATGGGGTCGACCTCAATTTCAACTGCGGTCGACCTCAATATAAAACATGGTGTGGTGGGGTCGAGCCCATGGTTCAGCATGGGTCGACCCATCCATTCCTCAGTTTTGGTTCTGGGAAATGCAGTCGAGTTTTAACTGAGGTCGAGCTCAGAAGAAAACATGGTCATGGCAAGGGGATTGTTCTTAAATGTTTGTCTATTTATCTCATTTCTTTTTCACTGTTTCACAGACCTCATTTCGTTTTTGCTTCTTCACTTTGCTAGTACTGTTTCATTGTTTTACGTTAAAGATGATTTCACAAACCTCAGATACATTTATTATTAATTTTGTTAAATATCCTTCATTCAACAGATGCTTAATAAGTTCAGCAAGACCCGTCGGTCGGCCCACCAGACCAGTCTAGGGGAGTCGTCCATTCACAGGAGGGGTTGGCTTCCCATTCACAGGAAGTGGGGCTCGGACAGGCAGGGGCTTCAGCCTCACGGTCTGCACCTGTACATTCACAGGCATCAGCTTCACAGGCAGGAGCTTCAGTCTCACATGCTGTACATTCACAACCAGGGGCTTCACAAGCAGGAGGGCTACACACACCTCGTTCCTTACCAGATGCCACAAACATCTCTGAGCATGCAACCATCACTCCTCGGACTCCTGGGAGTGCATCTTCAGTTGCTTCAGGTTTACAATGTTTTTTATTTCTTCAATTTTATTTGTATAATTGCATTCACTTCATTTTTTTTATTTTCATTTAGTTGGTACCACTAGACGTGGGAGAGGTCCTTCTAGGGCGACCAGCGTCAGGATACTACCTCCAGGCCATACCATTTCTATAGATCTACAAGGGGGATCTGCAGTTGGTCCATATGCTCAGCAATTTACTACATACCTTGGAGTTTGTAATAGAGTACATTGCAACCTATGGCAGCAAGACTACATGACCCTTCCTCTTGAAAAGAAGGGGCTATTTGAGAGACCTACAGGTAAAATTTATTTAATTATTTAGGTCATCTAATTGTTCATTTCTATAGTTATAATGACATTGATCATATATGATGATTATGCAGCAACATTTCAATTTTCTGCGGTCTCCAGCCAAAGATGCCGACATTCTTCGCCACATGGGAGAAATGCAAAGGAAGCAAAGGTCCCACTTGAAAAGAAAAGTAAGATTTTTTACTATTATGTAGTATTCTTGCACACACATTCTTATGTAACTTGTGCTTTTGTATGATAGTATTTTGCAGGACGACCATTTGAGGATGCATGTAATAATTTGCCACCAACTTATGATTCTAGTCAATGGCGGCACATGTGTGAGATATGGGATCGAGAAGATAGTAAGGTATTATTTTGTCAATCCTTATTATTTCATGGATTCAATTATTTAGGATATCACTAACTTTGTTCCATCATGAATGCAGCGAGTTAGTGAAAGAAATAAGTCTAATCGATGTCATTTATCAATGCCTTATCGAAGAGGGCGGATGAATATTCATCAATTAAGTAATGATTTTGTAAGTATTCATTTTCATTATTACTTTGATTGATTGATTGATTTAACACTATCATAGTCTAATTATAACTTTTAAATGTTAAATAGATGGAAAGGGAAGGTCGTCATCCTACGCGTCCGGAAATGTTTCAAATGACGCAAGCTAGGACAGCACCAGATGGCAGTGTCATGGGAGCAATGACAAAGTCGTCAAATGATGATTAAAAATCTTATTATTAATTCATACATTCAGCTTATTTATGTACTAATTACCTTATATTAATTACAGGATCAAATGACCCAGTTGATGAATCCCACTCCTTAGAGGAACCAGATGCCACAACTAATCCTCCAGTACTTACTCCAGAGGAAGCCTTCCGTCAGGTGTTTGGGAGGGATAGACCTGGACGGATCCGATGCGGTGGTCGAGGACAGACTTTGAGGAGTTGGTACGGGCCATCTGAGTGTGGTAGCAGTAGCAACACTGTATATCAGCGTCTCCTAGAGGAGCAATCTCAGCAAAAGTCTGAGATATCTCAGCAAAAGTCTGAGATATCTCAGTAGAAGTCTGAGATTGAAAGAATGAAAAAAATCATTGAAGATCAAGAGCGGAGAATAGCAGCACATAGCACAGATATAGATGTTCGAGTGGAAGCTCAAGTGGAGGCTCGTCTTGCTGAGCTAAAGACACAGATGCTTCAAAGCATGGATGATCGAGTTCTTGAGTTAATTCGTATGTCTGGAAGTGGTGCACCAGCTATGCTACCTGAGGATGAGACAGATGAAGAGGTGGGAGATGGAGAGGAGGAGGGAACTTTTGGTGAGGATGAGTGAGACTTGACTATTCATTTACGATCATGGTTTTATGATGTAATACATTAACATTTGAAATAATCAAACAAGTCATGTGATGTAATGGATTTCAATTTCAAGTACTATAGTTCTTTTAGAAAGAGGATTCTGAATCGTTTATGTAACTGTTCATGTAATACATTTAAATTAGAGTTTTATAGTTATTTGGAATGTGTTTTGTTAATGTAATTTTTGTATAACATGTTGTAACTTTGTGATAAAATATTTTTTTATTAATTTTTTTAATTTTATGATAGACTATTGAAGACGGCTTCAACCGTCTCCAATAAAACTATTGGCGACGGCTAACACGCCGTCTCCAATAAAACTATTAAAGACGGTGGAGCCGTCCTCAATAGCCTTATTGCAGACGACTTCACTCTGTCTCCAATAGTATCAATGAAGACTGGCAAGAAGCCGTCGCTAATAGATATTTTGGCGACGACTACACTTTTGTCGCCAATAATGGTATTCAAGACGGAACCATTGCCGTCACTAATAAGGTTTTTAGCGACGTCTATGAAGCCGTCTTTAATATTGCAATTGGCGACGGCGAGCTCGTTGTCGCCAATAATGTTATTCAGGACAGCTAATAGTCGTCACTAATAAGATTTTTAACGACGGCTTTAAAGGTCTCTAATAACGCTATTAGCGATTGCTTCATCATTGTCGCCATAAATTTATTCAAGAAGGCGCCTTAGCCGTCACTATAATGTTTTTAAAGACGGCGTTCTAGCCGTCTCTAATAATTCTATTGGCGACGGCTATTTGTTCGTCTTCAATAATACTATTGGCGACGATGTTTTGTCTGTCTCTAATAATATTATCGAAGGCGGCTTGATCTCCATCGCTAATGTACGTTTTTGAGACGGTTTTAACACTGTCGCTAATAACGTTATTGGCGATGGATGTACCTTAGCCGTCTCCAATACTATTGGCGACAGGCTTATTAGGGACGGGCTAGCGACGACCTTGTAGCCGTCTTCATTAATCATTAGGGACGGCGTTTTGAATATTAACGACAGCTGTCAGCCATCCCCAATAACCTCTTTTCTTGTAGTGACGGCACCAGGTCGGGTACCGGCAGTCTGGTAGAAGTCACAACCGTCCCCTTAGCCGTGCCATGTACACGGGTCAGGTAGTCCGGCGTGAACCCAAGACAAGAAGAAATACACTAAGGCATGGATCGTACTGATCCCTAAGGTGTAACGGGTTTTGGGGTACAACCAGTTCGTTGACTAAGGACGTGCGCCAAAGCCAAGAAGACTTACGGAGGTCTTGACAAGAATTCCCTAGTCCAGTCGAGAGTATTCCCGATGGAGAGGTCGTCCAAGTCAAGAGAAAGTGTGTAGAAAACGGGTCGTCGTGCCTCGAGTGCTCGAAGGCTGAGGGAAAATGCTAACGGTAGATAAAATGCGCGAGTAAAAACGGAAACAATTGTATTTAACAAAATAAGGAAATTTAGTCATTTATTTCGATAATTTACCGAATACATTATTGCATAATTTATCAAGGTCAAATGGCAATTTATAATGTTATGTGTGTGCAAGTGTAAAGAAATCTTGAGGATATGACAAGTCGTGCTCACGACTTTTAAATTAACAAGAATTATTTAAATATTATTAAATAAAAATATTCAGGTCAATTATTAAGCTTAACAGTACATGGTTTAACTTGTATAAGGGTTATATGACAAATAAAATAGGGGTATATGCATAATATAAGGTTCTGGCCGAAATTGTCAAGAGGCGACGATGTGACCTGTCGCGATCAATTCGCGACGGGTCGCTAGGTCGCGTTAAGCCCAATATCGCGACGGGGTTTCCCGTCGCGGTCCAGGTCGCGACGAGGCGGCCGGGCGCGACGGGCGAACCGGCTTGGCCTGGCCCGGTTCGGGTTGGGAACGCGGCGGCAAGGCCAGTCGCGTTTATGACGCGACGTGGAGGCCGACCGCGACCCTCTTGTTATCGCGGCGTATCGCGCCGCCGCGATATCATGGGCGGTCTGGGTTTTCCCCTTTTTCCCAGGGCGGGTCCTCTATGATACAGGGACATTCTAAATTCCATATAAAATAGTACGGTGATCCAAAAAGCACGAAACCAGTTTTAAACGAAAATAGACCTGTATATCTATCAACATGCACAATTACTTTGAAAATAGACAAGGTTTAGATATGAACTGATCGAGTAACTTTTTGGTAACCTAAACAGGTACAGTCAGGGTTCCACGAATTAATTTGAGATGAATACAAGATGAAAAATTACGAAACTAAGGGCGTTTTAAAGCTAACACGATGCAGTATTTTAGAGAATTTTCTCATAGCAAGATATCAAGTATGCACGAAGTTTAAAGGTAAACTTGAAGAGTCGGGTACATGCAACAGACAGAGATTCAAAGATTTAATTCTCCCTCATGGGAGGTCAAAATAGAGCAAGGCTAGGGGCGTTTGAAAGCTAGTATGATGTAGTATAACTGAGAATTTTATCATGGCATGGGGACAAGTACATGCAAGGAATTAGAGAAAACATGAGATTTCAGGTTCATGGTACAACAGGATTTCACGAATTAATTCGCCCAAATGGATGACAGAATACCAAAAAGATAGGGCTTTTGAAGAGGTACATGAACTCTACCTAGGATAATTACTTCACGATTTTAGCTTGAGAGATTGCCTACCTTTTGGTGCTGACAAGAAAAACTAGGGTTCGGTGACGAAGAAAGGAAGAGAAAAACCCTTGCTCCAGCCTTCTCCTCCGAGCTCCCACGTCCAAGACTCCTCCACTTCGTCCCCCTGAGTTCCAGCCACGAGCTATGGGGTGCTAGGGTCAAATGGGGGGTGTTTTGATGGCTTGTAGAGTTCTAAATCACCTAAAACTCTTTCCTCCTCCTTTAATTACGAATTCCATAATTATCAC
Source organism: Colocasia esculenta (assembly GCA_014218235.1). Lineage (NCBI taxonomy): Eukaryota > Viridiplantae > Streptophyta > Magnoliopsida > Alismatales > Araceae > Colocasia > Colocasia esculenta. The sequence continues at coordinate 58,889,918 of CM024763.1, read as the reverse complement.
CTATTTTTCTTGCTATTATCCATCTAAAGATAGGGAGGGACCTAATTTCGTGGCCAATGGGGTTAGGATGGGTTAGGGACTCTTATTTGAGATAAACATGACTTATTTAGTGTTTATATTAGTCCTTTTACTATTTATTAATTAATTAGATACGAAATTCACTTAATTACATCTCCTTCCAAGATGGGCTATCACTAATTGGGCCCAATCTATTTGGTTTGGGTTATTAGAGTAACCCATTAATAATTTTAGTTTAATGGGAATTGCATTAATTCCCTTTTATTCCATGTATTCTCCCTTTATTATAATTAAATCAATTTATCTCATTTATTAAATAATTAAATTTTATTTTCTCTTGATTTTAAAAATCAAGGGTGCTACAGGGCACAAGAAATCCCTACCTCAAACGAAGAACTAAACCCCGTAGGGCCCTTCTCGTAGGAATGAGCACCTCCTCCTCGCTCCACGCACGCTCTACGACGCCGGGACACCACGCACGGCCCTCCTCCTCGCCTGAAACACACACACAGGAGAAGAGGGGAGGAAGAGGTCGCCAGAGGGAGAGGGAGAAGGGAAGAAGAAGAGAGAGGGGGAAGGGGTAGCGGCCTGTGCCTTAAGCGCCCGGCACCCAGAACGCGACGGACCGCCCCGTCGCGTTAACAACCTTAACGCGATGGGTTAACGGACCGCGACAAGAACGCGCCCCCCAAGGGCGCCGCGACAATGCAACAGGCCGTACTGACACGCCTGCCACCCTGACAGGCGTCAGACAACCAAAACGACATAAAGCGGTCGCGACCCGCTAACCGGGCGCAACACGAAGACGCGACGGAGAGCCAGGGCGAGACCAGAACGCGACCCACAAGCGCGTCGCGACACGGATGACTGTCGCATCGGGCACCCCCGACACGTCACCCAGCCTGGATGCATCAGTGGCCAGTCATCCCACGACACCGGACGGAAGCCGGGAAATCGGGTCTTACAAGACTAACCACAATGCAAGAAAAAGAGATGATGATGATGATGATGCAGAAATCATGAAAGATCAAGATTTAACCATACATGACTTAGATCTCACGGAGCCTAGTGCAGAAGCAATGGATGATCCTACCCAACTTGTTGGTGACGAAAAGGAAAAGGAAGATCCTCTACTTGAAGAACTTCAAGTATCTTCGACAAATGATGAATTACCCCGAGCATGGAGGATCATGTCGAGTCATCCAATCGGTAATGTAATAAGTGATCCTTCATCCGGTATGCAAACTCGAAAAACTCATTATTAGTGTGATTATATTGCTTTCATTTCTCAATTTGAACCAAAAAATGTTGATGAAGCCCTTCTTGATGAGCATTGATCTATTGCTATGCTTGAGGAACTAAACCAGTTTGAGAGGAACAAAGTGTGAACTTTGTCTCCTCGTCCGAATGGCCATCCGGTAATTGGAACCAAGTGGGTTTTTCGAAACAAACTTGATGAATCCGGTGTGGTAACTCGGAACAAAGCTCATTTAGTTGCCCAAGGATACTCTCAAGAATAAGGGATTGATTATGATGAGACCTTTGCACCGGTTGCTAGACTTAAAGCCATTAGGATTCTATTAGCATTCGCTTGCTCCAGAAATTTTAAATTATTTCAAATGGATGTTAAAAGTGCATTTCTTAATGGTTTCATTAATGAGAAAGTCTATGTAGAGCAACCTCCTGGGTTTGAGGATCCAAATTTCTCAATCATGTCTTTTGTCTTCATAAAGCTCTATATGGTCTTAAGCAAGCACCGCGTGCATAGTATGAGAGATTGAGTCAATTTCTTGTTCAACATGATTTTAAGCATGGTTTTGTTGACTCAACTCTGTTTATAAAGTGTGTTGGTTCAGATATTTTACTTGTTCAAATATATGTGGATGATAATGTGTTTGGCTCTGCTAAAGAAAAATTGTGCAAGGATTTTTCTGAGTTGATGCAGGGGGAGTTCGAGATGAGCATGATGGGTGAGCTCAATTTCTTTCTCGGACTTCAGATAAAACAAGGTCAAGATGGCATGTTTGTAAGTCAATCAAAGTACACAAAGGAATTGCTAAAGAAATATGGGTTCAGCAACACCAAGCCTCTTCCAACGCCTATGTCTACAACAACTAAATTGATAATGACGAGCTTGGTAAGCCTGTTGATTCTAAGCTTTATCGAGGTATGATCGGATCTCTACTTTACTTGACTGCAAGTAGGCCCGATATATTATTTAGTGTTTGTATGTGTGCGAGATTTCAAAGATCGCCCAAAAAATCACATTTAATTGTTGTTAAACGAATTTTTTGATATCTTGCTTCCTCGATTGACTTTGGTTTATGGTGTCCCAAATGTTGTTCTTTTGATTTTGGGGTTACACCGATGCGGATTATGCTGGGTGTAAAGTTGTTCGAAAGAGCACAAGCGGGACTTGTCATTTCTTAGGAGGTTGCCTCATTTCGTGGTCCTCCAAAAAACAAAATTATGTTGCTCTCTCGACAACTGAAGCCGAGTATATCGCAGTCGGGAGTTGTTGCACCCAAGCACTTTGGATTAAACACCAAGTAGAAGACTATGGGATGTGTTTATCTAAAATTTCATTGCTTTGCGATAATATAAGTGCCATAAATTTATCTAAAAATCCTATTTAACATTCTCACACTAAACATATTGAAGTACGCCATCATTTTATTAGAGATCATGTCTCTAGGGGTGATATTGAATTAAATTTTATTGACACCACACACTAATTGGCTGATATTTTCACTAAACCGTTGTGTGAAGACCAGTTTACTTCTTTGCGTCGTGAATTAGGAATGTGTTCATCTTCTTCATAAGCAACACATATTAATTCATTTCCTGCTTCCTTTTTGAGGATGACAAAAAGGGGGAGAAATTTTGTATGAAGTGGCAGTTCGAAATAATTTTTTTTGTTCTATGTGATCAACGATGTGCTATGCTTTATGTGCATGTATTGAGGGGGAGCTTACACTTAGGGGGAGAATCAAAACAATTTTTTGATGAATGGACATATGTTGTGACATATTAATTGATTAAAACATTGTGATTGCATATTGTGACTGAATAGACTCTCATTTGTGTTTTATATTCCTTGATGTGTTAAGGATATTTTGCCGGTATCAGTGATTGATTAAGAAAATTATTTATTCCTGTGTAGGTGTTTTGTCATTATCAAAAAGGGAGAGATGTTGGATCCCTTTGAATTTTGATGATCACAAAGCACTCATTATGTTTGCTAACACGTTCGCAAGTTGAATGCAGAAGACATGTTATTTTATAAGGGCAAGAGGGCTTTCAAAGAAATCCATTTTGGTTCCTGGTTAATGTAGTCGACCTCAAGGATATGAAGGAGTCGACCCCAACTGTTCTTAGGTATTCAGAGTCGACCCCGGAGTTGTGAAGGAGTAGACCTCCATTCAACTGCCTGTCAAGTTGCTACAGTGCGGAGTCGACCTCGGTGTTTCAAAGGAGTCGACCCTGGTTCTGCTTTGCTGTTTGGAGTCGACCTCCAGATTGTGAAGAAGTCGACCTCCTTTCAGCAGCCTGTCATGCAGCTAATGCAGAGTCGACCCCCTGACCTTTAAAGGGAGTCGACCCCGATCAGGCTCGGCTGTTCAGAGTCGACCCCGGTGTTATAAAGGAGTCGACTTCCGTTCAAAAGAAGCTCTTTTGTTCCAAAGGAGTCGACCCCAACTTTCATTGGAGTCGACCCTGAGCTGAACTGGAGTCGACCCCAGTAAAAGGTGGAGTCGACCCTAACATGCAAATCTTTGTAAAAAGCAAGGTTTGAACAACTTTTTGACCAAGATCTCTTTCCACACCTTCCCAAACGGATACTTCTATGGAAGGGCTATAAAAAGGTCACCTGGGGGAAACCCTAGGCAAGGAATTTCATGGGGAAGAGAGCTACTCTCAAGAGTTTCATCTCCAGCTTCTCTTCCAAACTTTTTTCACCTTCTAGTGCTTCCACCTGCTGCATCTTTGAAGAATGTTCCTTTTGGAGGAGATCTTTGCTGTCTCAGAGCTTCAACAACATCTGAAGATCTTCCTCACGAGATTTGCATCTGCTTTTGCTTGATTTATCTTTCTCTCATCAAGCTTCTTGCTTTTGTGTTTGTTGGTGAGCTAGGCACCGCATCAACTAGCTGTGTGTTGGTGAGGTAGGCACCGTGTTAACTAGTGGAGTGTTGATGAGCTAGGCACCGCATAAACCAACGGGTGTGTTCATTCATTAAGTAGGGAAAATCTCACTGTGTTGGTGAGAACTAGACGTAGGTAGACCAAAGAGGGTCTTACCGAACCAGGATAAATCAGTATCTCTTTATGTGCTTGCCTCCTCCTTCCCTCCCAGTTCTCTCTGCTTTGCACCATACTTTTATTTCTGCATTAGTTTCTATAGGTCATTCAAGACAAATTTTTAATAGCTCTATTCACCCGCCTCTCAGACTAGTCATAATCCTTTCATAAACAAATCTTATGTTATCTAGATCAACGTGGCAGTACACTAACCATAATTACGAGACTATTATCAACGAGAAGACATATAAAAGCAGATCTCAAGAGCCGCACACAGGAATCAATACTTCCTTCGTGTATATAGGATCGGACATGGGGATTCAAAGATTAGGACGCCCACAGTTTCGAACATTTCATTTCAAAAGACATAAAAAACATCTTGTTATTAGTTGGCGAACATCCGTTCTAGAGACAAGTGAGGGGGATTTTACAGACGTCAAATCACTATAGTGTTCATGATATTTTTTTTTAAAGAAAATATTAGACAGGAGCTACTTCGTATACAAAGTAACCTTAGAGACTACGAATCCTGCAGACCTTATGTATAGGACCAGCAAAACTAGCATGACTTCGTCGCTCGTCTCGTCCAGGCAAAAAATTTGCATTCCCCTTTCTTTTTGGAACAGGATTATTTGATGATGGTATAAACAGTTTGAACAATGGTGAGGGCGAGGAGGACAATCCCGGCCAGCAAAGAAATGATCGTCCATGGACTACTAAGGTGCGTGCTCTTCAAACTCGCCCGCCACCTGTGACGAGCAACTTCACAGTACGCATTCACATCTACGAAGAGTCGAGCATTGTAGTGGGTACCGTAGTTGAGATGAGTGCCCTTGCAGAGCATGTTGAACATTTTGGCCACCTCCTCGTCGCTTCCCAGCTTGCTCTCGATCACCCTGTGCTTTCGAAGCAATGCGACGTCGCTCTCGGCGCTGACGATGTTGTCCATGAACACTCCATAGCTTGTGAAGTAGTTCCCCACTTGTGGACAGCACTGCTCCAGGGCGATGAAGTTGCGGAGCCTGGTGCTGGTCGCCTCTTCCACCGGCAAGAATGGGATTTCCAATAGCCCATTTAAGAAGGACACCATCAAGTGGGAGCTCGCGCCATCCTTCTTCATGAACTTGACCCCGGCCTTGTCCAGCTCCGTTGCGTTTGGGATCATCCTCGGTACTTGGTGTTCCTTAATAATTGGTGGGAAAAACAACAGTTATTGAGCATTAGGTAGTGATGATAGAAGGGTTTTCCCTATAATTCATGAATTCCCTATGTGAGAGGATGAGGTATGCTTTGCCAACTGTGGTGTTAGAAACATGATTGATTTGTTGAGCTATAGTATTCTACCGGTGCGATTCGAACATATCGTGTTATATTTAGATGATTACGATATTTGAGTTTGGTGGGTATCTGAGTTGGCACCAAACACAAACCATTGCAATATGGCACAACTTGTACCATACCATACTACCAAATCACGATGATGCAAGTGGTTAGAAAACCCAGTTCAAAGGAGTGGTAAGTCGAGGTACTCACCACTTGGCCGTGTGGGCTATGTTGTGCAGTTGGTTCCTCAGCTCCGGCACTGGGATTCAGACAGAGATGGTGCAGGTGAAGCAGGTGAAGCACTCGATCAGCTTGCGGGCGTTTCTCTGCCGACAGCTTGATCCTGAGGAACCCGAGGGCGAGGTCCATGAGGGTGAGAGGGCGCTGGCGCTTACCGATGAAGGGGATGTCCGTCTCTTCGGACAGCTTTGCCAGAACGAAGAAGGGGATTTGGTTCTCCAGCAGCATGAGGTCCCTTCGCAGGTGGGAGAATCCCCACCTCACGCCGGACAGCGGCGCCGTCTCCTGCGCCTTCTTGAACACCCGCTTGGCGAAGTACTCGATGATGAAGCACCCGTCGACGACCAGCATCTTCACGAAATCATCTCTGCTCAGGGGGACTGCCTCCGCGTACTGCATCCGAGCTCGCTGCTCGCAGTTGGAGATCACCCTGATGTAGTTGCCCAGCTCGTTGCGATTGCTCCGACCGAGGAGGTCGTCGAGGTACATCAGTTTGATCTCTTCCATGGGCTGTAGGAACTTGTTGTCGCGGTGGAGGGGGCCGATGGAGACGAGCTTGGGTTCGTAGGCCTCCTTCTCCGTCTCCCTAATGGAAGGATGCACCCTCCAGATGCAGGGCAGCTCTTTGCTACCGCGCACCTCTTGTACCAGCTTCACCCTCTCTATCTCGCCATGGATCTCGCCTTTCAGGCGATCCCCTCCGAAGCTGCCTGAGGAATCTCGCCCTCGGAAGGCATCGCTGCAGCGGTCCGCCGATCTCCTCCGGGGAGATCTCTCCTTCGCGCGGTCCTGGTCCCGAGGTGGACGACCCCGCCGGCGTAGTCAGCTCAACCTGGGCGGCTCCGTCGAGCGTTGCCACCTCGAGGACGACGTCGCCGGCCTCCTGCAGCTGCAGTACCGGAACACAACGGGCCTCCTGCAGCTGCAGTACCGGAACACAACCGGCCTCCACTGGTGGCGCTACCATCCCAAGCGCCGCCGCGGCCATGGTGCTCGCAGATCTCTGCGCCCATCTCGCTGGGGATGAGGCACTTTTGTAGATGGGCCTGCGCAGAGCAGAGCGTGAGCCCACCTCGGCCAGCGTGTCGGGTAAGGGACCGGGACGAAGCTATAGGCAATTCGTGGGAAAGTCCACGAGCGCCTCTCCTCCGGGAGGAATACTTTAAACGTACAGGGACGTGGTAGTTGGTATGACATTATATTTGGCCTCATACAGGTTGGCAGGCACGATGAACAGCGGTGGGGGCGACGGCGAAGATGGCAGGCCGGCGGCAATAACAGGTACCAGCAGGCGACGGCAGACGGTGATTTAAAAAATTAAAATTTTGGGTCTTAGAAATATAATTTTTAATCTTTATAATATTGTTTTAATATTTAAAAAATCAATTAAATTTTAAACTTAATTTATTCTCATAAATACAAAATTTTGAATTTAAAAAATGCATTTTTTAGAATTTAAAAATTATTGATTAAACTTATATTAATAAATTTGAACTCACAAATATTACTCTTGGATTAAAAAAATATAACTTAAATATTATCAATTAAATTTTTAATAGTTATTTTAACTTTATAAATAATAATTTTAGAATCTAAAATATAATTTTAAATTAAAAGTGGCCGTCCATTACCGTCTATCGCCGTCCACCTCATCTTGCCTACTCACATAACATTATGCGAGTTGCCATATCAATACTTAATCACACAAATGTAATAAATATGTCTATATAAGAAAAATATGAAAAAAAGAAAAGAGAAATATAAATTTTCTATTTTTCCATCTCCTCAAATTATTCAACTTATTCATTTGTTTTCCGGCGGCGGGTGCCGCCACCGGCGAGGAGGAGGAGTAGTACCTAGCTCACCGTTGGCGGGGTAGTCGTCTTTTGTCATCCCCTCACCTTTTGTCATGGAACCCTTCTTGGAGTTTATCCCGCCATCTCCTCGCCTCCCCCTCTGACTCTATGGGGTGTCTTCTACCGTTTCTTCTTCTTCTTGCTTGCTTCTTGCAGCTGGTGAGAATTAAGGCGTCACCCTTGTCTCCAGTTCTAATTTTTTTGCTGCTGACAGAGCAAAACTTGTCTTAGAGGGCCGTTTGTAGATCGTAGAATAAATTGATAATATTTTAAAAGTTTTTTAAATTTTTTTCTATTCTTGATCTATTTTGATATCAAATATTATTTTAGAGAGAGAGAGAGAGAGAGAGAGAAATTTAGGAGAAGAAGGGATTTAGGGGAGGTTTTGAGGATTGTCATTTCAAGGAGTAATTTAGTGGTTAACCCTTTCATTATATACTTCAGATGTTAATTTCAAATCTTCAATCCTACACTTACCTATAAAAAAATTTGTCTCAATCAATTTTAAAAAAATAATGTCAAGTGGACGACTGATCAGATAAATAATTTGTCCGACCAATTTTATTATTGATTAGTGCGCATGTGAGGTTTGTGCACCAATTAATGAACATAATTGGTCAAACAAATTATTTACCTGACTACCTAACCAACCAATATTTCTCATTTTAAAATAACAGACGATAGCAAATCGTATGCACGAACAAGCAGAAAAAGATAGGGAGCTAATGAAAATTGGAATTTTATACTATCTACTCTAATAAATTTTAAAAGGTGATTCTTGTAATGACAACCCTCTTATATCCATAATTGCGCCTTATAAAAAGATACTTACAAGATGTCGCTAATATCGTCGGTGTAAAGAGAATACTACTAATGCGTGCGTGTTGTTGCATATTTTTTCATGAAAGTAAACTATTGGGATATTTCTCCATTGAAATTTGTTTATGCATACAAGAGAGGTACTTCTGTAATTATATAGTGTAATGAGGTTATTCTTACTATTATTCCTAATTAAAAAGGTGATCTTTGTCATTAATGACATACTGGTCGATATTTAAAAGATGGATAAATTAATTAGAAATTTTTATCAAATATTTGACTTATTTTTTTAGTTCATGACAGAGTTCTAATTTATTATAGTAAATGTTATCTCTTGTTACACTATACGTTAAATTATGTTATAGTAAAGACTTCTCATATTATAATCAGAGAATGTTAATTAATTTACTCTTAAAATTTTAATATCTACATACACAAGTATTTATATGTGCCCATCTACAAGGCAGACGCAAGTAATACTCTTAAAACAACAACCACCGCCCCCACATGAAGTGCAACTGTCCACAAAAGAAAGAGAGGGTGGGAATGGGTCGTCAGTAAAAATAAAATAATTATGTAACAAATGTAGATGTAATATGTAAACATAATTAGTATTTGCAGAAATGAGAAGATATAGAACATTATACATATGTAATGTAGTCATCATATCAATATTTTGCCACACACAAGAAAGAATATGTGAAGGACGGAAGAATTTGAATGTAGAAGAATATAAATCTTGAGCATATGTCACCGATGACAAAGAGAAATTGTTTTAAACAGGGACAGAAGAATTTCAAAACCCATATAGGGGCGTTTTAATAACTAGATAAAGGGATTTAACACCTAGCTATCATCAGTGATAAGTCTTATATCACTTTGAAAAATCTAAAAAGGCTCAATTAGGTGCTATTGAGTGGTGATAAAAGTGAACACGTGTCCTACTAAGATGATCAGATACCGTAGAGAATAGTCGAAATTATTTCACTATTTCTCCACCACCTCCAAAGTGACTACATCGAAAAAAAGGTCAAGTGAACATTTGAATTAGAGAAAAGTACATGAGGATATTTGTGATACTTCCTTCACTGCATGAGAGTTCGTATCAATTTATCCTTACTTTGTTCTCATATCTGTCATTATTAAAGTCACATAAATGAAGGATAAGCGAAGATAACAAAATGGAGTTAGCGAGATTATAACTAGAAGAGGGATAAGTTATACCCGATATAGCCATCCCAATATATATAAAAAACTCCCATAATAAAGATTAAACGAGACATTGTTTTAAACAAGGGAAATTGTTTTAAACAGGGGCGAACATTTACTGCTAATTATGACGATGGGGAGAAAAATTCAGTATATTGTGCACTTTGTTAATGGGCAAAGTTTATTAGAAATAAGGCATGCAACTTTATTTGGGCCAAATAATGTTAAAGAAACCGCTTTGAAATTCTCAACTGGGCCGAAACTTAAGATGAGTTAATGGGCTGAATAAGAATAAAACAAAACTTCTAATTTCTAAACCAATAAAATCTGGGCCTAAAATCAGATCTACAAAGCCCAATTTAAGCGGCAACCAAGGAGGTCATCCTAATTCACCATTCACCACCTTCTAGAAGGCCCTACCGCTTTCTAATCTAACTAACCAACAATAAAAATGGCAAAACAAAAAATATATATAGAGAGAAAAATGATATTCTACTGTGGGTTGAGAGAGTAAATGAGTAACTGTAATAGTCGAGTGGCCTCTAATTGATTGTAATGAAGTAAACATAAATCTCCACAAAAAATAATATTTAATATTTGTCCAAATTTAATAAAATATATAAATAGAACAAATAAATATATAAGTGAAATAAATAATTAATTAAGTGGAATAAATTTATTTATTTCACTTATCTAATTATTTATTTTACTTATACACTTATTTATTCCACTTATGAGTGGATCAAATAGATAGATAATTAAAATAAATAAATATATAAGTAGAATAAATAAATATATAAATAAAATAAATAATTTTACTTTACTTATCTATCTATTTTATTCTACTTATTTATTTATTTATTTCACTTATTCACCTATTATCCGACTAAGGGTCGTAACCCCTCTCCTGCCTCTTCTCGATCCTCATCACCATGTGGAGCGGGTTTTGGGGGGTTGTTGGGGGTTAGGGGGCTGCGTCGGCCTCCTATTTCGCATCTCTGTAGCTCTTTTCTATCATCAAACTTGACGCCTGTTAACGTTCGTGAATAACATGGGTCTTCCACGTTATGGTTCCTACTTTTATCAGGAGGAGAAGTGGGCTACACACATTCATATATGTGAAGCCCATGTTTAGGAGTCTTTTAAAAAGAGTCCTCCCAGAAATATAACTGCTCCTACTCTCTTTTGTATGCTCTGTTCTTTCTTCAGGAACTATAGAGTCTGTACTGTTTCCATTTTGGAAATCAAAGATACTGAAGAGATCTTGCCCGTGGATGTAGGAGGTTTACCTCTGAACCACGTAAAATCTTGTGTGTTCTTTTTGTGCGATGCTCTATTGGTTAGCTATATTTTTTCTTTCTTTTATGTTTGCACATTTCACTTCTTTACACGATTCCGCCAGTTCCTCTGTCAATTGGTATCAGAGCTTTCAGTTGTGAGAAGTGGGTTTTTTGTGGAATTCTTGATGGCTGGAAAGAGTGCGACCAAATTCGAGTTTCCGCACTTCGACAGAACAAACTTTGCACTGTGAAAATTAAAGATGCATGCAGTGTTGGTGAAAGATGGTTGTGCCATTGCTCTCAAGGGAAAGGAGAAGAAACCGGAAGGCATGTCTGATGCACAATTTGATGAAAAGGACGAGATGGCCAATTGTTTACCATATAAACAATCTTCACAAAAGTCTAAAGAGGTAGACTTTATACCTGGAAGGAGATCATGCTGAGAGAGCGCCTATAGTCCACGCTCACTGACATGAGCCAAACGTCGATGCCAAATCATAGTAGACTCAGTCTTTGCACTTGCCACAATCGCTTCTCCCACCAAAGTCTCACCAATCAACTTGTAAAGATTTCCAACTAGCTCTCCCTTTGCTACTACCAGTGCTCCTTTCACCACTTTCAGCTTTCCTTTTTCACCTGTGAATTTCATATTATGCTCATCAAATTTGCCCAAAGATAGTAGACTCTTCCTTAAGCCAGGAACATGTCTGATATTAGAAATGGTTCGAACACAACCAACAAACATCCTGATTCTCACATCTCCCACTCCTACTACACTGCAATGGCTGTCATCACCCATGTAGACAACACCACCACTACAAGACTTGTAAGTGTGGAACCACTCCCTATGAGGAGTCATGTGAAAGGATGCACCAGAATCTAGAATCCATTGTTTCAACATGTCCACTCTCTCTACTGTAGACAACGCATCACCATCTTCAAATACATCAGAAATTTCTGCTAAATTTCCCTGAGAACCATTGGGTTTTGAATTAGAGTTAGAACGCTCACTTAGTAGAAGTAAAAATTACCTTGATTTGATTCATGCGGATACCTGTGAGGCTCCTATTGACTCATTAGGAGGTAATCATTATTTTGTCACTTTCATTGATGATTTTTCACGTAAAGTGTGGGTGTATATACTCAAAAGAAAATCAGAGACTTGAAAATTTTAAGATTTTTAAAGCTCTGGTGGAAAATCAGAAAGGGCTGAAAACTAAATGTTTGAGAACTGACAACGGAGGAGAGTTTTGTTCTTTAGAGTTTCAAAAAATTTGCAGTGAACATGGAATCAAGAGGCACCTAATAGTTCCAGGTACACTGCAACAAAATGGTGTTGGTGAGAGAATGAACAGGACTCTGATGGAGCGTGCCAGGAGCATGATGAGTACTGCTAAATTAGAGAATTTTTTTTGGGTTGAAGCACTTAACAATGCATGTTATTTAGTGAACAGGGCGCCCACTATTTATCTGCAATTGAAAACCCTGAAGAAGTGTGGATAGGTGAGTCTGTTGATTATTCTAATCTTCGTGTGTTGGGTGTGATGCTTATGCTTGGGTTCCTAAAGAAAAGAGGACCAAGCTTGATGAGAATTCTAGAAGATGTATTTTTCTTGGCTATGAGACAGGTGTAAAGGGGTATAGATTGTGGGATCCTACTGCCCACAAGGTTGTCATTAGCCGAGATGTTGTTTTTAATGAAGAGTCTATGCAGGGTTCTTCACATAAATCAGAACAAGAAAAATTACAGGTTGAACATGTGGTTGATAAGGATCAGAATTAGTTAGACAATGATGGAGAGACGGCTGAAAATCATTTTTCTGATGCTGAGCAAGATGAAGAAACCTCATATCAGCAAGATGGGTCTACAATTCTGTCAATCAAATTCAGTGACTATGTTATGGCAGATAAGTCTCATGGTAATGTTGTTACTGCTTATGCTTGTTTGGCAGAAAAGTATGAACCTATTTCTTATTAAGAGACTTGTGAAAATCTTAATGCTAATCACTGGAGAGCTGCAATGGAGGAGGAGATGTAATCCTTGCATAAAAATCAAACATGGGAACTTGTAGAGTTACCAAAGGGGCGAAAAGCAATTGGCTGCAGATGAGTTTATAAGTTGAAAAAGGACCTTGGTGGCAATGTTGAAAGATACAAAGCTAGGCTGGTGCTGAAGGGGTATGCTAAAAAATCAGGAGTTGATTTTGATGAGATATTTTCTCCAGTTGTTCGTATGACCACTGTTAGAGTTGTTCTGGCTATGGCAGCTGTTCTTGATCTAGAATTATAATAGTTAGATGTCAAGACAACATTCTTGCATGGGGAACTCAAAGAAGAAATTTATATGACACAACCTGAAGGCTTTGTTGAAGAAAATAAAAGAAATTTGGTTTGCAGGCTGCACAGATCGTTGTATGGTTTAAAACAGGCGCCTAAGTGTTGGTACAAGCGATTTGATTCCTTCATTTTGGGCTTGGGTTTTCACAGATGTGAAGCTAACCATTGTACTTATTTCTGTGATTATGGTGATGGATGCTTTTGTATTTTATTTCTATATGTTGATGATATGATTGTTGCAGGTACCAATCAAAAACATATTGTCATCCTAAAGGCTCAGTTGGCTGGGGAGTTTGACATGAAGGACTTGGGTGCAGTGAACCAAATTCTAGGGATGAAGGTATTGAGAAAAAGAAAGGATAGGAAGATTTGGTGGTCACAGGAGAGTTATATTGAGAGGGTTCTGTAGCGCTTCAATATGCAGAATGCCAAGCCAGTGGGTACTCCATTTCCTATTCGTCTGAAGTTGTCCTCAGATCAGTGCCCCAGCATAGAAGCAAAGAGGATAGACATGTCTCAGGTACCATATTCATCAGCAGTAGGAAGTCTTATGTTTGCCATGGTATGCACCAGACCTGACATTGCTCAAGCAGTGGGAGTAGTTAGTAAATATATGGCAAATCCTGGTCGTGTTCATTGGAATGTTGTGAAGTGGATCCTTCGTTATTTGAGGGGTACTTCTAATGTTACCTTGTGTTTTGGTAGCATGGATTTAAATTGTGTTGGTTTTGTGGATGCAAATTTTGTTGGTGATAGAGATAGACGAAGATCTACCACAGGCTATGTCTTTACTATGGCAGGTGGCTCAGTCAATTGGGTTTCTAAGTTGTAATCAGTTGTTGCATTGTCTACTATTGAAGCATAGTATATGGCAGCTACACATGCATGTAAAGAAGCTGTCTGGTTGAAGCGGATGTGTGAGGAATTCAAGGTGAAAATTGATGTGATGAAGGTCCATTGTGATAGTCAAAGTGCATTGCATTTGACTAGAAATCCTATTTTTCATTCTAGGACCAAACACATTGATATCCAATTTCACTTTGTTCGAGAGGTGGTGGATGATGGTGTGGTCCTTTTTCTGAAAATTCACACAAATGAAAATCCAGCAGATATTCTGACAAAATCGATGACCCGAGAGAAGTTCAATGCAGCTAGAACTTCTCTTGGACTTAGAGTTGCCTGATCTAGCTCGTGGCAGGATCTCTTGATGATGATTTGACTGATGGCTAAACATGTCTTCAAGTGGGAGAATGTTAACGTTCGTGAATAACATGGGTCTTCCCCGTTATGGTTCCTGCTTTTATCAGGAGGAGAAGTGGGCTACACACATTCATATATGTGAAGCCCATGTTTAGGAGTCTTTTAAAAAGAGTCCTCCCAGAAATATAACTGCTCCTATTCTCTTTTGTATGCTCTGTTCTTTCTTCAAGAACTACAGAGTCTGTACTGTTGCCATTTTGGAAATCAAAGATACTGAAGAGATATTGCTCGTGGATGTAGGAGGTTTACCTCTGAATCACGTAAAATCTTGTGTGTTCTTTTTGTGTGATGCTCCATTGGTTGGCTGTATTTTTTCTTTCTTTTATGTTTGCATATTTCACTTCTTTACACGATTCCGCCAGTTCCTCTGTCAACGCCATCATCGGCCTCTTTGAACCCGAGCTCTACAGCGGCCATCCTTCACCTCGAACTCTCATCTTACTGATCCATCCATACCACTCCCGGTCCAACAAGACACCTTAAGCCTCAAAGTGGCAGTAGTGAAAGGAGGAGGAAGGAGTTGCATCATGGCAGAAGCATGATCGACAAGAATTGCCACTGTTTAGGGGGTCATATAGATGACCTCCATGTTATATATCCCAAGACTGAAATGGGAGCAGGAAATTAAACAAAATAAATTTGACCTTTTTATTTAATAAAAGAATAACTGAACGGAGCAAAAGCAAAACATCACTAAATCGGGAGTTGTTAAAAAGAGCTCAATTTAAGTATGAAGCTTCAATATCAATGTATTCTGAAGCGTTGATTTCATGAATATGCCTAATAAACTCAAGAAATAAATATTGGATTCGACTGAGAATGGATTTCCTTGGAGGCTGGGAAAGCTTAAACATAAATCTCTGACTGAGTTTGGTGGTTCTTCGAATGTATGTAAATTCTCATTACAACAGAGACAATCCAGCCAGAGGAGATGTCATTTGATCATGAGTAACGATTAGTACTCAGCACTCTAGCCAATTATGTCTTGTTGCCACTCGGACATGCCACGTCTGCCGCCATCAGTTACTGCCACTGGCCACCGCTACCCACTACTCTGTCGCCACGATGGCGCCCGCATGACATGTCCAAGTGACATGTCCGGACATTCCAATAAAGAAGTAGTGTATGAGGTGTTGGACACTAATCATTTCTCTTTGATGACTATCAAAAACTTCCCCGAAAAAACATGCTTTCTTTGATGGAACCTCTGTAGAATAACAAGGATTAGAAGCCATTGGTAAACAAATTGTTGTTACAGTTAAATGCATACCACTGGCGGTAGCAATAGCCGGAGATGTTTTGCGCCCAAAGTGAATGGAGAAAGATGTCAGAAGGTGGAATATGGGAAATAGAACAAATCTATGAAGCTAAATGAAAATTGAATCAGTACTTTAATGTTCAGAAGCTTTGAACACTAAAATAAAAATGGATGAATAGAGAAAGAAAACGGTCAATAACTTGAGGCCAGAGCTTTAAGTTTCAAAATTTTCAAGCAACAATGAATAAAGGAAATTCTACTGAAATGAGGATCGCAAAATCGAGCAATCGAAGGACTAGTGCTTGGGTCATGCGCTCTTTGATGTCACGGAAGGCTGAGGTGGCAACCTTCATCCATACGAAAGCCCCCTTCCAGATGCAATTCGTGATTAGGACTATGATAGTACTGAACCCCTAAATAAATCAACGATAGAAAGTGACCAACTCATGGAAACTACACGTGTCATGGATGGATTGGGGCTCGGGCCACTCGGTGTTAGCCCTGACTTTCTCTGGGTGCGTAGAGACACCCTCACTAGAAACTATGAATCCCAAGAAGATAACTCGATCCGCCATAAAGGCACATTTCTTAAGGTTGTCATACAAGTTCTCACGACATATGACAACACATACAGTCACACCTGACGAAGGTGGTCCAAGTGGTCATCCTTAGAACGACTAAAGATGATAATGTCATCAAAATACATGACCAAAAATATCCCAATGAAGGGCTTCAACACCTTGGTCATGAGCCGTATAAATGTGCTAGGGGCATTGGACAACCCAAAGGGCATGACCAACCACTCGTAAAGTCTGTCCTTAGTCTTGAATGAATTCTTCCATTCCTCCCCAGGTCAAATCCCAACTTGGTGATAGCCATGCTTCTAATCTATCTTTGAAAACACAGTGTCTCCCGCCATCATGTCCAACATGTCGTCCAAGCAGGGAATGGGAAAACGATATTTCACTATGATACGATTGATGGCCCTTGTATCAGCGCACATCCTCCAAATGCCATCTTTCTTTGGAGCTAATAATGAGGGGATGGCCCAAGGGATCAAGCTCTCACAGATAAATCCTCTCCTCAGGAGCTCCTCAACCTGCCTTTGTAGCTCTGCAAACAACGTTGGACTCATGTGGAAGTGAGGAATATTAGGAAAAGTGGATCTCGAAACCAAATCAATGGCGTGCTTGATGTCAGGCATCGGTGGTAATCCATCTGGGAGGTCATTAGGGAAGACACTCTGGAACTCCTCTAAGAGGGAGACTACCTCAGGGGGGTGCTCACTTGAAATCCCACACTCAACATGCCTCACCATTAAAACACATAGGCACTCAAACTCCTTGAGCTTCTGACCAAGGTCATGGGCATTAATCAATTGTAGGGTTATGGGAGGTGGTGCACCAAAAATAGAGACAGTAGCGGTGCTTGTATTCTCCGTCGGGGTAGGGCTCGTAGAAGAGGGTCTATCACGAGATCGAGTGGAATTGGCAACAACAGAAGTGCTCCCAGCTTTCGTGCTAAAGGTAGGCGGAAAGCTAGCAGAAGGAACACGGGAAGGGACAAGGGTAGTGGAAGTAGAAGGCTCTGGGGTGAAGGATGTTAGTCTTAGGTGGACAACAAGCCAACCAGATGTTGTATCATTTTGTTCAGTTATTAATAATATGGCTTTTGTTTATTATTTTACTATATTGGTATTATAATAAAGTCCATGAACATGTGTAATAGTGAGTAGACTATGATGTGTGATCATACTAATGAGACTACTCACTCAATAAACACATAATCTAAATGTTCCTATTCAGTGGATACCAAAGAAGGACATCAGATATCCGGTTAGAATAGTATTGTTTACTCCCGCTCAAATGATGAGGATGACTGATCTCATAGTCATGTGTGTGGAGACACTAAGGAGAAACAATAGGTGCTCTTTAGAGAAAGAGTTCACTGAACTAATCCAATAGAATCACTGGATGGTATTGTACCTAACTGTCAACCAGAAAGATTCGATTATCACAGTTGTGTAGATGGTCTTTAGACCTGAGACACCAAAGACACCTTGTTGGTGGACTTATGTATTTTGAGCTTGGCCTAAGAATCTCTATCCAAGAGATTCCATATAGTCAAAGTTCAAACACAGCGGAAGACCTTCGAAGGGGATTGAGTGGTCAACAAGGGATCATTTGCCCTCGGTACACAGTGGGAGAATACTCAAGGGAACGATGTAATGGAGTCCCTAGCTAGAGGAGACAAAATATCAAAAAATAGAGTTTTTGATATTAATATAAAGCATCGGATCCCCGTGGGACAACAACTTAGGATTTGACAGTATACTATATCCTAAGTTGTTTCAAGAGTATTGTGCAAATGAGAGATTATATCTACACGGCAACTGATGACGGAAAGGTTCCTTGTGAGGGTTGCAGAATCCCAATATCTTCCGGGTTCACATGGTGTTGCTTAGCACCCAACGTGTTCGGAGGCCCAGTTGAGACGGCTAGATAAAGTTGATTCAGATTATTAATTAGCTAATATGAGATATTAACTAATTAATCAAGTTAGTAAGTGTTACTAGTTTATTGGGCCATTAATTGGATTGGTAGTTGGGCTTAGAGGGTCACACACAATAGATTTTCAGGCGACGGTCTAAATATATAAAGATTAGGAATTTTTGTGAAAACTACCATCTCTATATAATGATGTGGTGGGACAACCCTGGCCAAGCATCAGGGCTCCACCTGGCTGCCTCTCTCTCTCTCTCTCTCTCTCTCTCCTACGCCACGTATGTCGCGGAGATCGGCACAGATCCAAGCTTTGTCTTCGAATGTTGCGAAACCCGAGGGAGCGGGCATGGATCGTCGCGAGGAAGACCGCGTGGACACCGCTAGAGGCTGGACGGCTGAACGGCTTGTGGGCTCACCTCCACGGAATCGTACGAACGAGGATCTGATTCCGCGCAAGGTGATTTCGACTACCCCGATAGTCTGGTTTGTGTATCCCAAAACAGATTGAGATCAAGTTTTAAATCCCTTTTTCCGCTACGTTTTCTTAATCTCGGGTCGCCGTAGATCCTCACAGTGGTATCAGAGCCAGGTTCCACTACGATCTACATTCGTTTTGGGGTTTAAGATTATTTTTTGAGATTTATTCCATGCAAAAATTCGTTTGGTCTCCTTCTTGGACTGCTGCGGTCTCTTCAATTGGCTAGAGAGATTGCTGCTGGATCTGGTTCCGACCAGTCAGAACGCCAGCAACCCCCTCTTTCCTTCCTTTATTTTGCTCCCACACTTCTTCCTTTTTTGGATTGGACCCGGTGGAGGGGGGGGGGGGGGGGGTTGAGAGCAGTGCACCGAAAATATAAAAAAGGGTCGGCACTGCGGAGAACCCATCCGACAACAAAGAATGGGCGCCATGCCGCCGTCGGACTGGGTCCGCGCGGCGGTGGCCCGCTTGGGCAAGGGCCTTCCCCGGGCTGCGCCCGCAGGGAAGGCAGGCGCCGTGCGCGCCGCTGCCGCTAGGGTTTCCCTAGCTGCGCGCGGGCGAAATAGTGCCAAACAGTCCATTATGGGCCGCGGGCGGGCCAGGCCGGTCGCCCCTGGCAGACCAGGTCCGGCCTGAGCCGGGTGGCCCAGCGCAGCCTGAGACCTACTGGGTTGGTTCAGGCGAACTTGACCAGTCCAACAGAGATCCTTTTTTTTTTCAAGGAAGAATTAATTGAGGGGATAATATTTCTAAAATAAGATAAATAATTTAATTGTTAGATTATTTATTTTAGAAATTCTTTTGCATGGAATAACCCTTTATAAATGATTTTAGATTGTATACTCATGCTTTTGTTGTTACAGTTTTGTAAAGGAGATTAAAGCATGTTAAAAGATTATTTTTTCAAAAATTATCGAATAATCCAATTTTGATTGGACCTAGATTTATGAAACCAAAGTTCTATATTCTCAAAACTTTTATTTAGCCATGTGATGTGCTCTTCCATATATGGAATGAATAAAAGTTTTTATGGTTATGGATATTTGCTTTATCTTATCATGGGATGATGTGATTGATTTTAATTTATATGTGAATATGGGATATTTGTAAATTAATGGTTAATTTGAGGTTTGTGAACCTCCTCTCTCTCTCTCTCTCTCTCTCTCTCTCTCTCTCTCTCTCTCTCTCTCTCTCTCTCCAATGTATTTCTATCTCTCTCTCATGATGCATTCGCCATAAGGCTTCTCCTTATACAAAATGTACATGCAATTTTTATTTGAAATAAGTTTTATGATTTAATGTATATTTGGGTGGCTTTGTTGTGCTATCCACAAGGCCCACTTAATTGTGAAATAAGTTTTAAACTATTGCATATGGATGAATGTAAACGAGGTAGAGGCACAATGTAGTTTTGTTGTGCTATCTACAAGGGCTACATCCTAATCTATCCTCGTTAAGTAACGATGGTAAAGCTTAGACCGCACTTTATGGCTTGTTGTGCTATCCACAAGGCCATTAAAGATGCAGGGACCGAATTATGATTAGATATTGCAAAGGGTTGCAAGTCCCATGAGATGGGTGCTCTATGTTCGTGTCATGGCTTGTTATGCTATACACAAAGTCATGGTACGAATCATTGAGATTCTGATCCCCACTAGGAGATAGTCGGCATCTCCCATTTTGCATATTTGAGGGATGTGCAGTTCGTTGAAAAATAGTGGGAGTTTAAACTAGATTAAAGACCATATATTGTTTTTAAATAATAACTGAACATCTACTAATTATATTTCTTTTATCTCTTATAGGCTAAAATGTTGTCAGGAAATCCGTTACGTGGCATATTGGATGACAATCGTTTGACAAGCCCTAATTATTCTGATTGGCTCAGAAACTTGAAGATTGTCCTAAGGTCTGAGCAAACCGCCTATGTCCTGGATAGTGAGGCTCTTGCTGAGCCGGCATCAAATGCCCCTGAAGGAGAGATGATTGAGTATGAGAAGTGGAAGCAGGATTCCACCATGGCGCAATGCTACATGCTTGCCTCAATGAGAAATGAGTTGCAGAGGCAGCATGAAGACATGGATGCCAAAACAATCTTGCTCTATTTAAAGGAGCTACTTGCTGAGTAGAGCAGAACTGAAAGATATGAGTTATCTAAAAGTCTGTTCAGAGCAAGGATGGCTGAGGGATCTTTAGTACAGATTCATGTTGTAACGGCCCTGGATATCTATACCCAATAAGGGTCCATATCCAGATCCGTCTCCCGAGAACGGACCGAAGTCTCGCAAGGGATAGCTCGTACACGAGTCCAGGAAGAACATAAAAGACAAACCACAATAGTAAGAGACACAAGAAAGGATATGTGCTCATACCTGCATAAACAATTTACATCTGTCCCATTACATTATTACATGTCCAAATTAAAAAGAGTACAACTACCTGGGGCATATCCGAGGAAGCACAAGCTCAGACAACTCTACTAACACTACTGCTGGTGGTACAAGTCTGTCACAACACCTCCTCAAGCTACACCAACGGTAAACCCTAAAAAGAACAGTAAGGGAGTGAGCCTCAACAAGTCACTGGCTCAGTAGGGAACCACCCAAAACCACACTCAACGCAGGAGAACCTCAACCCCAACAGGTCTCACTGGCAACACCAGAAGCCAAACCATTTCATGCTCAACACAAAGCATAAATAACAATACTAAACATAATTAACTCAGTTGCTGCAAGACTCGGAAAGACAAAGAGACAATAGCACCATTAGTCCACTCAATAACTGTAAAGTCTAGGCCACAAGCCTTACAGGCACACCACGTCAACAACTGGTCGCCTAAGCTGTAAGCCACATAGGCAAAGCATTGCCTAAGCTACTAGCTTCACTGGCAAGCCTCTACACACATGGGAATCAAGATTTGCTAACCAAGAGTTAATCCTTTATACCCTTAAATCACGATATATCGAATATCACATCTAAATAACAGGACTGGCTACCACGGTGCCAATCCATCACACATACTAAACCATATTCAGAAACTTACCCAAGGAAGGGTAAAACACAACAAATGGAAGGTCTCACCACATGACCTCCACGGAGCACAACTCCACCTCAACACCTGAAAGACTGGTACATAAAGTACCACGAGAAACCAACACCCACAAAGGGTACAGGTACCCACCACCACGAGGTACCACCACTGAAACACAAACACAATTGTGCCACCACTAGGGCACACCACAACTAGTGAGTCACCGCTCACTAACCTCAACAACAACTGTGCCAACATCATGGCACATAACAACCGGTGAAACCACAACTAACACATGCTACAATTGATAGCAAAGCACGAGCCGGAAAGCACGACACCACCACACGGGACAGACTACTGGTTCATAACACCAGTATCCAACCCGGACAACACAACACAAGAACAACCTCTCAGTCTCGCAGTCACGGACGAAAGGTCCAATTGCAGCTCCACAACACAAGTAAAGCCAAAGAACTGTGGAGTCCAACCAAACCACCACAACCTACAGGTCACACACCCTGCAGGCCCATGCCTGGCACCTTTAGAAACTCTGGCCCGAGCTCTCTAAAGTGAGGCACTGGTAAACAGGACTAGCTGGGGACCAGTACGTCTACTGGTGTCCGTAACCTCCAGCTACGAGCGCGCTACAAGTGACTAAACACAAACTCTCACAAGTCACTGTCCCACTGCCGTCTTTCCCTCAGCCGGACGCACTACTCAGCACACAAGAGTGAGGGTGTCCAGGAAGACGACAAGACCTCAACGGTACCACTGCACCAGGACAAACCCCGAGCACAACAAACACACGTGCCTGGCTCACACAGAACCTGGGGTACCCAACTGAAGAGGCATTCCGGAATAGGCGCCGGACCACCAAACTCAGCAATGCACAAACCATATCATTAACTCATATAATCTTTATTACAATCCACGATACAAACATAAGGACTAGCTTGACCTGGTCACTTCGTGACCCACAAGCTATCCTTCGCGGTCATACATATACATCCCGATAGTTAACTACACTTGGCCTATCATTGGTCACAATGTGACCTCCAAACCATCTCACACTAATACACACGTATACCACAACAATACACGCAACCTTGCCTGTCATTGGTCACCCTGTGACCTCTACGGCAATACACAATACTTAACATACATATCAATGTAATACTCTTTAAAAGACAACCATAGACTAGGGCTAGGTTCATATCCGACCTTCATTGCCCCATCACCTCACACCAATTATAGAAGTTACAATACAACATTCATCACGTCAAACCACTAGCCATGCATACTCATGCATGACACTCAGATCATAAAAACACCACAAAGTCATGGCTAGGCTCACACAGGAACCTCACTGCCCAACCACTACGATAACTGGTGCATGTGCTATGCACACACACACAAAACACCACCACAACAGAGTATGTGCCATGCACATTCTTGAACCACGATAATACCACACCTGATTATGTAAACCATACACTAACCATGTGGGCAATCTGCTCACTGAGCTTTACAGAGGCCAATACACCTCTTACCAAAGCCATACACATAAACGACGATAATCGAATATCCAAAGCACCGAAAACAAGCCAAGCAGAACACTCGTCTGCGATCGCGACAGAGACAAGGACCGCCTTCTGATCGCGACGCTACGATATGGCTCGACAAGAAATCCTGTCGTGACAGAGCGGCCTACCGTGACCTGGTCGCGACAGCAGAAACCACCTCCTTCTCAGGTAAAAACCCAATCCAAGAACCATCCTCGGATTTCCATGCAAACCACATTAATTTCCGATTTTCATGCTTTAATGAATAACCTAGCATGCTCTATATTGTTCATAAAGCATTAAACTTATCAAATACACATCACATACCATCCACGCAATCAAATCAAGGTAGAACTCCCTACCTTCACGAAGAACACACAAACCGGCTACGGCACGACGTCTCCCCCGCTCCATGCAACGACCTCACAATGAGAGCGCGATGAGAACACCACTGAAACGCCAAATCGCCCAACAGAGCCGCAACAGCTCTTCCCCTGGGTCGAGCAGAGCCTCCCCTGCTCTGTTCGGCCAAACCCTTTTTTAAAAACCACACAGCGGTTACTAACGCGACATACCTAACCACCGCGACAAGATCGCGATAGCTTCAAGCGTTGCCTTAACACCCAGACGTCAGCAACTCCACTCCATGCACGACACGCGGCGCACATGCAGATGCCGGCTCCAAACAGCGCCAACCTGAACGCGACCCCCGCTACCGACGCGTTCAGAACGCGGCCTTCACCACTGTCGCGTTCACACTCAGTGAACCAACGGGCACTACAGACCTAACCTGCCGGCCCACTAAGCTCCACACAACACGCGGAACCACAACCAAGGCCCAATGACCCCATATTGGCCATGAGCACCGCACCAAAACCAATAAACACAGATCCGAACTACCACTAATCCACGATCCGCGAAGATCCGAAAACGCGCTACATTACACATGTATTGAAGATGATAGAGTGGATTGAGAGGTTAGTTGTGCTTGGGGTTGAACTCCCCAAGGAAATGAGCACAGACCTCATCTTGCAATCACTTCCAGACTCATACTCTCAATTCATTGTTAACTTTAACATGAACAAGATTCAGGTCACTTTAGCTGAGTTGCTTAACATGCTCAAGACTACTGAGTGAAACCTTCAGAAGGAAAAACCTCAAGTCCTTTTAGTTGGTAAGACCAACAAAAAGAGGAAGGCAGTTCAATCCTTTAAGAAAGGAAATCAAAAGAAGCATGTTAAGACAAAGCCAGCTCAGAAGAAAAAGAAGGACACATGAGATGAAAAGGGCAAGTGCTTTTATTACCACCACAAAGGACACTAGAAGAGAAATTGCAGACAATACCTCAAGGACAAAGCTCAAGGCACAGTGAAGCAAGGTGAAGCTTTATGTATCTATATGATAGTTACACTTGTCAGTTAGAGATTCTACATCATGGGTATTAGATACTGGATGTGCTTCTCATATTTGCAATGATGAGCAGGTGCTGACAAGTAGAAGGAAGTTGACCAAGAATGAGGTGGAGCTAAGGCTAGGAAATGGCGCAAAGGTTGCGGCAAGCTCTGTGGGGACAGTGAACCTTAAGCTCCCATCTGGAGATGTTCTATCTTTAGAAAATTGTTATTATGTTCCTAGCATAATAACAAACATCATTTTGTTTCATGTTTAGACAGAGTTGGATATACGTTGACAATAAAGAACAAATGTTGTTCCATTTATCTCAGTAATAATTTGACTGCTACTGTGAGTATGGTCAATGGTTTATATCTATTGGATGTTTCTTATCATGGTCTCCATCTTGATGTGGCTCTTAAGAAGAGCAAGAATAGTGTAAATTAATCCTACTTGTGGCATTGTAGGCGTGGACATATTGGCGAAGGTAGATTTCAAAAGTTGCATCATAATGGATATTTGAGTCCATTTGATTATGAATCATTTGCAACTTGTGAGTCTTGCCTCATGGGTAAAATGGTTAAATCTCCATTTACTGGACATGGAGAACGAGCCAAGGAGATATTAGATCTTATACATTCAGATGTATGTGGCCCTATGTCTACCCAAGCCAAGGGTGGTTTCTCATACTTCATTACCTTCATTGATGACTTCTCTAGATTCGGATATGTGTACTTGATGAAGTACAAATCAGAAGCTTTTGAGAAGTTCAAAGAATTTAAAAATAAAGTAGAGAAGTAAACATGAAAGAGTATTAAGACTCTTCAATTAGATCGAGAAGGAGAATACTTAAGTACATAATTCCCACAGTTCATGAAGGATAATGGTATCCTATCTCAGCTTACCCCTCTTTATACACCACAGATGAATGGTTTATCAGAAAGGAGAAATCACACATTGTTAGACATGGTGAGATCCATGATGAGCTTTTCATAATTACCAGTGTCTCTATGGGGATATGCACTTGAGACAACTGCTTACTTGTTGAACAAGTTGCTTAGTAAGTCTGTGGCCTCTACACCATATGAGATATGGAAGGGTAGAAAACCAGATTTTAAACATGTTAAAGTCTAGGGTTATCTAGCCCATGTAAAGAGGCACGATCTAGACAAACTAAAATCTAGGACATGCAAGTGTAGATTTGTTGGATATCCAAAGGAGACATTTGGATATTACTTTTACTGTCCTGAAGAACAAAAGGTGATTGTTGCTAGGAGAGCTATTTTTCTGGAGGAGGAATATCTTCTTCAAGAAGATAGTGGGAGTAAAGTAGTACTGGAAGAGATTCCAGATCCACAAGTCAACAATGCCTCTGAGAATGAGGTGTTGGTTTGTGATCCTATTGATATACACACTAATGAACCATGCAAGTCAGGTAGAGTGACAAAGTTACTAGCACGATATGTGGGACATATTGATGGAGGTGACTCGAAACTACCCTACCATGAGGATGATGATCCTATGACTTACCTGGAGGCCATTGAAGGCCTAGAAGCTGAGAAATGGCAGGAGACTATGAACTCTGAGATACAGTCCATGTACACTAACCAAGTTTGGAACTTAGTTGATGTACCTGAGGGTATTGTACCCATAGGGTGCAAGTGGATCTTTAAGAAAAAGATCGGTGTTGATGGACAAATTGATACCTATAAGGCGAGACTAGTGACAAAAGGTTATCGTTAAAGACATGAGTTGACTATGACGAAACCTTTTCCCCAGTTGCCATGGTAAAATCAGTTAGAGTTCTTCTTGCCATAGCTGCACACTATGATTATGAAATCTAGCAAATGGATGTGAAAACTGCCTTCCTTAATGGGAACCTTGAGGAAGATGTGTATATGATACAACCAGAGGATTACACATCTAAGGAGTTTCCAGACAATGTGTGCAAGCTACAGAGATCCATATATGGACTAAAACAAGCCTCCAGGAGCTGGAACATAAGATTTGATGAGGCCATTAAATCTTATGACTTCATTAAGAATGAGGATGAACCTTGTGTGTACAAGAAAACAAGTGGGAGTGTTGTCACAATTCTACTTCTTTACGTAGATAACATTCTACTCATTGGACTGATGTGGCAATGTTATCCTCTGTAAAGATCTGGTTGTCAAAGAACTTCTCCATGAAAGATTTGGGAGAA
Source organism: Colocasia esculenta (assembly GCA_014218235.1). Taxonomy (NCBI): domain Eukaryota; kingdom Viridiplantae; phylum Streptophyta; class Magnoliopsida; order Alismatales; family Araceae; genus Colocasia; species Colocasia esculenta. The sequence continues at coordinate 58,862,846 of CM024763.1, read as the reverse complement.
GCATCTTATGTATTGGGAATACGGCTCTATAGGGATAGATAAAAAAGGATGCTTAGTCTAACCCAATCTATGTACATAGATACCATTGTCAAAAGGTTTGGCATGCATAATTCCAAAAGAGGAATCATACCAGTGACACATGGAATTCATCTCTCTAAAGAACAGTCTCCTAAGACTCATGAAGATAGGGCAGTCATGGATAGACTTCCTTATGCTTCTACCATAGGATCTATCATGTAAGTTATGCTATGTACAAGACCTGATGTAGCTTATGCTAAAAGTGTTTCGAGCAGATTTCAAGCTAATCTGGGTCAGGAGCACTGGAAGGCTGTGAAATGTATCCTAAGATACTTAAGAAGAACTAAAGATACATTTCTGGTTTATGGAGAAGGTGACTGAAACTCCGAGGCTTCACTGACTCAAGTTTTCAGTCAGACCCAGATGATAGCAAGTCTACATCTGGATTTATTTATACTCTAAACGGATGTGCGGTTTGCTGGAAGAGTTCCAAGCAAGAAACAACTACAGATTCGACGACTAAAGCTGAGTATATTGCTACAGCTGAAGCCACCAAGGAAGCAATGTGGTTGAAGAAATTCATCACCGATCTTGGCGTCGTTCCTTCTATTTCAGATCCCATCCCACTGTTTGTAACATTCAGCATTTTTTGGATCTTCGTGAATCCTGTCTTAGGGGATTCGGTGGCCAATGTGTGGCCCATTAGCTTGTGTTTCAGGTGCTCTCGTCGGTTGTGAGGCTTCGTGGGACGACAGATTGGGCCCAAAGCGCTCACAGGTTTTCTGCCTGTAAACGCGACAGGGGTGTGAGTCACATTCTGAACGCAACGGCCCTAGTGGTTGCGTTCTTGTTGCCACTGTTTGGGTTGACGTCTGCATGCGTGCCACGTGTTGCGCACGTGGCAGGGCTTGCTAACGTCGGGAGTGGGAAGGCGACGGCCACCTACGTCGCGTTCAAGTCGCGACGCAGGGCTACATCGCGTTCTCAACCGATGTGCATTTTTAAGAAGCTTTGGCCAAACAGAGCTGCAGTGCGCTCTGCTCGGGCAGGGGAGGAGCTGCTGCGGTTTCTCCGAGCGATTCGGCATTTTAGTGTGGTTTTCGGCGCACTCTCGTTGCAATGACGTCGCATGGAGCGGGGGAGACACCGTGCCGTGGGTGGTTTGCGTGTTCTTCGTGAAGGTAGGGAGATCCCACCTGGTTACGTTGCATGGATCGCGTATGATGCATGTTTGGACTGTTTATCTCTTTATAAACAGTGGAGATCATGCTAGGGCAATCATTAAAGCATGAAAAACGGGAATTAAACGTGTTTTTCATGGCTTGTGGGGGTGATCCGGGGAGAGGATCCCGGATTAGGGTTTTTGCCTATGAAGGCGACGACGTAGGGTGTCGCGTTCTGATTGCGACAACACGATACGTCGCGTTCAGGTCTTGAACGCGACATATCGAAGGGTCGCATCTTGATGGCGACCAAGGACCCTGTCGTATTAGCAGGTCCGAGGGGTTTTATGTGATGCATGTTGGCATGTTTACCCGGTTATTGCGGTTTGTTGTGCATGGCAATGTTGAGCAGTGCATTGGCACCTGTAGCGCTCCTTGAGTGTGCCGTTTACGTGGTTTATGTGTTGTTTATCCAGGGACGTGGTGCTTGCGTAATTTTGAGTGTGAGCATGGCCTAGACTTTATCGTGGTTTAACTTTTATAGTAAGTTTGCGGTGGTTTGGCAGTGAGGTTCCGGTGTGAACCTAGCCACGGTTACTTGATAGCTTTTATAAGTTATTTAAGAAGGTTTAATTAGTATAATGTGTGCGTGGTTGTTGGACGTTGTGTTTTGGGTTTAATGTGGCAATGGAGGTCATGAGATGACCGATAATAGGCTGAGTTACTATTGATTAACGTGGTTCATATATGTGTCTGTGTAGGTTAGCTTATGGGTCACAGGTGACCAAGACAAGCTACCCTTCACCTGTGTACTAGTTTGTGATAAAGAATAAATGTATGTATATATACCGTGGTTTGTACATTTCCGAGTGTGGTGGTCCGGCGCCTATTCCGGAATACCTCTCTAGTTGGGTACCCCAGGTTCTGTGTGAGCCAAGCACGTGTGTTTGTTGTGCTCGGGGTTTGTCCCGGTACTTGTGTTGTACCGTCAAGGTTTGTGTCATCTGTCCTGGACACCCTCACCCTTTGTGTTTGAGTTGTACGTCCGGCTGAGGGAAAGACGATAGAGGACAGTGACTTGTGAGAGTTTGTGTTTGGTCGCTTGTAGCGCGCTCGTAGTTGGGGGTACGGACACCAGTAGTCGACACTGGTCCCCAGCTAGTCCTGTTTTCCAGTGCCTCACTTTAGAGAGCTCGGGCCGGAGTCCCTAAAGGTGCCAGGCATGGGCCTGCGGGGTGTGTGACCTGCAGCTGTGGTGTTGGTTGGTCTCCACTGTTCTTTGGCTTGTGCTTGTGGAGCGGCAGTTGGACCTTTCGTCCTTGATTGTGATACTGAGAGGTAGTTTTTGTGTTATATTGTCCGGGTTGGATATTGGCGTCATGAACTAGTAGTTCGTTCTTGTGTGGTGGTGTCGTTCCTTTCGACTCGTGCTTTGCCTGTGGTGAAGGCTTGTGAGTGTTGACTCACCGTTGTGGTTTGACTAGTTGTGGTGTGCCCTAGTGGTGGCACAGTTGTGTTTGTGGTTCTGTGGTGGTACCTCGTGGAGGTAGGTACTTGTACCCTTCGTGGGTATCTGTTCCTCGTGGTACGCTATGTACTAGCCTTTTCAAGTGGTGTGGTGGAACTGTGCTCCGAGGAGGTCGTGTGGTGAGACCTTCCACTCATTGTGTTTTACTCTTCTTCGGGTAAACTTCTTATTATGGTTTTAGTGTATGATGGATTGGCATTGTTGTAGCCAATCTTGCTACTTTGTGTGTGGCTTTCAACATGGGTATAATGTACTAGCTCTTGGTCAGCGGTCCTAATACCCAGGTGGTTGAGGTTCGCCTGTGAAGCTCGTAGCCCAGAGGGGGGGGGGGGTGAATGGGTCTTTAAAAAAAAATCTATCTAGGTGATACCTGTACAAAAAAATATACACAAAAACAATCTTCGATGTTGGTTAGTAACGGTTAGTATGAACAACAAACCCACAAAGAATCAATCACACAACGCAAGGAATTATCCTAGTTCGGACCTCCTTTCCTTAGGAGTCCTACGTCCAGTCCCTGAGCAACAACTCAGGATTTCACTAACTAGGGTACAGTCCCCCTATGGACACTACAACTGGCTATGTGTACACCTTGGGTGGGACTGCAGTGAGCTGGGTTTCACAACTTCAGAAAGTTGTTGCTCTTTCAACCACAGAAGCAGAGTATGTTGCTGTCTCCGAAGCCAGCAAGGAGATGGTATGGCTGAAAAATTTTCTGAAGAAGTTAGGCAAGGAACAAAACAACAGTGTGCTGTTTTGTGACAGTCAAAGTGTCATTCATCTTGCCAAGAACCCTGTCTTTCATGCAAGGACTAAGCATATATAGCTGAAGTATCACTTTATCCATGGGTTGATTGAAGATGGTACACTTTTGCTTGAGAAGATAAGAGGGTCAGAAAATCCTGCAGACATGTTAACCAAGGTGGTCACAAGAGAGAAACTGAAGCTATGCCAAGCTTCAGTTGGTCTCCATGAATGATTGATGGAGGGATGCCACAGCCAGCTGTTCTTTTACTACTTTGAAGAGGAGGTGCCTGATATTGTTTGGAGTTCTGACTCCAAGTGGGAGATTGTTAGAATGTGGAGCCCGAACTCTCTAGCAGATCAGCATAAGGGGTCAGGTCGCAGTTCAACTTCATGAGTTGAATCAGGCGGACTCAGCATTCGACTGCATGAGTCGAATCAGGATATGAAGCATTCGACTGCATGAGTCGAATCAGGATATGAAGCATTCGACTGCATGAGTCGAATCAGAACTTGAAGCATTCGACTCATTCGACTTCTCTTACCCCAGGTCTGGCGTCTTAACAATTCTGAGGCGGTTCTGAGTTAGGGGCTCTTTTGTCCATGTGAATCTCGATTATGGTGCCCTAACCTCCCAATATATAAAAGGGGGGATATATTCTCTTTGTAGGTGTGGGTTCTCGTTGTAGTATTGAAAGCTGCTGTGGCCGTGGACGTAGGAAGGCTCTGGCCTCCGAACTACATAAAAATCTGGTGTTCTGTGTGTTCTTCTTCTCCCTTCTTCATCTCTTCTCCGATCTCTACGTGTGAGTTCTGTGAGAGAGGGCTGCCTATCGGGGGGTTGATTCCTCAACAACAACACCCAGCTCCGCTGGTCTTCCTTCACACCAGAAGGGAACAACAACACCCTGGATACCCCACCAGGTCTTCCTTCACAACCGAAGGGAAACAACACCCTAGATCCCACCAGGTCTTCCTTCACACACGAAGGGAAACTCCACAAAGAGAATAGAATGAATTCAAGCCCCTAGATCAAGCTTTTACAAGCCAAGATCTGAAGCAACAAGCACTGAGAGCAAAAGATCTAAACAAGGCACACTCTCAGACTATATGGGCTCTCTTAGAAATTCTATTACAGCACAGAGAGCGAAGAGCTAAAGATGATGAGGAATGAGATTCTTGGCTCTAGACTTCTTGCAGAAGAATTTGAATACTTGTATTCGAGATGCTTGTTCTCTAATCAGTTAACCTCACATTCTTCTCTTCTGTCTTGGATTTAAATCACCAATTTGAAATATTGTCGTTGGAGTATCCGTTGTCTCTTGTCCAAGTAAACGTTAGACTGAAGGAAACTTGGAAGCTTCTAGTCAACAGTCTTTTGGTTACTTGTGCACGCAAAGAGATGAGATCTTCTGAGATATCTTTGGCTTCTATTTTTGTCTACGTTGTAAAGTGGAACGATACCAGAGATCTGCACATTTATCAATCTCAAACAGTAGACAGCTAATCTGTCTTTAATGTCAGTCAACGTTAGAAGAAATAGTCATGAAAATAGAAATGCCAAATAGCTGTATCTAAAAGATACACATAGAGTAAGCACGATAATGGACGATAACGTCTGCATTCATGCAGAGATACCTTCAGTCCTCATAAATGAATAGATGTTAGAAGATATACTTGACTTTGACTTTTCAAAGCTTTCAGAGACAAGATAAATATTAAGTTGATGTAAGACATAAAATCGATGACAATATGACTTATGAAATCGTTATGATCAAGTCACTTTAACAAATCGTTGTAAGAGGCAAATCGTTATGTTTAATGAAGAAATCGTTATGAATCACTTAACAAATCGTTGTAGAAAGCAAATCGTTGTGTTCAATGAAGAAATCGTTATGAACACTTAACAAATCGTTGCAGAAAGCAAATCGTTGTGTTCAATGAAGAAATTGTTATGAACACTTAACAAATCGTTGCAGAAAGCAAATCGTTGTGTTCAATGAAGAAATCATTATGAACACTTAAGAAATCGTTGCAGAAAGCAAATCGTTGTGTTCAATGAAGAAATCGTTATGAATACTTAACAAATCGTTACAGAAAGTAAGTCGTTGTGTTCAATGAAGAAATCGTTATAAACACTTAACAAATCGTTGCAGAAAGCAAATCGTTGTGTTCAATGAAAAATCGTTATGAACACTTAACAAATCGTTACAGAAAGCAAGTCGTTGTGTTCAATGAAGAAATCGTTATGAACACTTAACAAATCGTTACAGAAAGCAAGTTGTTGCGAACTCTAAAGAAATCGTTATGATAACTTAAGAAATCGTTACGGCGAGCAAGTCGTTGCGAATTCTAAAGAAATCGTTATGATAACTTAAGAAATCGTTACAGCGAGCAAGTCGTTGTGAATTCTAAAGAAATCGTTATGATAACTTAAGAAATCGTTGCGACGAGCAAATCGTTATGAGTTCTGAAGAAATCACTGCGATGACTTATAGAATCGTTGTGAGAACGATTTGTTTGTAATCAAACGATGTCACAGTAAAGAAGTCGTTCAGACACTTAAGAAATCGTTATGAATTCAAATCATTATAGCACTAAAGGAAGTCGTTGTGACTTTCAACAAAAGTAGATGTGGACTTATAGAAATATGATCTTGACAAGATAAAAGCTTCAGAGAGGTAATGCTTACCAACATTGGCTTATGTGACCTTGGTATATTTCCTGTACTAAGACTTATGAAATATGTTAGAAATTATTGAAGGAATTTTGTTAATCACCAAAAATAATAAAAATAAATAGGTAATTAAAATTACATGGGGACAGACTGATCATCAATCCCCCTTTTTGGTGATGACAAAATTTAACAATAAGCATGGATAAAAATATCTGAACATTTGCAGAATGTATTTCAGACATGCTAAGTATTTTCTCTCCCTTTTTGTCAGTAAGCAAAAAGATAATCTGAGACAAAGAATGAAGAGAAAAGATATAGGAGCACACAAACAAAGATATTTTATTAAGACGGTGAAGGTATAGATAAATAGTAAGCAGGAGACAAAAGAGAGGCAAAGTGAGAAATGGTTTCACATGCCTGTTCTTCCTGCTCTTCAAAATACAATTTAAATACGCCGAAGGATAAAGAGTAGGCTGGTCCCACGGAGGGAGCCATCCTTTGGAGATGAAGCTTGAGCTGCTTGTAGAGGAGATCAGCATAAGAATTCTTATCCATGGTCAGCTTGAGGAAGTGAACATTCCCAAAGCTGGCACAGGTAAGGAACTGATCCATGGACACAGGATAGAAATTTTGTTTCTCTTTTAGAGCTTGGTGTAGAGCTACATACACCTTGTATCTTTCCTCCCAAACTTTGAGGGGATCAGTCACAAGGTTAATGGAGTTCATGTCCAAGAATGTGGCAGGAGAAACAGCAGGTTTTCCTTCTCTGGCTTGAGCTTCATTCAGAGTAAACAACTGTTGAGCAGACAAGGGATAGAATCTGGACCACTCAGAGGGAGTCAATCTCTCACATTCAGACAGAATTGGTGCAAGAACCTCAGCACTGACATGGCCCTGGTGATATTCTCTAAAGAGAAATCTGTGAAATGCAACCAGAAGCCTTTCTGTACCTTGATTCTTCCCATCACTCTGGCAAAACGTTCAAAGATTGTAGACCCTACAGAGGATTCCATGACCAGGAAATGGATCTGAGGGAGGCAAATCTGATCAGGCACCTGAAGGGTAGCAAAATCAATCTGAACTGCTTCAGTGTGGGCAATGCTTGGATTCAGAGCTTTGATAGCCTCCTTGAATTGATTCAGCTGAACTTCAGGAAGTCGATGGACATATCGATAGTTGTTGAACAGAAGAAAGTATCTGACCATCTTGATTTCCTTTTGGATGAAGGACCCCCAATAATCCTTGTGGTGGATCCGGAACCATTCTGAGAGGGTCAAGGAATGGTCCCTTGGAGGGAATCTGGCAGACTTGGCAAGAAGATATTTCTTGAACAGCTCTTTATGCCCTTTGCCCCACTGCTCTTCTGTTTTAGAGTGAGCAACAGAGAAGATTTTGGATTTCTCTATTTTGGTGAGAGGAGTGAAGGGTAAAACAACATTGAGGTGGTCAGAAAGATTAAGAAATGGAAGGTTTACAATGGTAGCAAAAACAACCTTCTGAAGGTACTCTCTATACAGTGGTTTACTTCTGTTGTCCACTGTGAGAGAGAACCACAGAGGAGGATATCTGGGTTCTGAAACAATAGCTAAAGAGGAAGAAATTTTTCTTTTTTTAAGGGCAGAACTAGAAGAGTCTGCCTTATGGATGTGATCCCCTACTTCCAGGACTGACCTGAGTATGGCTTCTTCAAACTCATCCTTTACTTTTTCAATAAAGGGAGAGTCAAGTTGAGCACTCTCAGGGATTATAGTGATGAAAGAGGGTGGAGGAGAAGGATGAAGGAAGGAGTCAGAAGTAGAATGAATGTCAACATCTGGTCCAAGGGAGGGACCAGAGGAAGATGAGGCTCCAGCAGAGGATGCTGGAGGGACCTCAAAGATAGGTGGAGGTGGAAGAATATGAGTAGAGGAGGCAGGAGAGGAGGTGGATTGAGAGGGAAGGGGTGTTGGTGAGGAGATGGGTCTAGGTTGAGGTTTCTTGAATGTCTATGGAGCAGGAGGTGCTGTGGAGGATGAAGGTGGGGATGGAGGAACTGGTGTATGGGAAGAAGTGGGAGCTGGGGGCTCAGGAACCAAAACTTCTTCTTCAGCCAAACTCTGCACAGGTTCAGACTCCAATGGCCCTGATGGCCCTGACACCTTCTCAGATGGCCCTGGAGGCCCTTCAACCTGCTCAGCTGGCCCAGATGGCCCTTGCTCATTGACCTCTGCCTTTTCTGCTGATGGCTCGGACACTGGAACTGATGGCCCTAATTCTGGAACTTGAGCTGCAGGAGGTGGAGGAGGAGGAGGAACTTGAGCTCCAACCACCTTCAGAATCTCAGAGAGCATTGACTTCATGCTGCCCATCTCTTTGTTGAACCATTTCATGGCATTTCTGATACTTGAAATCTCCTTGAAGATGAAGCTTGGCTCATGAAAATGGAATTAACATCTGATTGAAGAGAGCATAAGATTGTACCTTGAGCATCCAATCTCTCAATGACAGGCTTCAAATTTATGACTATTATCTGTTTTACCTGCCTCTCAAAAGAGTATCTGCTAAGAGTGGAACTCCGGAAACCACTTCTTTTCCTTTCTGCCTTGCCTCTGAAGCTGGAGGCTGCTGATCATCATCTGATTCTGAGGAGCTGGCTGTCTCCCCATCTCTAGCATCATTACCTGGGGGATTGTCATGTTCCTCCCCCTAAGTGCCATCACCCTGTGAACTGGCAAGGACTCCTTTAGCAGGCACACTGCCCATAGGCATATCAGTGTGTGCTGCTTCTTCTGTGACCTCTTGTCTTTCACAAGGCTGCTCCCCCTGAATAGGAGCATCTTCCATCAAGACATCTTCTGGAGCAACTGATTGCTCCTCCTGAACTGGTGCAGCTGCTACTGATTCTGCAATGTGGCCTGATGCCACAACTTCCTTTACTGAACAACCACCAGTCTCTGAAGTGACTGGGGTGGAGAGAATAGAGTCCACTACCCTTCTAAGTATAGAGGCTACAATAGAGGTGGGTAGATGGTCTGCTGCTGTAGACATAATGGGGATAATCTCCTCAGGAGAGATGTCCTCAATCCTTTCATTAGAACTCTCCACAGCTACTCTTGCTGATGCTTTTGGAATTTCTTCTACAAATTGAGAGTCTATAGCTGCTGCTGACTCTTCTGCTGCTGATTCCAAGACAGGGGTTGCTGCAGGTACTAATTCTTCTTGCTCTGGCACAGCTGGGGCCACAGCTGCTAGTTCTGCTATTGCTGCTTGCACTTCTTCCTGAACTTCTTCCATAATGGCCTCTCCCTCAGCCATGGAGGTCTTAGACCAAACGCTATTTACAACTGAGAAACCACTTTTCCTTAGATTTCTGGACCTAATAGCTTGGCTCATCTTTTCAACAACTGCTCCTGATAAATCAACACTAAAAAACTTGAAAATCTTGGTAAGCAGGTGAGCATAGGGCAGAGAAACATTGAGCTTGCTCTTGGTATCCCAAATCTGATCTCTAACAAATTTCATCCTTTCTAACATTACTGCGGCCATGTTTATCTCCTTGTTCATGTCTGAATCTGCCTTTGTACAGGTTGAAAAAGTTGCGCTTCTGGGAGTGATTATTGACAGACTATAAAGTGAAGGAGACGGTTGAAAGCATTCATTTGATTTATATCTAGTTTCCCATCTCTCAAACGATACTTAGGTCCAATAATTCCGAGACCCTTGACCTTTGCATCCACAGTGTGGACTCCACTGTGACCGGTTGTGCTCACATCAAACAACATCTTCAGAAGATCATGATCAATCTTTATGGGGATTCCTTTGACTGAAGACGTCACAGACCCATCTGTCTCTGATTTCAAGCAAACATAGAATGCCTTCACGAGGTCTGGATAGCTTACCTCAGAGAAGGTTGAAATAACTGACCACTTCATCCTGCTCATGGCTGCCACAACACTATGCATCCCGTTCTTCTCAAGATCAGCAACATCTACTGCTTTATTTCCACACAGCTTGGTCTTCACAAAGGTGAACCTTCCCTGCTGCTCAGGGGTGAGAAACTCGGCGCTGTAACCACCCAGACTGCCGGAAATGACGGATGCGGCCATGGATTCAGGTGAAAAGGTTTTCTGGAGGATTGAGGTGGAAGAAGGAGTGAAAGCCCTCAAGAAATTTGTCGCGGGAAGGAGAGAAGAGCTTCAAACTTGCAGAGAGTCGATGTCCGAATCGTTAGGGCATCGGCTCAGGCAACCAGACGAAAGAGGGAAAAAGGTAGAAGATGGGAGATGAATCGTTCCCACATCGATTTTTGTAATTAAATAAATGCTTTGTGGAAAGTGAGGCGCCAAAAGGCGGCAGAAAACGACAAAAGAGTTTGACTATTCAAACCGACTTTAATAAAAGAGCGGCCAAGAAAGATAATTTGAATTTCTTTTGCTTAAATCCATGGAGGGGAAAATTTACTTAATTCTGAAAATTTATATGTCAGTTTTAAACAGAAATCTTTTCACAAATTACACATGCTCAATTCCCTTCTAAGAGATGTGAATCTCTCTTCAGGTAAGACTTTTGTGAAAATATCTGCTAACTGACTATTTGTATCAATAAAAGATATTTCAATATTACCATTTGCAACATGATCACGAATGAAATGATATCTAACCTCAATATGCTTGGTCCTTGAATGTTGGACTGGATTTTTGGTGAGATTGATAGCACTGGTGTTGTCACACAATAGTGGAATCGATTTGATATTTAATCCAAAATCTTCAAGTTGTTGCTTTATCCATAGGAGTTGTGTACAACAACTTCCAGCAGCCACGTACTCAGCTTCAGCTGTAGACAGTGCCACTGAATTTTGTTTCTTTGATGACCAGGATATCAAACACCCTGCAAGAAATTGACAACAACCACTTGTGCTTTTTCTATCTACTTTGCATCCAGCATAGTCAGCATCAAAGTATCCTACTAAATTAATTTCACAAGATTTTGGATACCACAGACCTAAATCATGAGTTCTAGCTAAATATCTAAATATTCTTTTCACAGAGATTAAATGTGATTCTCTAGGATCTGCTTGATACCTAGCACACATGCATACACTAAATAGAATATCGGGTCTACTAGCTGTTAAATAAAGCAGTGAACCTATCATACCTCTGTAGACCTTTTAATCTACTTTCTTACCAACTTTGTCACTGTCCATCCTTGTTGATGTACTCATTGGTGTTGACAGTGGCTTGGCATTATCGAATCTAAATTTTTTCAAGAGTTCTTTTGTGTACTTTGCTTGGCAGATGTGAGTTCCTTCTTTTCCTTGCTTGATTTGTAGTCCAAGGAAATAATTGAGCTCTCCCATCATACTCATCTCAAATTCTCGATGCATCAACTTTTCAAATTACTTGCAAAGGGATTCATCAGTAGATCCAAAGATAATATCATCTACATAAATCTGTACAAGTAGTATGCTTTTAACTTTTGATTTTACAAATAGAGTGCTATCTACTTGACCTCTACTGAAACATGGTTTAGAAGAAAAGAACTAAGCCTTTCATACCAGGCCCTAGGTGCTTGCTTTAATCCATATAAAGCTTTATGAAGTTTGAAAACATGATTAGGAAATTCTGTGTCATCAAAACCGGGGGGTTGTTCCAAATAAACTTCCTCTTTTATAAAACTATTTAAGAATGCAGATTTGACATCCATTTGAAATAGTTTTAAGTCTAATACTGATGCATATGCAAGTAATATTCTAATAGCCTCAAGTCTAGCTACAGGTGCATAGGTTTCATCGAAATCTATGCCTTCCTCTTGGGAATAGCATTGAGCTATCAGCCTGGCCTTGTTTCTTAAGATCACACCAACCTCATCCAATTTGTTTCTGAACACCCATTTGGTGCCAATAACTGGATGGTCTGATGGTCTAGAACAAGTGACCATACTTGGTTTCTCTTGAACTGATTTAGTTCATCTTGCATGGCCAAGATCCAAGATTCATCACCAAGAGCTTCATTGACTGTCCTCGGCTAAATAATCTCAGGGTATCATGTTACCTCTTGTTCTTACCCCAACAGATGGATCACCAATAATATTCTCAGGTGGGTGATCTTTCTTGTATCTCCACTCCTTTGGAAGATTTTCATGTGTAATTTCCTTTTGTTGCATGTCTTCCAGAGGTGGATCATCCTTGTCCTGAATTGATGTATTATTTAGTTTCTTAGACAGTTCATCTGCATCATCATTATCACTATCTTCTTCTTTCTCAAGGAAGGGTTAGTTTCATCAAAAATAATATGTACAGACTGTTCAATTAATAAAGTGTGTTTATTAAATACTCTATAGCTTTTGGGTTTAGAGGTGTACCCCATGAAGATGCATTCATCTGATTTGACATCCAACTTACCAATGTCCCTTTTTCCATTGTTGTGGATGAAGCAAGGACATCCAAATGTCCTGAAGTGGCTGATCTTTGGTTTCTTTCCTATGAACAGTTCATATGCAGTCTTCTTTAGGATTGGCCTGATCATTACTCTGTTGATAATGTAGCTTGCTGTGTTGACTGCTTCAGCCCAAAAATACCTTGGCAGATCATATTCCGATAGCATTGTTCTTGCTATATCCAATAGAGTTCTATTCTTTCTCTCAGTAATTCCATTTTGCTGTGGTGTCCTTGGTGCTGAGAAATTATGCTCAATCCCCTGATCATCATAGAACTTAGCAAATTTTTCATTCTGAAATTCACCACCATGATCTGATCGGATAGAAACAATGCTGAACTTCTGATCCTTCTGGACTTTCTTGCTGAAACTGACAAAGTTTTCAAATGTGTCATCTTTATGCTCTGGGAATGATACCCATGTGAATCTTGAGTAATCATCGACTATGACAAATCCAAAGTTCTTTCCTCCAAGACTGGTAGTCCTCATTGGCCCAAATAGATCCATATGAAGGAGCTCTAAGGGTTTTGAGGTGGTTACCACCGTTTTTGACTTGAATGAGCTCCTGGTGTGCTTTCCTTTAGCACAAGATCTACAGACACCTTCTATTTTTGCACTGACCTTTGGCAGACCTTCCACAAGATTTTTCTTTAGCAATTTTCTCATGCCATCTATGCTGCAATGTCCTAGTCTTCTGTGCCATAATTCAGTAGATTTATCCTTATTTGCCGCCGGACAGACATTTTGATCTTTGAGTTCCTCAAGATAGAGCACATATAAGTTCTTTTCTCTATTTACTTCAAAGATAACTGCTCCATCCTTCAATATGCTGCATTTTGATTCTTGAAACTAGATCTGATGGCCTCTGTCACACAGCTGGCTGATGCTAATGGGATTATGCTTCAACCCTTTGACAAGCAACACATCTTCAATAACTGTTTTTTCTTTATTGTTCACAGAGCCACTGCCTATCATTGTTCCCTTTCCATTATCACCATATGTGACTGTTCCTTCTTCAGCTTGAAGATGAGTGAATAGCTTCTGGTTTCCAGACATGTGCCTTGAGCACCCACTGTGCAAATACCACTTGGATCTTCGAGTGTTAACCTGAAATAAAACCATCAAGTTTTAGGTACCCAAATTCTTTTGGGTCCTGACGGGTTAGTATCAACAACTTTTCCTTTTATTACCCATTTCTTATGTCTTGTTGGGCACGTGGTTTTTATGTGACCTAACTTATTGCAATGACTACAGCAAGATGTTTTAGTTACTTTTTCAATATATTTGAAATTTGCTTTATATGCTATGTCTTGTTCTGGTACAAATTTTGGAGTCGGGTATATTTTAGGATAGACTATAGTTTCCTCATTATCCGGAGGTGTATATCCTAATCCATGTTTGTTCTTACCTGATCTTCTAGCACCTTTTAATATTAAAGAATTTTTGCCATTTGTGAATTTTTTTAATGTGCTAGATAACTGTATATTTTCTTCTGTTAGAGTCTTAATTTCAGTTTTTAATTCGTCTGAGCTTGCTTGTTTTTCAAGTTTATTAATTTGTTTATTCTTATCTTTTAGATCTTCGCATAATAATTCATTTCTTCTTCTAAGTTCAGTTATTTGTTTTTCTAGTTCTTCATTTTCTGTTTTTAGATCTGAGTTAGTGTTTTCTAGACATATAATATTTTTCTTATTTGCTTTTAACAGTTTAGTTACTTCTCTATATTTATCATATAGTTCATTGAATGCTTCCTCTAAATTGTCTGAATCAGAATCATTGCATGAATCAAAGGAAGAGTCAGAGGTTACCTTATCTTCGGTATTTGCCATCAAGTCACTTTAACAAATCGTTGTAAGAGGTAAATCGTTATGTTTAATGAAGAAATCGTTATGAATCACTTAACAAATCGTTGTAGAAAGAAAATCGTTGTGTTCAATGAAGAAATCGTTATGAACACTTAACAAATCATTGCAGAAAGCAAATCGTTGTGTTCAATGAAGAAATCGTTATGAACACTTAACAAATTGTTGCAGAAAGCAAATCGTTGTGTTCAATGAAGAAATCGTTATGAACACTTAGCAAATCGTTACAGAAAGTAAGTCGTTGTGTTCAATGAAGAAATCGTTATAAACACTTAACAAATCGTTGTAGAAAGCAAATCGTTGTGTTCAATGAAGAAATCGTTATGAACACTTAACAAATCATTATAGAAAGCAAGTCGTTGTGTTCAATGAAGAAATCGTTATGAACACTTAACAAATCGTTACAGAAAGCAAGTTGTTGCGAACTCTTAAGAAATCGTTATGATAACTTAAGAAATCGTTACGGCGAGCAAGTCGTTGTGAATTCTAAAGAAATCGTTATGATAACTTAAGAAATCGTTACGGCAAGCAAGTCGTTGCGAATTCTAAAGAAATCGTTATGATAACTTAAGAAATCGTTGCAACGGGCAAGTCGTTGCGAATTCTAAAGAAATCGTTATGATGACTTAAGAAATCGTTGCGACGAGCAAGTCGTTATGAGTTCTGAAGAAATCATTGCGATGTCTTATAGAATCGTTGCGATGACTTATAGAATTGTTGTGAGAACGATTTATTTGTAATCAAACGATGTCACAGTAAAGAAGTCGTTTAGACACTTAAGAAATCGTTATGAATTCAAATCGTTATAGCACTAAAGGAAGTCGTTGTGACTTTCAACAGAAGTCGATGTGGACTTAGAGAAATATGATCTAGACAAGATAAAAGCTTCAGAGAGGTAATGCTTACCAACATTGGCTTGTGTGACCTTGGTATATTTCATGTACTTTAGACTTATGAAATATATGTTAGAAATTATTGAAGGAATTTTGTTAATCACAAAAAATAATAAAAATAAATAGGTAATTAAAATTACATGGGGACAGACTGATCATCAGTAGCCTAGGCAGTGTTTGCCTGTGTGGCTTATAGTTTAGGCGACAAATTGTGTAGTAGTTTGCCTGTGAGGCTTATGGCTTAGGCATATTAGTTGTTAGGCAGATTAGTGGTGTTAGACTAGTCCTGCCGTTCCTCTTCCGCACTGAGATTTGTATTAGTTGAAATGATTATGTTTAATTGTTATTAACTATATGTTGTTGTGAGCATGAAATGGTTTGGCTAACGGTGTTGCCAGTGAGACCCTTTGGGGTTGAGGTCTCTCTTTAGTTTCATTGTTGTTTTTGGGTGGTCCCCTACTGAGCCTGTGACTTGTTGAGGCTCACTCCCCTACAGTTCTTTTTAGGGCTTACCATTTGTATGACATGCGAAGGCGTTGTGGCAGACTTGTACCACCAGCAGTAGTGTTAGTTGTGTTGTGTGAGCTTGTGCTCCCTCGAGATGTGCCCCAGGTAGTTGTACTTTTTAATTGGACATGTAATAATGTATTGGGACAGTTGTAAATTGTTATATATGCAGATATGAGCACATGTACTTTCTTGTGTCTTATACTATCGTGGTTGTCTTTTATATTCCTACTAGACACGTGTACGAGCTATCCCTTGCGAGACTTCGGTCCGATCACGAGAGGCTGACTTGGATATGGAGCCTTAATAGTTATAAATATCCAGGACCGTTACAGTTGGTATTAGAGTGATGGTCTAGTTAGAATATGAAAAGACCTTGAGGTTACAATGTCCCAAGACATGGTTTAGTGTCCACTGCTGGTAGTAAGTCTGTGGTTTTGTGTGATCTTTAGTATGGTTTTTACGTGAGTTTCTGGTGTTTGAATTGTGTGTATAGTTGGCCAGTTTGGCAGTTTTTAGTAATGGCAGATAAATGATGAAATTAGTGGTATAAGTTGAGTGGTTACATTTCTGTGCCTATTGCAGTCAAAGTGCAGTTGTCTAAAGGTTTTTGATTATAGAAACGAAAAGGGATTAATGAATTTGATTGTGATAATCAGAAATGGAAGAGTAATATTTTGGAAAAGGTATGTTTAAGGTATTTTGGTAAGATATAGAGCTGGCAGAGACATGTATAGGGTAATGATATGGTAAAGAAGTAGTGAAATAGTGTTGTGAATGAGGAATAAATCAATGTGTAATAAGGATTGCTAAGTATGTGAATTATAGTCAATGATATTAGTAGGAGTAATTGTAATATTTGAGATTTGTATTAATCAGTGTTAAGAAATAGTGTGAATAATAATATGATTAGAGTTATGGAAGGTTTAAAATGAGTGTATGAGGCAGTGCAGTTTGAAATTAGATGTTGGTAAAGAGAGTAGCAATTTATGGCAGTCTAATTAAAAAAATATTTATGATTAGAGATGGTTGCAGTAAAGAGCTTGAGAATAATCCTGCTATGAATAGTGGTGATAATAGGAAGCTTGATAAAAATATCAGTATAAGTATGTGTCGAGATAATCAATTGCATAAAGAGAGAATAAAGGAAGATCAGTGCATAGTTAGCTTTTTCTGAAAATTTCATAAGAAAGATATTCGTTTGGTAAGTGGCAATTTGTGAGAATTGCATAGAATGATTTATTAAATAATACAGTGTTTTTTATTTATTTAGCAATTGGGTATAGTTTGTGAAGAAGAGAGGTAAAATTGGTGTTAGGAAAAGATTGAAATTAAGGTTAAGAATGTTTGGAGCAAGATAGAGTTATGAGAGTTAGAATAGAAAGAGATGGATTAGCCGAGAAGCAGTTAAGCAGCATCAGGTAAAGTGGAATAACCAGGAATTAAAGTAAATATTTAAATGAAAGGATAGCAGTAAGTATGATGTAACAACAATGATTTCAGAATTAGAAAGTAAAGTAGCAAAATGGAACAGAGAAATCAGGTAGAGCAGATTATGGTATTTAAAGAGATCAGTTTCAGGTCATGGCTTTGGCAGTTGTGAGTAAAGGATGTTTGTGTAATAGCAAGAATTGCAGTGTGAAAGGTAAAGTGTGATAAGCCAGATACAAAATAATTACGGAAAATGCTTTGCATAAATGATATTATGGTTGATGCAATTAGCAGGTTATTGATTAGAGAAAGAAAGAGTACAGTATATTATGAAATAGTGTGCAGAACAGTGAACAGCTTAAGATCAGATGGTACCTAATTGAGAGAAAGTTCAATAAAGCTAAAGGTAGAATATGTGCAGAATTAATTGAGCAGTTTTATTTGCTGATTAAAGAATATAATGTTATAGCAATAAAAGCAGATATTTTGAAAGATTATGTAATAGATTGATTGGATTAATCAGAGAATGTTATTTAAATAAGAAAGGAATGTAAAAAGTAAGGTATGTCAGAAATGGTATGGCAGGATTCAGAATTAAAGTATGTGGTACAATTATAATTTAAGTATTAGAGGATGTAGTCTAGAAATTTTGATATTTTCTTCTAGCATTGATTAATTGAGTAAAGTGATTTGAAAAGTGAGAAAGGTTATTATTGAATCCAACCGGAGTCAGAATAATAATGAAACTGCGAGGCAATTGTGAATGATAATGGGAGCAGAATTTATGGAATATTTTGTTAGATATTCAGTATAATTGGAGTGGCGCAGCGGAAGCATGGAAGGTTTAATATTTTCAAGTTATCCGAAGTTTGAGTGATTAAAAGAAAGTTTAAGGTTGTTGCACTATTAAGTAAAGAGGCAGTGGTTTTTGGCTAGAAAGGAATAAAGACAGTATGGACAGAATAGTATAGAGAGGCAGGGAATTCAGTTATGGTAATGTGATTTTCTTTGAGAAGTTGGTAGTTGAGAATGTGAACATAGATAAAGCAGAGTAGCAGTTGGCAAGGATAAGCAGATAATGGAATGGTATTGAGGAATTTAAGAAATTAAGCAAGGTTTAGTAGGGCAAAATACCCAAAAGTAACATAGTAAAGTACAAGGTTTTAAACAAGAGAAGCGGCTTAGAAAGAAATGTTGCAAACACAGCCAAGAAAAATGTGGAAATAGGTTGAGTCCAAGGTGATAAAGCGTCAGTAGCAGGGTAGAATCGCCTACAACTGAAAAGTATAGAAAGGGCAGAATGTAACAATCAGGCAGAGCAGTTATGAAATAAATTGAAGAGAAAGGGAAGCAGAACAAATACGGAAATGAACAGATGAATCAGTTAGCACAAAATGATTTGGAAGGCAAGTGCAAAGAAAGTGTATCCTACTTGTTCTGTGTATAACTTTGTTTCTTTTTAGGTGATAATTCGGGTTACTGTGCTTTGTTTTGAATGTTGAGGATGACATTCCTTTTTAGGTGATAATAATGTAACATTCCGCGTTTTTCGAATCTTCTTGGATCCTGTCTTAGCGGATTCGGTGGCCAATGTGTGGTCCATTAGCTTGTGTTTCAGGTGCTCTCGTCGGTTGTGAGGCTTCGTGGGCCGGCAGATTGGGCCCAAAGCGCTCACAGGTTTTCTGCTTGTGAACACGACAGGGGTGTGTGTCGCGTTCTGAACACGACGGCCCTGGTGGTCGCGTTCTTGTTACCGATGTTTGGGTTGACGTCTGCATGGACGCCGTGTGTCACGCGCGGGGCAGGGCTTGCTGACGTCGGGAGTGGGAAGGCAACGGCCACCTACGTCGCATTCAGGTCGCGACGCAGGGCTACGTCGTGTTCCCAACCGCTGTGTGTTTTTAAGAAGGTTTGGAAAAACAGAGCTGCAGTGCACTCTGCTCGGTCAGGGGAGGAGCTGCTGCGGTTTCTCCGGGCGATTCGACATTTTAGCATGGTTTTCGGCACGCTCTCGTCGCAAGGACGTTGCATGGAGTGGGGGAGACGTCGTGTCGTGGGTGGTTTGCATGTTCTTCGCGAAGGTAGGGAGAACCCACCTGGTTACGTTGCGTGGATCTCGTATGATGCATGTTTGGACTATTTATCGCTTTATAAACAATAGAGATCATGCTAGGGAAATCATTAAACCATGAAAAATGGGAATTACACGTGTTTTGCATGGCTTGTGGGGGTGATCCGGGGAGAGGATCCCGGATTAGGGTTTTTGCCTGTGAAGGCGACGACCCAGGGTGTCGCGTTCTGAACGCGACAGCCCGATACGTCGCGTTCAGGTCTTGAATGCGACATATCGAAGGGTCGCGTCTTGATGGCGACCAAGGACCCTGTCGCGTTAGCAGGTCCGAGGGGTTTTATGTGATGCATGTTGGCGTGTTTACCCGGTTATCACGGTTTGTTGTGCTTGGCAATGTTGAGCGGTGCATTGGCACCTGTAGCGCTCCTTGAGCGTGCAGTTTACGTGGTTTATGTGTTGTTTACACAGTGACGTGGTGCTTGCGTAATTTTGAGTGTGAGCATGGCCTAGACTTTATCGTGGTTTAACTTTTATAGTAAGTTTGTGGTGGTTTGGCAGTGAGGTTCCGGTGTGAACCTAGCCACGGTTACTTGATACCTTTTATAAGTTATTTAAGAAGGTTTAATTTGTATAATGTGTGCGTGGTTGTTGGACGTGGTGTTTTGGGTTTAATGTGGCAATGGAGGTCATGAGATGACCGATAATAGGCTGAGTTACTATCGATTATGTGGTTCATATATGTGTCTGTGTAGGTTAGCTTATGGGTCATGAGTGACTAAGACAAGCTACCCTTCACATGTGTACTGATTTGTGATAAAAAATAAATGTATGTACATATACCGTGGTTTGTACATTGCCGAGTGTGGTGGTCCGGCACCTATTCCGAAATACCTCTCTAGTTGGGTACCTCAGGTTCTGTGTGAGCCAGGCACGTGTGTTTTTTGTGCTCGGGGTTTGTCCCGGTACTTGTGTTGTACCGTCGAGGTCTGTGTCGTCTGTCCTTGACACCCTCACTCATGTGTTGAGTTGTACGTCCGGCTGAGGGAAAGATGATAGAGGACAGTGACTTGTGAGAGTTTGTGTTTGGTCGCTTGTATCGCGCTCGTAGTTGGGGGTACGGACACCAGTAGTCGACACTGGTCCTCAGCTAGTCCTGTTTTCTAGTGCCTCACTTTAGGGAGCTCGGGCCTGATGACCAGTCTATCCCCATGTAATTTTAATTAATTACATATATATATATATATAATATATATATATATATATTTATTTTTTTTGATGATTAACAAAACCAAACAAAAGTTTATCAATTATATCTAATGATATTTCATAAGTCTTAAGTACAGGAAAAATACCAAGGTCAAACAAGCAAATAAAGGTATGCATTACTTCTCTGAAGCCTTAATCTCTTCACATGATATTTCTCTAAGTCCATATCGACTTCTATTAAAGGACGTAACGATTTCTTTATAAGCATATCGATTTTAATAGAATTATCATAACGATTTCCTTTCTGGCTGAAAAGTCATGTTGTTTCAAACAAATCGATGCCGTAACGATTCTATAAGTGATCGCAACGATTTCCTTATAAGACTGAAAAGTCATGTTATTTCAAACAAGTCGATGTCACAACGACTCTATAATGTTACCGTAACGATTTCTTTAGAGCTCGTAATGACTTGCTTGTCGCAACGACTCTATAAGTTGTCGCAACGACTTCCTTAGAGCCTGTAACGACTTGCCCATCACAACGACTCTATAAGTTACCGTAACGATTTCTTTAGAGCTCGTAACGACTTGCCTGTCGCAACGACTCTATAAGCTATCGCAACGACTTCTTTAGAGCCCGTAACGACTTGCTCGTCACAACGACTCTATAAGTTACCATAACGATTTCTTTAGAGTTCATAACGACTTGATAAGTATTCATAACGATTTCTTTAGAATTCACAACGACTTGCCTTGTATAATGATTTGTTAAGTATTTCACATCGATTTCTTTAGAAACACAACAATTTGCTTTGTGCAACGATTCATTAAGTGTTCATGATATATCTTCTGTCACATAACGATTTGCTATGACTCATAACGATTTCATAAGTCATATAGTCATCGATTTGATATCTTGATATCTTATTCATCTTAAAAGCGTTGACTAGTCAAAGTCCACATAGACATCTCTCTGACGCTTTTGCATTTATGAGATCTGAACATATCTCTGCATGCATGCAGACCATATCATCCTTTATCTTGCCTACTCTGATTATGTCCTTTAGACTTAAGCTATTTTGCACTACTATTTTCATGTCTATTGCTACTGACGTTGACTGACATCAGAGACAGCTTAGTTGTCTGCTATTTGAGATTGACATTTGTGCAGACCTCTGAACTAGCTTCATGGTACAACATTAAAAAAAATAGAAGCCAACGGATATTTCTGAAGATCACATCTCTTTGCGTGCTCAAGTGATCAAAAGACTGTTGACTGGATGCTTCCAAGACTCCAGATGTCATTCAGTCTAACAACTACCCAAAAGAGAGACAACAGACACTTCAACGTCTACATTTTAAATTGAAGATATAAATTCAAGTCAGAAGAATAGAAGAAACAGAAATCACGCATTCAAGCATTCAAATTCTTCTGAAGAAAGTCCAGAGCCAAGAACCTTCATTCCACTTAGCTTTTGCTCTTTTGCTCTCCACTAGTTTGTGAAAATCTTGAGAGAGCCTGTATAGTTCTGAGAGTGTGTCTTATTTAAATCTCTTTGCTCTCAGTTCTAGTTGCTTCAGATCCTTGCTTATCAAAAGCTTGATCTAGGGGCTTGAATTTCATTCACTCTCTTTGTGTTGTTCCCTTCGGTTGTGAAGGAAGACCTGGTGGGTGTTATCCAGGGTGTTGTTCCCTTCGGGTGTGAAGGAAGACCAGCTGAGCTGGTGTTGTAGCGTCCTTAGGGGACTGTACCCTAGTTAGTGAAATCCTGAGTTGTTGCTCAGGGACTGGACGTAGGACTCCTAAGGAAAGGTGGTCCGAACCAGGATAACTTGTGTTGTGTGATTGTCTTCTTTGTGTGTTTGTTATTTAAACTAACTGTCACTAACCTACTTGAAGAACGTTTGTGTGAATGTTTTTAGTTACAGGTATCTTCTAGATTAATTTTAAAGACCCATTCACCCCCCCCCCTCTGGGCTCGTCAACTGGGCAACAAGTGGTATCAAGTGAGTCTCTTCGACAAAGAAAGGATCCAACGATCTGAAGAGTAAAGATCCATGGCAGCCCAAGGTAACTTTGAAGGTCAGTCTGTCAACCGACCCCCTCTCTTCGATGGTGAAGATTATCCTTACTGGAAGACCAGAATGGAATACTTTCTACAGGGCACGACTATCAAATTTGGTCCATAGTAGAAGAAGGTGATCTGTTAGTCACAAATGAGAAAGCACAATGGACAGATGATGACAGGAAGAAGATTTCCTGAATTGCAAAGCAAAGAGCATCCTATGCTGTGCTCTAAGTAAGAAGGAATTCAACAGAGTTGCAGCCTGCAAATCCTCAATAGAAATGTGGGAAAAGCTCAGGATTACTTATGAAGGCATAGACAAAGTAAAGGAAACAAGAATCGACATTCTTGTCACTCAATATGAAAGATTTCAGATGTAGTCAAGTGAGTCCATAACTCAAATGTTCAGCCGGTTCATTGACATCACAAATGGACTAGCTAGTCTGGGGAAAATCTATGAGATGTGAGACATGGTGAGGAAGATACTTAGATCCTTACCGTCCTCATGGACCCCAAAGGTCACAGCAACAGAAGAAGCTAATGACTTGAAGAGAATGTCTGTAGAAAAGCTCATTGGGTCCCTCATGGCCCATGAGATCAACATGGAAAGGCTAGGAGAGTCCTCTAGCAGAAAAAAGCACTCCAACGCCTTAAAAGCTGAAGAAGATTCACCAGAAGCAAGTTCAGCTGAAAGTGAAAGTGATGCAGACAGCGAAAATGAGGAAGCTATGCTATCTAGAAAATTATAGCGAATTTTGGCTAAGAAGAAGAAATTTCAATCTGGAAGAAGGCACTTCAAAAGGAACAAGGAATTCAAGAAGCCAGATGTAAAAGAAATAAAGAAAGGAGAAACCCGTCTGCTATGAATGTAAGAGCTAGGACACATTAAAACTGAGTGTCCAAAGTTAAAGAACCGGAGTTTAGGAAGAAGGACAGTTCCAGAAGTTCAGAAAGTACAAGAAGAAGGCGATGGCAGCAGCATGGGAAAACAGTAGTGACTCAGACAATGAGTCAAGTTCCTGCAGTGATGAAGAAAAGGCCAACTTGGCCTTCATGGCAAATACTGAAGATAAGATAACTTCTGACTCCTCTTTTGATTCATGCAATGATTCAGATTCTGATAGCTTAGAAGAGGCTTTCAACGAACTATATGAAAAAATATAAAGAGTAACCAAATCATTAAAAGTGAGCAAGAAAACATAGTCTGCATAGAAAATACAAACTCATATCTAAAATCAGAAATGAACAATTAGAAAGTCAAATAACTGAACTAAAGAAGAAAATGAATGTTATGTGAAGACCAAAGCTAAGAATGAACAAATAACTAAATTAGAGAAAACAGTAAGTTCAGATGAACTGAAATCAAAACACTAACAGAAGAAAATATACAGTTATCTAGCACATTAGAAAATTCACTAATGGTAAAAACTCTTCATATTAAAAGGTGCTAGAAGAAGATATTAAGAAAAATGGATTAGGATATACACCCCCAGATAATAAAAAACCATAATTTATCCTAAAACATATCAAACACCAAAATTTGTACCTGAACAAGATACAACATACAAAGCTGATTTCAGATATATAGAAAAAGTAACAAATTATCCTGCTGTAGTCACTGTAAACAAGTTAGGACACATCATAACGACATGCCAACAAGACATAAGAAATGGATAATAAAAGGCAAAATAAATGATACTAACCCATCAGGACCCAAAAGAATTTGGGTACCTAAAACTTGATGTTTTTATTTCAGGACATCTCTCGAGCATCCAAATGGTATTTGGATAGCGGGTGCTCAAGACACATGTCAGGAAACCAGAAGTTATTCTCTCATCTCCAAGCTGAAAAAGGAACAGTTACTTATGGAGATAATAGGAAAGGAACCGTGATAGGCAGTGGCTCTGTGAATAACAAAGGAAATAGTCATAGAAGATGTGCTATTAGTCAAGGGATTGAAGCACAATCTCATTAGCATTAGCCAGCTGTGTGACAGAGGCCATCAGATCAAGTTTCAAGAGTCGAAGTGCAGCATACTGAAGGATGGAGCATCATCTTTGAAGCTAATAGAGAAAAGATTTGTATGTGCTTTATCTTGAAGAACTCAAGGTTCAAATGTTTGCCTGGCAGCAATAAAGATAAATCTACAGAATTATGGCACAGACGACTTGGACATTGCAGCATAGATGGCATGAGAAAACTGCTGAAGAAGAATCTTGTGGAAGGTCTACCTAAGGTTAGTACAAAATTGGATGGTGTATGTAAACCTTGTGCTAAGGGAAAGCACACCAAGGCTCCTTCAAGTCAAAGACGGTGGTAACCACCTCAAAACCCTTAGAGCTCCTTCATATAGATCTATTTGGGCCAATGAGGACTACCAGTCTTGGAGGAAAGAATTTTGGATTTGTCATAGTGGATGACTACTCAAGATTTACATGGGTATCATTCCTAGAGCATAAAGATGATACTTTTGAAAACTTTGTTAGTTTCAGCAAGAAGGTCCAGAAAGATCAAAAGTTCAGCATTGTGTCTATCCGATCAGATCATGGTGGTGAATTTCAAAATGAAAAGTTTGCTAGATTTTGTGATGATCAGGGAATTGAGCATAATTTCTCAGCACCAAGGACACCACAACAAAATGGTATTGCTGAGAGGAAGAACAGAACCTTATTGGATATGGCAAGAACTATGCTCTCAGAATATGATCTGCCAAGATATTTTTGGCCTGAAGCAGTAAACACAGCAAGCTACATTATCAGCCGAGTAATGATCAGGCCAATCCTGAAAAGACTGCATATGAACTATTCAAAGGGAAGAAGCCAAGATCAGCCACTTCAGGACTTTTGGATGTCCTTGCTTCATTCACAACAATGGAAAAAGGGACATTGGTAAGTTGGATGCCAAATCAGATGAAGACATCTTTATGGGGTACACCTCTAACCCAAAGGCTATAGAGTATTTAACAAATGTACTTTATTGATTGAACAGTCTGTACATATTATTTTTGATGAAACTAACCCTTCATTGAGAAAGGAAGTAGATAGTGACAATGATGATGCAGATGAACTGTCCAAGAAACTAAAAGATACATCAATTGAGGACAAGGATGATCCACCTCTGAAGAATTGCAACAAGAAGAAGTTACTCATGAAAACCTTCCAAAGGAGTGGAGATACAAGAAAGATCACCCACTTGAGAATATTATTGGTGATCCATCCATAGGGGTAAGAACAAGAGGTAATGTTATTCCTTGTGATTACCTAGCTTTTGTTTCTCAAATAGAGCCTAGGACAGTCAATGAAGCTCTTTCTGATGAATCTTGGATAGTAGCCATGCAAGATGAATTGAATCAATTCAAGAGAAACCAAGTATGGTCACTTGTTCCTAGACCATCAGACCATCCAGTCATTGGCACCAAATGGGTGTTCAGAAATAAACTGGATGAAACTGGTGCAATCTTAAGAAACAAGGCCAGATTGGTAGCTCAAGGCTATTCTCAAGAGGAAGGCATAGATTTCGATGAAACCTATGCACCTGTAGCTAGACTTGAGGCCATTAGAATATTACTTGCATATGCATCTGCTTTGAACTTGACATTATTTCAAATGGATGTTAAATCCGCATTTTTAAATAGTTTTATAAAGAGGAAGTTTATGTGGAACAACCTCCGGATTTGATGACACAGAATTTCCCAATCATGTTTTCAAACTTCATAAGGCATTATATAGTTTAAAACAGCACCTAGAGCCTGGTATGAAAGGCTTAGCTCTTTTCTTTTAAACATGGTTTCAGTAGAGGTCAAGTAGATAGTACCCTTTTCATAAAGTCAAAGGTCAAACACATTCTATTAGTCCAATTTATGTAGATGATATTATCTTTGGGTCTACTGATGAATCCCTTTGCAAGTACTTTGAAAAGTTGATGCAGGGAGAATTTGAAATGAGCATGATGGGAGAACTTAATTACTTCCTTGGATACAAATCAAACAAGGAAAGGAAGGAACTCACATCTGTCAAGCAAAGTACACAAAATAACTCTTAAAGAAATTTGGATTCGAAAATACCAAGCCACTGTCAACACCGATGAGCACATCAACAGGATGGACAGTGACAAAGATGGTAAGAAAGTAGATCAAAAGATCTACAGAGGTATGATTGGTTCACTACTTTATTTAACAGCTAGTAGACCAGATATACTATTTAGTGTATGCATATGTGCTAGATATCAAGCTGATCCTAAAGAATCACATTTAATTTCAGTGAAAGAATATTTAGATATTTAGCAAGATCTCATGACTTAGGTCTATGGTATCCAAATATTGTGAATTAACTTAGTAGGTTACTCTGATGCTGACTATGCTGGATGCAAATTAGATAGAAAAGCACCAGTGGTGGTTGTCAATTTCTTGCAGGATGTTTAATATCTTGGTCTTCAAAGAAACAAAATTCAGTAGCATTATCCACTGCTGAAGCTGAGTACGTAGCTGTTGGAAATGCTGTACACAACTCTTATGGATAAAGCAACAACTTGAAG